>JAVYIG010000832.1:15000-332500 GCA_035222895.1 Strongylocentrotus droebachiensis | reverse complement strand
CTAGTCCTAACATGTGTGTATGTAAGGATGGATACAGATGGGATATAGCTACACACAGGTGCAAAGGTAAGCCCCACCCCACCCCCCTTTTCACGTTTTACCAGGAGTAAAGGGTGTAATTAAGAAACACTTATCTCGATAACAGGTTGGTTGAGAATCGATCAGGTTTGGAAAAAATTTCGTAGCAAATGTTATGTTCGACTACCTTTCCCTTGTAATGTCGTGAGTGTATTATATATTTTTTATAACCCCACCCCCTGAATATCTTCAGTTGTTAATCAACTTATATGTGTGAAGATAGTGAGGTGGCAGGGATGCAGCGACACTCAGCTCAGCTAGGTCTAAAGGAATGACCGGGATGAGGAGATGTAAATGGGTACCAGTCACCTGAAAATATTACGTGCGTATAGCTAGAACATGTAAAACACTTTGCCTGACATTTTCTAGATAACCTGATAAGGAGTATAAAGAAAATAAAGGATAACATAAAATCCCGCTTAGAGGGCTAGTACGGAACCCAAGTTAGACATCGAAACGATTTACTATTCACTTGGAGCGTAATTATTCTGCAATCTCTTTGTAGGAGTAATATTTGAAGCTTATATTTTGAGAACCGTATAGCAACATGGAACCCCTTACAAGAAGAGCAAAACATGTTTCGGTGATTGGTACACTTTAATTAAAAGAGGGCAGACTATGGGGAAAAAATAAAACTTGTCAATGCAAACATTTTCCCATCTTTTTGTAACCATTTCTCAATTTTAGGGTATTCTTGTCCTGTTTAATACTGTTTCTTTGCTCTCCTATAGTTATCCATTGTCCTTTACTACAAAGACCAGAGAGTGGAGAGTTCGTCGAATGTAGCAACGTAGTGAATGGAGCATGTGCGATTCGATGTAATCGCGGATATGAAGTGACGGGTAGCAGTATCCGACTCTGCTTCTCAAATGGATCATGGTCTGGAGAAGGTTTTGATTGTCGAGGTATATCTATCAATCTTGTATTGATCATGTAGGGCGTATAGTTAAATAATAAAAACGTTCTCTTATTTTTCATATTTCAATTGCATAAGTGTTGAATCATGCATATTATGATAATTTGATTTGTCTTTAATATTGAACAGTTTATCAGGTGATAATAACCCTAGATATATTATGTCTGTATATTTAAATACAACATATTCTACGAAAGAGCAAGGAGGAAAGAGGATACATGTAATTAATTTACTTACATCATTGGTGTAGTCACTGTTGGAGCTCGGGCAGCCTAATTGAATATTCCGACCTGGTCGCCAAACACCAGTTTTATCTAGAGGAGGGGGTTGCTCCAAACACTTGACTGCTGTAGCGACTTATATTACGATCCTGTGTATTATTCTTTATGTTTGTATACAGATGGTGTTTTTTTGTGCTGATGTATAATGTTTCTGTGTTTTTATAATAGTGAATGGTAGTCAATCTCTACACTGCTAGATAGACGGACAGCACGGACTATATACAACTCGTAATATCTAGTTCATGTCTCTCCCTAAGACCTGTGAATCTTTATTGGTAAAAAGTGTTTTCCCCTTCACTTTCTTTACAGTAAAGACGTGTGAGGTACTGACTGCCCCTCTAAATGGATCCCTTCAATGTACCTCTGATGATTATGCGTTCGGTACAGTATGTGCTGCTACGTGTGATACAGGTTTTAAGCTCATAGGATCACACTCAAGACGCTGTCTACCTATCGCCCATTGGGATGGACTACCTGTACACTGCAGATGTAAGAATACCTTCATAAATGATATATAACGCAATACTAACAACTGGGCCTTGTTTCGTAAAACTTGTCATCAAAACATCTGTCACAGATCTATAACAAATCTGTTCATAGCCAATCAGTTGTAACGATTTCAGTACCTTATAACAATTATTTTATCTTGCTATTGATAACAATTTTTATGAAACAGGGTCCTGGAATTCCAATACCTGATAAGTCTGAAAGAAAAAAATGTTTTGTAAGAAATCTTTTTGGAATATTTGTGTCCTTGAAACAGACAATTTATGGGATATCACACCAGACTAGAAAAAAACCCTTTTGTTTATCTCTGTTTTTGTCTGTCTCTTTTTCTGTCAGTCTGCCAGTCTCTGTCCATCTGTCTGTCCGTCTCTCTTTCTTTCTCTTTCTCGTCAATACTCACATCCCATTCTCTAACTCTCTGTCTGACTCCCCATCCCTTTCTCCCTATCTTGGAAGCTTTTACTCCCTCTATATAATTACCTCTCTTACTTTCTCTGTATACTTATGCTTAAGATTTCGTAACGGAAGATACAAAAGCATTTTGAAAGTAGCAATCATGGTGTAAATTCATTTCAGCCATCCAGTGCCCGACGTTACCACCTATCCCCCATGGGTTCATGACTCCATCTCACTGCAGTACACAGCGACAAGACTATGGAAATATATGTAAGATCGCATGCACTCAAGGCTTCTACCGGAGAGGGCCTAGGAAGAAAGAATGTATGGCTAATGGGAGCTGGAACAATAAGTTTGATCCAAGTCAGGCGTGTACCGGTGAGTAGACGTATCCTTTCAATGAACAGGCAAGGAACACTTATAAAAATGGAAATATACAAACACACTGACATTACAATTAGCGCCACTTTGAACATACAACTTTGAAAGCTCTTTCATTATCTCTATATCTCTCCTTCTCACTCTAAGTCTTTATACTTATATGAAAAAACATTATGATTATCAAATTGTATCAGCAATAGTATCAACTACTTAGTAGCTCTTGTTTATTGTTAAAGTGTATGACCGCCCTAAGCTTTATAAATTCACTTAGATACAGTTACAGGTATCTGTATCGGACTCCCGCCCCCCCCCCCCCCCCCCCCCCACTCAGAGGTCGGAATGACCGCATGCGTGTTGCCAAAATGTCCGGTAAAGGGGCACTTTTCGTGCGACAAAGTCCGGCCCGAGAATTGTAAAAAAAAGGGGTGTATTTGACTTTTCACCCGGAGATTTCTTTAAAAAGGGGGTGTTTTTCTTTCTTTCTCTCATCTCTTTGGATTCCTGAGAAATTATTGCGAATTTACGGGGGTACATTGAGCATTTTTCCTGATTTAGGGGGGTCTCCAAGGCAGGAAAAGCCCGCGAAAAGCCCGCGAAAGGGGGGTTCGGAAATGTTGGCAGTCCTCAGATAGGGGGTGCTTTCAAAAAGAGGGTACGAGCATATGCGTACCCTAAATAACACTGAGTGGGGGGGCCGGGATCGGACTTCAACCCGCACAGAAATTCAATTTCATGTAGTTCTTCAATAAACGTGCCCTCATTTTCAACTTACTTGCTTGGAAGTAGAATATCTTTCATGTCATTATTATGGACCCCTCTGATAAAGACAGCTGATCCAAAACCATGAGTGGTGAATAAATGAATCACATTAATCCAAAGATTGTCTATTTTCTTTGTTGTTGTTGTTTTGAATGATATATTAGATTACATAGCGCCCTCATTGGAGTGTCCAACAGCCATCTCGACGGTGACGTCACCGCACCAGGATCGAGTAGTCCTTGAGTGGGACGTACCAAGACCTACAGATAACTCCGGAGAGATGCCACTTCTACGTGCTATTCCCAATGTACATCCACCATGGACGTTCCCTCTTGGTCAATGGAATATCACATACAGCGCAACTGACCAGGCGGGAAACATCGCGCAGTGTGTCTTTAGTGTGACTGTTGAGGGTAAGGAAAAAATGGAGGACGATTTTTATACAGTAATATAATTTGATATTCCCAAATGCGAATACATGCACCGCCTTATAGTGTAGGCCTGAATTCAAATTTATCAATAATATGACGCACATATTTCGTCTCAGTTGGAAAGAGAATTAAAAAAAAAAAAATCTTCGCACTAATAAATAAAATTCATTTCAGAGGCATCCAAATATCTTCAAAAGACTTGATCATCTTAGCACTGGTGATATTTCTTTATACCATTAACGTTTTTTCACTGATTTTTTTTCTTCTTCAATTTGATAGATCGAGAGCCCCCATCGATCAGGCGATGTCGTTCACCTAGTACCTTCATTACATCACAAATAGAACACAGAGTAACCTGGGAAGAACCCTTGTTTTCAGACAACTCTGGTGGTGACATCACAGTGTTGAGGTCACATGACCCTGGCAGCTTGTTCCTATTGGGTACCACGCTTGTGGAGTATCTAGCAACGGATGCAGCCGGAAACACTCGTTCATGTGTAATTTATGTTGATGTACAACGTAAGTAAATATTTCTGTACAACCTCTTATCCAATTATATGGATGCTATCTTGATACTGATAAACATATAGGTTGTGATTTTACCCCGTTTACTGGAGCATTTCATTACAACTAGCACCATCATGGTTAAGAGATTAATACAAAAAAAATCGAGTTTTTGTTTGTAATGCCATCAACAATTTGGAATTCCAGTTTGCTAGCAATACCTTGTTAAGCGTATACAAGACTATGGTTATTATGTGCCATATAAATATATCTTTATTAGCATATCATCGACATCATCAACATCATCGTTATAATCTTCATCATTCGCATGAGCACAACCACGACGACTATCATCACGATCATCACCACCTCTATCACTGCCCTCATAGTTAACTGTGTTTCTCGAAGACGAACTATCAGAGTATTCCAGACTTGAAGATTTGTTTGTTAACCCCATACCGTTTCTATGCCGCTCTGAAGGGAGCAGCATGACTCGAAGGTCAAGTTTATTTTCATTATTTGTAACTTGTCTTGCAAACGGAGGACACGCATTGTACTCCAGAAACGCCAGCCTATCTTACTGAAAATCCTCTTACTTTTAAATCATGTTTTTCTTATAATTATGTTCTTAGAAAATTTTTGTCAGAAGCCACGTGACCCAGTAGGTGGATCTGCGATCTGCTTCCACACCACGCAGGGAATGAACTGCTCAGTGACCTGTGGACCCGGTTATGCTATGTCTACACGACCCCGGAAGCTATACTTCTGTGCCCTCAACGGAACTTGGTACCCTGATGGCAAAGTACCATGGGACGACTGTTCAGGTAGATATACAAATTGCTACATTTATATGTGCGTGTGGGTGTGGCCATGTGAGAGTGAGTGGCGAGTGTGCGTGTATGCGTTTTTGTGGAAAGATATGAGTCAATATTGGTTGTGTACTACTAGGGACGGATCTTACTTAACATCATCATCTGTAACAACCTTTCGCACGCAATAGCGACTGACAGATATTTTGGGAAATAGTAGAGAATCACAATCAGTTATGGCCGTTCTCCCTTCATGTTTAGAATAAGGTTTTCAAGAAACGAAATGTATATATTGGCCTAGATAAATTCTTCACTTGGAAGATAAATCCCTCAGATTCATGGGGTATTTCTCAACAGAAAGTCAATGGTCATTTACCGACACGACCGATAAGGTCCGGAAGGAGTTGTATATAATGAAGTATTGAATTAACGAATTAACACAATCATGTTATCTTTTTCTCTTCAATATCTTTTTCCTCAATTCTAATCATGATTTCCAGAGACCCATCATGCTAAGAATGTTCTTCAACCCATGACATTTCTCTACGAGACGTCTGACTGCGACACTGTGTTTGCCCGGAACATCGAGAGAATATTGACAACCAACCTCGAGGAACCGGTAAAACATATCATACATTCTGTTCTTATTAGAACTTAAGTATGGCTAAAACGGTCAGAGAGAATATTGGCGACCAACCTCGAGGAACCGGTAAAACATATCATAAACTCTGTTCTTATTAGAACTTAAGTATGGCTAAAACGGTCAGAGAGAATATTGGCGACCAACCTCGAGGAACCGGTAAAACATATCATAAACTCTGCTTTTATTAGAACTTAAGTATGGCTAAAACGGTCAGAGAGAATATTGGCGACCAACCTCGAGGAACCGGTAAAATATATCATATATTCTGTTCTTGTTAGAACTTAAGTATGGCTAAAAAGGTCAGAGAGAATATTGGTAACCAACCTCGAGGAACCGGTAAAACATATCATACATTCTCTTCTACTTAGAACTTAAGTATGGCTAAAAAGGTCAGAGAGAATATTGGTGACCAACCTCGAGGAATCGGTAAAACATATCATCAATTCTCTTCTTGTTAGAACTTAATTATGGCTAAAAAGGTCAGAGAGAATATTGGTGACCAACCTCGAGGAATCGGTAAAACATATCATACATTCTCTTCTTGTTAGAACTTAATTATGGCTAAAAAGGTCAGAGAGAATATTGGCGACCAACCTCGAGGAACCGGTAAAACATATCATTAATTCTGTTCTTGTTATTGTAATTGATCTTTATTTCATTCATCATAAAAACATAATAACAAAACATATAAAATACAAAAGATAGCGGATAAATTAAAGAGAAACGTTTACAATATAGAATACAGTAATAACCAAAATGTCATATGAATATGGAGACAGCTATGAAAGCCAAAGGCTTTATTGGTGCTGCCACCAAAACAGTAAATAGAATACAACAACAACAACAAAAATGTCATATGAATATGGAGACAGCTAGGAAAGCCAAAGGCTTTATTGGTGCTGCCACCGAAATAGTAAAACAGTATAATATTGATTATATTGAAGTTAGTACTTCAGTATGGCTTAAAAAGTCAGACGTTTCTGGAAGCGATGTATCAAGCATTGCAGCTGAAAGACAATGTTTTCCTAATGATGCAGCCGAGCGTAGTTAACGAAGGATATGTGTTGTTATCCAAAACATCTGAAAAATGAAACAAAGAATCATAATGTTATGATAAATGTATCATTTGCCTATAACGCAAAGTGTATATATTTTCTGTCTTTGTTTTTTTCCAACAGATTCGTAATTACTGTGGAGAGAATGTACAATGTGAGCTTTCCAGTGTAAAGGCTAACTGCGAAGACAGAGGTAGGTTATAAATATCTTCACAATTTCTATTCATCAAGTTTTCAATTTCGGTTTTGAAACTGTCACAATATGAGTAGTGAACTATGCCAAGAAATCTACTACTACTACTACTACTAATAATAATAATGGTGGTTTCTTGTCAGTATTGCTCACATGTCCATTCTTGGCGCTCTACATGATGAGCTGTCATAGCTGGCGGTCAAAATGATGTAGGGCTTTGGCATATCGGATATTTATTTACACCCTCATTTATTAAAACGAAAATGCAGTGTCCACACTCTGGAATATATTAAATTATGTTGAAGTTGGTTCTCAATTGGCATGAGAGAATTGAAATAACGGGGTACACGTTTAAATTAAATTGTATCTTCCTTTTTGCATTCCCGATCTGTAATTAAAAGAAAACGCTGTTGATAAAACCTGGAAGAAAAACAAATCAATCTTATTTGGTTTGGGGATATGCTTCACTTAGTCTGGCTCAGTCTTGAGAAGAGTTACGAAAGTCGAAATGATTATGTTAGAAAACTCCTCCAACAACATGGTTTTCTGTATAATAAAAACCATGTTACCGTTTTAAGAAGCCTTCATAGACATTGTCACATACTTTCATGTTTGTTAGATCCTATACCGTTCTTACGAGGTGCACCATCTAGTCTCCAGCAGACAAGCCCAGGGGCAGATTCACGTCTAGCTCTTCAAGGTGCTGTTGAGGTCAGCGTCACTGCTCATAGACTCAATATCTTACAGTCTCCTAATCTCTTCGTCAACATTGTTGTGAATGGTGAGTTTTGATTCGGTTTTGTCTTTCTCCAGATGTCTCTTTGTTTCTCTTATCCTGCATGTATATGCAATAGGAATGAACCTTTCTAAAATTTTGCCAAAAAATGGAAACGTGGAAAGCTGTGTGCCATATTATTGTTTTCTATCTTTTTTATAAAACATAGAAGAAAAACCCATAATAATATTGTATACAGTTTTCATTGCATTCAAAAGTTTGCTTCTTTCCTCAAATAAAACAAGATAATTGTTTGAGAATGTTGTAATTGTTAGCATTTAACTTTGAAACAGAATTGTAATGATATAGATGCTCCAACCTTGAATCATTTAAAGATGAAACTAGGTGCTTTTGAATTTCCAAACACTACAGATAAAAAAGGCCGTATGTATATAAATTCTCTTTTTTCCATTATACGCTAGCTTTTTACATTTTGTTTTTATTTTTCTCGCCGCCATCATGTAGGTATTTTGTGATGCGTTAAAAGTTATAAGGTTCCTCTTCTGCATGTATTTTCACACTTTCATTTTCAACAGTTTGAGTCTGACAATGTCTTGTTTTTAGTTTATTATATGAACCTTGTGGCATATTACCCTTTGTGCTTAAACAAGTTATCCAATTAAATCGGCTCCATTACTACAGAATTATAAAGTAAGTAGAGTGATATAATATCTCGGATTCACACGGTAAACTTTTGTAATCGTCTATATATATGTTGCAAGCCCTTTTCAAAAAGCTGTTTTTCTCCATACTCGGCAGTTATAAAAAGTACATAGAAGCAGCTCCTCTTTTCATATTCTTATCATCTGGTTACAGCATCCGCGAGTCCCAACGAGACATCAGCCTTTACCGGTCCGACAGACCAAACTTATCAAATGGTTGTAGAAGTTGCCGCTTCGGTTCCGGAGCAAATACAATCAAATTTCGATAATGGGACCATTGTGACCAGTTCTAACAGGAGTAGCGAGAGAACATTTCAGGTCAATCGGATAACCGTCTATCGGGAGGATATTCAACCGGTTTGTTCAGCCGGTGAGGTTAGACGCGGTGAAGGCGAAGACGCTAAATGTGGTATGTATTAGAGAAAAAAACAAGATGATACAACGTCTGGAAGATTATAAATCAAACATAAAATACCTTCTTTTCGATACATATATTGTTTATAATGTTTCCATTGTAGGCTGTTTGTATGCATCTGGCGTTGGCCCAAATTCAAAACGAAAGGCACCAAAACATATTGATTAGTTTTTCTTCTTCTCAAAAATGGGCCCTTTGAACAGGTCTTCAGGTCGGTTGGCAAATGCTAATCGGATTTGAAACAGAAGGAAGAAAGGAGCAGGTTTCCTACGAAGTATATTTCAATCATCCTATCATGATTATTTACAATATTATTATGTTTCCGCAGAATGAAAGGAAACTTGTCATGACATACCATACCTGATAAGTAAATTACACGAATATCATTATATAAGAAAAATGTTACGGTGACATGAGATAAATATTACTTAACAAAGAAAACGTTGTTTCCTCTTCTCTTTGTCAGTGCAATGCATCCCTGGAACATACTTCGATATTGTTACATCATCCTGTGAGTATTGTGGGATCGGTACCTACCAGAATCAGATTGGACAGTCGTCATGCACGCATTGTCCAAATGGAACGTCTACAGTCAACACAAAGTCCACATCACTGGCAGACTGCAAAGGTGGGTGAGGTATTATATAGATTGAAGGATTTATAACATTGAGTGAGGTGTATTTAATAGATCATACATGTAGATGTTTAAGAGATTTCATGAAAGATATTAAAATGCCACATTCTTATTTTTTTCAGCTATAGGGGAACCAATGACCAAGAAATAATAAAAAATAATTCACCCAATATTGTGACCCACGAACTGGTATGGAATCAACTGATTTCCGTCCCTTGTCTGAATAAGATTATATAACGTTATTTCCAGCATTTTTATTTGCAGACCATTTCGAAAATGGTTATGTTTGACTTATTTTTGTATCACTTTGGCTTTTTAACGCTTTGATGAAGACACAGCCAAATGATGTAACGAAATCAAGTCATTTCATCTTCTGGTATGTTTAAGATATTTGCACAGTCTAGACAAAAATATATCCTCTTCTAGGATTGGTTGAGCAAAGGGTCTGACTTTGCATCAAGAAGCTTTGATATTTTCAGTTTAGATTATTGTTTCATTACATGTGAAAGTGAATTCGTTCAAGATGAACAGTGCAAATATTGCTTTGAAATTACGGGCGCATATGCTAATTGTATTGACAGACGTGATGGGCGTAGTTTATAAGGCAGTCAAATCTTTATATGCAACGGGCATAACGGTGTCTTTCCCCAATGGTTCAGTTTGACCGTCACATATTATAAACTTCCATTGAAAGTTATCGCCATGAACGTTCAATATTCAAGTTTCAAGTGCTGATACTTCTTGTTATATTAATTTATTCAACAGTTTATTGTGAGCCTGGGAGTAAATCATCGTCTGGTTTGGAGCTGTGTGAGCTGTGTCCAGTGAACACCTACCAACCGAATAGGGGTAGTACTCAGTGTGTTGAATGTCCAAGGAGACGACACACGCCCTCACATGGTGCAAGGAAACTGTCAGATTGCAAAGGTATCATCAAGAATAGATCAATGTGTTTATGAAAGCTTTTTCTAAGGATGACTTTGTGAAAATTTTATGATGGTTCAAAGTTACAATACTGTCGTCATTTGTTTTTTAATCTCAATTAGTGTAATTTTGGTCAATCAGTAAAGATCATAGATATGTAGTGCGAGACATTCCCGTAATCTCGAATGAAATTGTATTTTTTTGCATGAAATTCCTAAATATGCAACCCTTGCAGGTTATTTTCATTTTAATGTCTAAGATTATGTATCTTGAAAATAGTGCAAAAAAAAGAAGGAAAACAATTTATACTTTTATTTCTTTTTCTTTTTTTTCACTTTTTTTTATATTTCTCATGTTACATATACGTTTCAAAATAAAGTAGAAGTTTGTTTTTTTGTGATACAATAACAATCTATGATACATAATAAATAACATAAAGATTAGTGGTCAATATAGAGTACTGGTTTAACTGAGAGAAATATGATGGGACCTACATGAAAGCAAGCTTGTAAAGCTGTAGGCCCAAGTGAAATAGTTTGTGGTAATGAATGGAGGACGGATATAAAAAGTGACCAGTCTAAATGAATCAAAAAATAAACAAGAAAATAATAAAGAAACATGCATTGGTGCTGTTTATATTGTCCCTCCCTTTCTTACAATGTAGACAAAAGTACACATACTTAAATTAATGTACAATGGGTGCTCAGCTGGTCAACGAACATTACAGATAATAATAAAATGATTACATTTGTATACCATTTCCGTAATTATTGCATGTCATATATTTAGTTTTAATGAAAACACGTTTATTGACTAGTGATTTCTGTCTGTTAAAAACAATTTATGAATACAATGCTTCCTTCGCAGCTTACTGCCCTCGCGGTAAAACCTCAGTCAATGGCTTGACACCCTGCTTGCCATGTCCGAAGGGTACATTCAAGATAAGCCAACGATCCAGCTACTGTCTACTATGTCCGGAAGATTATCCTCTCTCTAATCCTGGCTCCATCACAATCACATACTGCAGGAGTAAGTTACACTTGATATTAAAGTAGTCTAAAGATACTTAGAAACTTAGTAAAACTTTACAAAAGATTGCATCCAGCTAATCAATTATTGTCTTTCCCCTATCTCAAACTTTCTTACTGTGGTAGGTACAATTGTTAATGAACCAGAAGCGATCTTTTGATAAATAGCAGCAGTGTTTTTTTAATAATATTTAGTGAACGCTGTCTTTCATTTTCTTGGTGGATTCATATTCATTAACACACCTTTAGATCAATGCAAACTGAGCAATTTATTGTGAGCATTTCTTCGGGTCAATCTGCCAGATTCTTTGGATGGTAAGCTTGTAGTGCAATGGAATCTAAAGTAACGATTTAAGTCAATCTTTACCATTCTTATATTTCATCCTACTATCCATATAGATGAAAGTATTCTAACTGTAATCTGTGGGCGAGGTCTAATCTTCTGCCGAATTCAGACTAGGGATCATTGAATATTACATGTATTTGTGTGTATGGATTAATGAACGCAATTTCTCTCAAATCTGTGGGCAGGTCCAATCTTCTGCCTAGATCAGAGCAGGGACCATTGAATATTCCATGTATTTTTGTGTACTGATTAATGAACGCAAGCTAAACCTCTCCTGTCCTACTAAGATTCTGCCAATGAGCGAAGTCCAGCTGGACGTATGATGTCTTTGAGATCTCTACCATTCAGTGAATGCTTCTCATCACCCTGTCGTAATGGAGGATCTTGCGAGTCTTCACCCGGTGGTTACATATGCACCTGTCTTGCTGGTTACACTGGTATGCATACATGTACATGGATTAAATGGGTTTATAGAAAGTAAGCAAGGTCTCAGCAAGGGAGCGGGTTAGAGATACAAAGAAATTTTGATACAGAAAATTGTCATCGGCTGGGGATAATCATATAATGTGATTTTTGAAGCTTCTACCAACCTTGAATTCTGTGGGCAAGCTTTCGTCCACTCCTGTGGACTTTCTCAAGCCAAGTAATCAGTCACATGTTTTCTCAGTCCTGCCTTGTGTTGTTTTTATTCAAAAGATATTTCCTTCTTATCATCAAATCAATAAAATAAAATGAATAACATTTACATTTGTATAAATGGAGGAAGGAGGCACGAGGTTCGTAATAGGGGTCGCCCTTACGTAGATTCACATAGCTGAAGATAGTTGAAGATGAACTTTAATTCATCGTAAAAATGATGTGGATGCTGCCTTGAATTCTTAATAGCCTTTTTTTTACGTAACTAGGTTCTCCCATGCATGTAAATTGTAAGCTTACATTAACTTACTTGATATACTGCCCAATATCATGAAAGTAACAGAAGAAGAGCTTTTAAAGTCTGTTAGAGAGGACTTAAAGCCATCAGTAAGTTGCTTGCTTTCAAAGCATAAACATGCTTTTTTAGCAGTCGGATAAAACAAACAAATAAGCAAAACTAATGTCTACCTATACATATCTTTCCATACATTATGAATCATTTAATTTAAGGAGTTTTTTGTTATCAATTCTCAACAGGGCCCCGATGTGAGATGGATATCAATGAATGTGAAACGGCAATGTGTATGAACAATGGTTCCTGTCGGGACCTCATAGATGGTTATATGTGCCATTGTCCAAGAGGATTTACTGGTGAGTTCTTCAATCCATTCTGTCAGTTCTGTTCATCCTTTTCTCAAAACTCAATCTGACATAATTATTGGTGACACATGTGGTTGATGAAAAAGAGTTGAAGAATGTCTTTAGGTTCTCAAAATTTACACAAATATTGTATGACAATGTTATTTCTAGTCCGATTGGCTTAGAATTTAATTGTTATTTTCATTCTAGGAAGTATAGCCATTTATTGCTGAATAGTATTGTGTTAAGTTTTAATTTAGTTTGTTTATATATATTATCATCAGAAGCCCTAAGCATTTTTTTCTTTTCTGAAATCTACTGTTCAGTTACATTCACATGATATTAGCAAAGTCGTTCATTTTGTACGTAAAAAATATTGGTGATAGTATGATTTAAAATTGCTAAACACCATGAAAAATGTTACACTTTAAATATTATTACTACTATAATATTCCTTTCAATCCCTGTAAACAAGTATGAATAAAGAAAGAGTGTTATAATCACTAATAATTGAAGATACTGTCTTCTTGCTTTACTTCATACAGGTAGATACTGTTCAGAAGATGTAGATGAATGCCGTACTGATCCTTGTCATAATGGAGCGACTTGTATTGATGGACCACAGTATTACGAATGCGTCTGTCCTGATGGATATACAGGTTGGATTCATTTACATACATCAGAATGGTTTATATGTAGATATTGCATGTGTGTTTTCTCTTTAACCAAGTTAAACTATAATTACACAATAATTATGATTCATCTAGTAATGCTTTATCGTCTGAGGATATTTCTCTATGCTGTTTTTCTCCTTTTTCTTCCTATAATTCATATTTGACGTAAGAAGTCCTGATTATTGGATGCGATTAAAATGCATTTCAGATTCCAAGTATATTTTCAAGTATCTTGAGAATTAGGTAAATTATTCATCCGTAGTAACTATAGTAATTTAATTCTGACAGCCTTACTTTCCGACATAGCTAATAAATGTTACATGCTCTATTTCAGGGAGAGACTGTGAGGAAGATGTTGATGACTGTGCCCTAGACCCTTGCTACAACTTTGGTATCTGTACAGACTTCATCGGGGGTTTCCAATGCACCTGTCAATCTGGTTACCTTGGAGACCTTTGTGAGATGGAGGTTGATGAGTGTCTCTCCTATCCGTGTGATAACAATGCCACCTGTAAAGACATGGTCAATGAATTTCGGTGGGTAGTTCTGTTTCTGTATGCATTGCAATTATCGGGTTAAATTGAGAAAGACAATGCAGCTAGAGGTCACAATTTATTCATTCACAAAATCCTCTCTCTTTTTTCATCATCATTCCCCTCTTCTCTCTCTCTCTCTCTCTCTCTTTCTCTTGACATGTAAGTTAAGAAAATAACAGTACTGGTATAGTAAATTGATTACATCTACAAGTGTTAAGCCTGTTTCAGTTGTTTTAGGAGATGCTAAACAAAAGTCCTAATTCGTCATTATTACATTATTACATCATGCATCTTTATACTGAGGTTCTAGTTATTGATCAATCTATGTATCACAACTTTAATAATATGTCCATTGTATTTTATGGATCAAATGCATGTTAATTGATTTATTTATTTATATTTGTACATTGTACTTTGTAAAGCACTTTGAGAGGGCCTTCGGTCCTGAAATGCGCTATAAAAGAACGAACTATTATTATAATTATTATTTTACCGGGTATTATACCCTTTAATCATATTCATTTTCCTTTGCAGATGTGAGTGTCTTCCAGGATTCTCTGGCACCCTCTGTGAAATCAACATAGATGAATGTGCAACGACTCCCTGTCTGAATGGAGCGACCTGTAAAGATCTCATCGCTGGTATCGAATGTGTATGCATGCCTGGTTATACAGGTGTAGTATGTGAAGAAGGTATGCATTCTTCTCTCTGGGAGCACATCTGTATTGGCGTTTCTTTACATTCCATGAGACCTATAACATTTAGGCCTGTATTCACAAACGCATTTTTCTGCAATTCAACATCTATGTTGAATTACAGTATGGTTTTATGTTTGGCATCATTCGGGATACTATTATAGGGATAATTCATAAGTGTCTTGTCAAGCAAAAGATTCATTATGGCATATACTGCAGTGCTCGTTCTACATGCGCGTGCCAATCAAAAATTGGAAACGATGTATTAACATCAAATAAAAGACACCAACCTTTCCTAACTCAAACATCACTTTCTAATATTACTTCCCATATAAAGATATATACACGATCGCCAAAGACCCAAAACTGACAAATTTTACATTTTCCCTCTATATGAGTCGTAGTATTAAAGTCAGAATCTATTAGTGGTACTTTCACCAATTTTGTAATCATTGATATCATGATTGAGGATCCCAGGGAGCAAATGATCGACATGATAAACAACCATTTCCACAGTTTCCTAATAAAAGATACCTCATACCAATGTTATATCACCTTAATTTGTTTGTTCATACGTTTCTTTTTATCGTTTGGCTTGGAACCCTTTGAAAAACAGCTATTGGCTGTCAAGGGCCACCCAACCCATGTGTTGTGAATGAATTTATAAAAATCAAAACGAAATCATTTTCTATGTTTTCCAGAGATGACTTGGGATTTCAACATGGTGTTTGATAGAGGAGGTATAGATGATTTTGTCGTACTGGAACGTGATTTTCCAACGCTCACAGCTGTGACCATCTCGTTTTGGATGTTTACTGATAACACGGGCAACTCTGGTACTGTTTTCTCCTACGCTGTCAGTGATTCAAGTGATAATGCTTTGACTGTCACAGACTATAGCGGGTAAGGTAGTAGACAGCATTTTTATGTTTTGAGTTATACAGTGGATGTATTGTTGCAGAAGACTAATTTACATGCTTGAAAAATCCTATAAAAGAGGGAAAATCATGTATCATTTTCATAGACGAAGGAAATTATTTTTTTATCAAAGTATTCAGACAAAAGGGATCGAGGTTACATCTTTCAAGGTGTTTCCAGTATTGTCTTTAGAGATAATGCTAAGTATCAGTTTTGATTTATGCCATCCTCTCCAAACCTTAATCTTCCTAGCTGAAACTATCAATTTTCTATGATTTCTTTTAATGTGACAAAGAGTTCTAGTATAATGAATGCCAACCTATGCCTCTCAATTAGTGTAGAACAGGAGTGGTCTTCTAGCATTATCGAAGCACTAAGTCAAATACTGTATCTTCTCTTTAAATTTCTGTTGCTGTTCAATGTGTAGATTCGTCCTAAAGGTAAACGAAGAAACCATAGTGAGTGACATCACAGCAAATGATGGGAGATGGCACCACATAGTGGCCACTTGGGATTCCAATGGAGGAACCTATACAATGTACAAAGACGGTGTTCAACAGGCTAATGGTACAGGGCTTTCAAATGGCATGTCTATACCAGGTAATGAAACACCCCATTCGTGCTCCTTATATTCGTGTACATCAATGATTAAATCTATCTAATTTTCATTTTACAGCAACTGCCACAGTGTGATAAAGAAACTATTCAAATCATAAGCGAATATTTATTAAGAAAATTGATGTGTGGAAAGGCTAGTTCTTTAAGCCTATCTTATCTCTCTTATCTTATCTTATCTTATGAATAGCACACTCATCTCATGTTTAAGTATGAAATTATTACAATGCAATATTGGTTAGCGTTTTGCCCATGATACATCATCTCTGGAGTGATAAACAAGAAAAATGTATTATTTGTATATAATTGCAAGCGAGGATCTAATTTAATTAATAAAATGAATAGGCATTACATAAAGAAAGGGGGTACTTTAGTTATAGAGTGTCGCAATTGGTGTAATTATGTAATCATTGACTGTGGTACAGGTGGTGGAACGTTAATCCTGGGTCAAGACCAAGACACCCTAGGAGGAGGCTTCACACACCTTGAGTCCTTCATTGGAGAGATGACCTACCTTACCGTTTGGGACAGGGCTCTAGGAGCGGCAGAGATATATGAACTAGGAAGGACCTGTCATAAACCATTAGATGTCATCATGGCATGGCCAGACTTTCTATCTGGAATGGAAGGCCAAATTGAAAAGCAGAATAATACTTTCTGTCAAGGTATGTGAGAATGCTTATTTGTAGAGAAATTATCTATTCATGTAGCTTCTTCTCTTTTCTTTCTTTTTTTGCAGTTCATGAAAACAAGTCACTAATTTCAGATGACCACTTTAAGGGCATTATCAACGAAACTACATGTATAGGGTTTTTTTCAAGTTAAAGATAAACTTTAGTACTGGTAATGCGATTGCATTGTGAAAGAAAAGGTGTGGAAAGGATCAGAAACAGTTGATCATGTAGCATGTAAGTATTGGTGTGCACTGCAAGGTTCTGGAGTCATCAAAATCATAATAAATTTGACCGAGTCTTGGTAAAGTAACAAGCACTGTACACAGAAAGCTATATATGGGATAACACACATGGTGTCGGGGCTAGTACTACCTTGATTTCCTTGTCTTTCTATGCTCAATACTCAGCCAGTATACATTTTCTTCCAAAATTGTTTGACACTTGTCATTTATTTGTAATCTTGAACAATCAGTGTAAGTTTCGTTTGATTCTGTGAGAATTAATTTTCTTTTTTTTACCAGAACTGGAGTTTATCTTTAACATAAGAGTAAACAACTTTGAATGTTTATTTAACATTTTCCATAATTCAGAGTATTTGTTCAAGATCAGCAGTATCTGTTTTCGAAAGCATGCAATCAATTTAGACATATTTGTAAGAATCAATCCACATTCTATTTCGTTGTCAAATAATAGGGGTGAACACTCATGCACGCTACTCTTTTGTTTGTGTTTCGCCTGAACAATTATTGAAATATCTTTCTCTGGGTTATATATGCATTACCGTACCTTGACTAATATTGTTATGCTTATCGTTTTAAGGATGTCCCTATCCCACTGCACCCGAGGCTGGCTTTGTGAAGGGCTACCAACCATCACGACCTTTGACCTCTGTGACCTACCACTGTCAACTAGGCTTTGAACTCCCCAGGCATGAAGTCACTCGTGCTGAATGTCAGGTATCAGGAGAGTGGAGTCCGGGTGATCGAGCATATTGTGACAGTTAGTATTACTTGATATTCCTAACCCTAACGAATAATTAAGCATTGTATTTCAAAGATTTAGGATAACTCTTGTATTTGATTGTTAGAGTACTTGTTGATTTGTCTATATGCCAAAGAGCATATTAGTAAGAGAAATCAGTATCAGAATAAACTTCCCAGCAAAATTTCTTAAAGATTACTAACAATCATATTGTCTTATATAGCTAGGATAGCCAAACATAATGATAGTGTACTGCTCGTCCTGCTGACCATGTAACCATCATTTCCCCAGCAGTTGCTGATCTACAGCAAAGCGAAACAAATACATAAAATATATGAAGTAAGATGATTTGCCCTGAAAACATAACTCGAATTCGGTTCGTCTTTTTACATCTTTTTGAATGTCATTAATGCAGGAATAAACTGTGGATATCCTGGACATCTCAAACACGGTTATGTGATTGGTAGGATGTATCTGTATGGTGACCAAGTTTTCTACACCTGCGTCGAAAACTTCACTCTTGTTGGTCCTTTGGCGAGAGAATGTATGGAGACTGGCTATTGGTCAGGTTTCACGCCAGAATGCAAATGTAAGTTCACAAATTGTATATATATATATATATATATATAGTTTTCATTGAAGAAAAGAAAATCAGACTTGTGTTTTTCCATGTTTATTTTCTCTTGCCGAATCAAATAGACAATGGGGAGAGGGATAGTTGCAAGATTCCCTAGTCCAGCTAAAATTTGTGATTGCTTTTTCAACAGTTAGCTATTTTCACATTCCACTAGGTTTACAACATTAAATAAACATACAATCTCAAATATTAGCCTTATTACTTTCAATGTGAGTTTAAATAAATGGATTAAGTTGTAATACCTTCATCTATCTACTACTTCCCTCTTCGTGACAGATGTGTTTTGCAGAGAGCCACCGTACATTCCAAATGCTGTAGTCTTTTCTTCTGAGGGTGAGAGACCAGTCCACATTGCATTCCCAAGGCAGAGCGCAACATACCAGTGTGCACGAGGTTACCGTTTGATCGGTTTGCCTAACGTTACATGTCAGATTGATGGAGAATGGACAGCACCACCAACCTGCAGGATCGTCACCTGTCCACCTCTGACATCCTCTCCAAGCTCCATGCTCATTACGACTAACGGGAGTGTGTTCAGCAGCATCGCAGAATTCCGTTGCATCACTGGATACAGGATGACGGGGATGAATGTGCTTCAGTGTAAAGAGACTGGAAGGTGGGACAATGCAGAGCCACTTTGTACAATCCTGTCTTGCGGACATCCACCTAATGTGCCCCTTGCCACCTCCACATATGACAGAGTGACGTATGGCAGCAGTGTTTGGTACACCTGTAATGAAGGATATGAGGCGGACCGGACTGTCATCCATTGTGGAGGGAATGGAGTGTGGGAGCCTTCTCTTCCTGAGTGTAGACGCATCCAATGTTCCATGCCTCCTGCTGTGGCAAATGGCTCAATGATAGGAGGGGACTTTGGGTTCAATGCTACTGTCATATATGACTGCGACAGAGGTTACACAGTCGCTGGTAATAGAGAGATTTCATGTATGAGCAACGGACAATGGTCAAGCAGTCCCCCTGTTTGTCAGGCAGTTTCTTGTGGAGAACCTCCAAAGATGGACAACCATCAATTAGCCGCAGACCAATCACCAGAATTCACATATGGAATGACTGTGGAATACACCTGTCCCTCAGGATACCTGTTTGATTCAGACAGTACTGAACTGACATGCGGTGCAGGCGGACGTTGGGTAGGTACCCTGTCTGACTGTATCCCTGTATCTTGTGGTCCTCCGAATGACATACCTGGTAGTAAAGTCCAGGGTCAGGACTACACATACAACCAAACTCTGGTATATGCCTGCAACACTGGCTTCATCTTGTCTGGTGTCTCTGTCATCACGTGTCTCTCATCTGGGCAATGGACGGAAAGTTCTGTACGATGTGATATTGTAGAGTGTGGAGAGCCACCTGCTGTTCTTCATGCAATTGCCTCACATGGAAGGCTTTACAACGAGTCAGTGACGTATACATGCGAATCTGGGTATGTTACCAGGAATGCCCCACATCTTAGGTGTTCTGCAGAGGGACAGTGGTGGGGTGATCTTCCAGTATGTGAACCTATCACTTGTGAGGTACCGTTAGCACCTGATCATGGATTCATCGTTGGAACGAACTGGTCCTTCCAGAATGAAATTGTAATGGAATGTGACTTAGGATATCGTCTACATGGTGAGGCATCCAGGCTATGTCAAAGTTCAGGCCAGTGGTCAAACACCTCAGCTGAATGCATTCTAATATTCTGTCCAGAACCTCCTGCAATTCGCCATGGCAACGTTCATTTTGACAACCTCATGTATGGAAGTTCTGTAATATACGAGTGCCATGAGGGGTACATTCTTGAGGGGGAATCGTCTAGAAACTGCTCTGCTCAAGGTGAATGGACTTGGGAACCCCCATCTTGCAAATTGTTGGAATGTGGCAGCCCTCCTTTGGTAGAGAATGCATATTTCCTCGGAAGCAATTTTACATTTAAAAATACCCTTATTTATTTCTGTGCCGATGGATTCATCTTTGGAGGTGATGTTGTATCCATGGAGACCACCTGTCAAGCTGATGGAAGATGGAGTGAAGAAGAGATACGGTGTGAGGCTGTCAGTTGTGGGACGCCAGTTACTCCACCTCATGGCTTCATAGTTGGAACCAATTTCAGCTACCTCAACAGCGTACAGTTCGTGTGCAACCCGGGTTATGTCTTGTCTGGTATGTCAACTTATTTTTTGTTCCCTTTTTTTTTAGACCAACATAGTCAAGGACGTACAAATACATTTATTAACAATTAGATAATATTACCATCGTCTGTCCAAAAAGATTTTAGGCCTGCTAATGATGTCAAATATTATGATATGGCAGACACAACATTTTGCGCCAGAGAGCTTACGACGGCTTTTAGATTAGTTTCCTCGTGGTCGTAGGCATAGTGCGGTATAGTCGTAGGTGTAGAGCTTTCATGCCTACGGTATATATATGTATATATAATGCAATGATAGTCCTGTGCATTATACTTAAATGATACAAGTTGTCAAACAACA
The DNA here is from genome assembly GCA_035222895.1 of Strongylocentrotus droebachiensis. Taxonomy (NCBI): domain Eukaryota; kingdom Metazoa; phylum Echinodermata; class Echinoidea; order Camarodonta; family Strongylocentrotidae; genus Strongylocentrotus; species Strongylocentrotus droebachiensis. Next base: position 311,266 of record JAVYIG010000832.1, on the reverse strand, counting down.
TTTTCGTTTCTTTTGTTTCAGCCAAAATAGACCAGATGCCAATTATTGATGGTTTTGATGTAGGACATGATAATGATTTTATAACCACAATATATTTAATCTTTAATAACTGCATAATTTATGTTTGTCACAGGCTCTGAATCAGCAACCTGTACTTCCAACGGTACATGGAGTCACTCAGACACTAGATGCAAGCCGCTGGATTGTGGGTCACCTCTAGACATAAACAACGCAGAATTTGAACTGAATACTAGCACTTATGGATCCACCGTAGCATACCAGTGTGATGTGGGTTACAAGGCTGTCTCTGAGCCGATGATTACATGTGATGAAACAGGTGTATGGAGGGGAAATGTAACCAACACAAGCTGCCAGCCTGTCCCCTGCTTGGATGTTCCTCTTGTTTACAATGGGTTGATTGAAGGTAAGATTCTTGTGATTTTGTCATATTTGCCATTGATTCTTGTTGACTTCATGTTTCTTAATAAATGATATTAGAAATCGTTGAAAAAGGTGGTTTACAGCTACATGCAATTTCAAGAGTAGTACATACTTATAAGCATAATCTCTTAGACGTCTGAGATCATAGTAATCTCAACAATTCAGTTGATCTCTTGATGCTTCTTTGTAATTTGCAATTAGGTTGTATCAATCTTTAACTAACCCTGCTAGGTGTTTGATGCAAACGCATATGTAGCTAATAATGTTATTTAAGTATTCAATTAAATCTTTCCTTTTCTCTGCTCCAGGTGAAGGCCTTTTCGTGTATGGAGATATTGTCAGAGCTCACTGTGATGAAGGTTTCAAATACCATACCTCACAGGAAATGCAGTGTTCTGAAAACGGAATATGGGATCCTGCGAACATCACTTGCGTTCCAATAACATGTCCACCTGTCCTTCCACCAGACAATGGTTTCATCGCAATAGATTCAAACTCATACGGAGAGGCGATGGTATTTGATTGTAACGAGGGGTTCTTCATTGATGGAAATGACACATTGCTGTGTGAGGAAGATGGAGAATGGAATGGAGACATGCCCCAATGTTTACCCGTCATTTGTGAAGACTTGGCAATACCTCAAAATGGATCCGTACAGTCAACAGGGGTGTCCTTTGGTAGCCAGGTGGTGTATGCTTGTGACGATGGATTCGAATTGGTAGGAACGAGTGTCACGGAGTGTGCTGGTCAGGGTGTCTGGTCACACCCACCTCCCGTTTGCACCCTCATTGAATGTCCAATGCCTATCAACCCCGCCCATGGTATTGCAATATTCCTCAACAATCGGTACCTGGATGATGTGAACTTTGAATGTGAACCTGGATATACGTTGGTAGGATTAGCAAGGCTGCGCTGTGAAGCCAACGGAACTTGGAATGGCTATGAGCCAAAGTGTAGACCAGTTGAATGCAGCGTAGAGGAAGCATTCCCCCTTGGAATTGTCATACGGAATCGTACTGTCTTCAACGGTGACAAGGTGAGAGATCTTAGTCAAGTAAAATTGGTCATATCAAAGAACATGCAGTAAATGACAGAACATTGCAAGCTAACATTTGTTTTTCACCCAGCATTTAATATTTATTTTCATTTCGTTTGACTTTAATGCCATTGTGTTAAAAAACTTAAAATTTATGTGGGAAAGAATAAATTACAACTCGATTCCTAAAATGACTTCTTCTTTTTTTAACCAGAAACCAAACCTTACCTTACATGACTTTATTACTTTCGATACCAAATATAAATGTTATTTTGTATTTCATCTTTTAAAGGTCCTCTATTCATGCAATCCTGGTTACGAGATAGCTGGTCAAAGTTTCAGGATCTGTGGAAATGACGGGATACTTAGCAGTCAACAACCTACATGCATCCGAGTAACATGTGGTCCTCCTCCAAACCTCTTACACGGCAACGTAACATTACCTAACGACAAGTACGAAAGCAATGCCACTTATTCATGTTCTTCTGGATTTACTCTTGATGGACCATCTTCAAGACAGTGCTTGTCGAATGGATCGTGGTCTTTTGCCCATCAGGATTGTAGAGTCATAGAGTGCCCCAGCCCACCACCGATTCCACATGGAACACTACAGATGAATACCCTGGTTCCGATATACAGAACCAGGGTAACATATACATGCGATGTAGGGTATGCTGTGAAAGGTGAGAGCATGCTAACGTGTGATGAACATGGATCATGGAGCAATACTATGCCAAGTTGTGAACTCGTTTCGTGTGGACAACCGCCGTTTTTGGACAAAGGGATTGTGTCCTTCAATGTAACAACATTCAGTTCACAAGCAACATACCGTTGCTGGACCGGTTATACCATTGCAGGCGAAAGTGTAAGAACGTGTCTTGCTAATGGCTCATGGAGTGTGGTCAGTCAAGTGTGCAAACCTGTATCTTGTGGACCACTATCTTTGCCATTGCATGGAGAAGTAACATATACCAATATAACACTAGATGGCATTGCAAGGTACTCTTGCGATAATGGTTACGTGCTGATTGGACCAAGGACACGTACCTGTAGTGTAAGTGGAGAATGGTCCGGGTCTACACCTGAATGCCAACCTATCACCTGCCAGCAGCCTGATGATGTAGAACATGGTATTATTATCAATCTTGGTAATATGCAACTGTTGGATGAGATACAGTATCGCTGCAATGAAGGGTACAAGATGCGTGGAGAAGATAGGAGGGTATGTCAGGCAGACCAGACTTGGAGCGGGTCCTTGCCTGCATGTCGCCCAATATCATGCGATACACCGCCAATCGTCATAAATGGCGTACGGTCCTACAAGGCCATGACTTTCAATAGTACTGCAGTTTATGACTGTCACTCTGGCTACACAATGCACGGTGTCCAGGTCGTCAGATGTACAAGCGACGGGAGCTGGCTACCTGACCCTCCACAATGCCGACCTGTCAAGTGTGGTCCTTTAACCAACCCACATAATGGAAAGGTGATACTGGAAAGCAAAGTGTACCAAAGCCAAGTTCATTATATATGCCATGATGGTTACTCAACAAATGGGCCAAGAAGTAGAACATGCTTAGCAAATGGAACTTGGAGTGAGAAAGAGCCCCAATGTTCACCAAACCCTTGCCAAGCTTTACCTCGCATACCACATGTCATCTACCCGGCCGATAAGACAAGGTTTGTGGTTGGTGACTTTGTGCAGCTAGAATGCGAGAATGGTTTTCAACCATCGTCAGAAGGTATGGTCGAGTGCCTTCCAGATCAAACTTGGTCCTTGACAGAGTTTTCATGCGACCCTCTAGAGTGTCTTCCACCTGAATCACCTGAGAATGGCCATGCAGAATACAGAGCATTGTTCTTTGGATCCATCGTAACATATACATGTGATACTGGATACACCCTTATAGGTCAGGCAACAGCATCTTGCAATGCGACCCAAAGATGGAGTAACCCACTACCACTATGCCATCTTGTGACTTGCCCAGATCTCCCAGTCAGTGAAAACATGGTTTATTTGAGTACTTCAAATGCAGTTGGAGACACCGTTTCTATTTCCTGTAGCAATGGTTTTAAGCTTGTTGGAACCAGCAGGATTCTCTGTACCTCCGAAGGGAGGTGGAGTCATTCCTTGCCCCGATGTGAAGCTGACGGCTGCCTACCACCTCCTCCGATTGATAATGGAAGAATGTTTGGAGAAAGCTTTTCTCCTGGAGCCGTTCTCAGTTTCAGGTGTAATCGAGGATTCTACAGGGTTGGGAGTAGTTCTATCAGATGTATGTCAGATAATACATGGAATAACTCCATACCTAAATGCGTTGGTGAGTAAGAAACTTATCATCTAATTTTAAAGTTGTTTTTTAATGTGATACATGTACATGGGCCTTTCTTTTTGTGGGCACCCATTTTCAATATTATGGCAAATTATTAATTTTTGGCCCAAACCTTTATCGTGCTATTTAATTGATAATTTTTTGTTGTTTAAAGCCGGAAAACAGCTTTACACGATTATACTGAATGTGATATGAAATGAAAATAATATGCCAATTGAATCAATCAATCAAAGATATTTTAGCAGATAAGCCTTACAGATTACAGACCACACAATCGTATGCTACACGAATCCAATTAAATCTATCTACTGCGTAATTTGTAGCATCATTTATTCCTCATGAATAGATACATATCTCATTTGTGGAACTCTTTCATAGAATTCACATTATTACACTATAATATTAGTCTTTAATCTCCTTAACTAAGTATGGTTAGCCCCTACCACTGTTTGAAATTATTGTGCAGTGTTATTAATTCATTTATTTTCTGATGATTTATTACTTTTTGTTCGTTTTTTTCCTCCCTTGATAGCCTTTGGTTCTCTTGCATCTCTTGAGAGACCAGTATGTGTGTTACCCTGCCTCCATGGAGGGAAGTGTGTGGGACCATACAGCTGTGAATGTCCCTATGGATTTACTGGTTCTCGTTGCGAACATGGTAAGAATCAGTAGGCTTTTGTCTTCCATATCAATAACAGCTTCATAAAGTTTGGACCCGAGGCACAATAAATAACAGATTGTCTTGCTCCTTAAATCATTTATATCTCCTTGGTCGATTTGTTGAACAAAGATTTCTACTCAGATTTAACAGAACTTTCAATTTAATGGAAATAAAGAATGCTTCAACACTGAAGTGTCAAGGGGTCAGTTGTTGGTCAAAAGATGGGGAGGTCAAACTTCCAATCTGTCATATACAGGGATTACAGGCAACATTACACATTAAATGGTCAGTTTGCAACAGTTTATCTTTTAGTTTTCTATAACATTTATATTCTATCTTTCATATTTTTTTCCAGTTCTCTGTACTACCCGCTGTATTGGAGGTGCACGTTGTAAAACTAGACATCCAAACTGCCGAACATGAGACAGTTGATGTGATGGAGTAACTGACCCCCTGAAATCAGTCTGAATGGATTCTGTATTTCCGAGCAGGATCTCCACCCACCAACCCTGACCAAGTACAATAAACCAGCCCAAGGACTTCTGCAGTCCCATTTGTTGCAAGAGAATGTTAATTGCTGTGTGTTTATATATGTCGGCTTCAGTTGATCAGTAAAAGTGCCAAATATGAGGGATGCCAATTGTTAGGCGTTTTGTAACAGCAAGGAAATGCACCCTTTATAAATACTTTATGGAATGGTTTGTTTGTTATTCTTGTTGTAGATTAACATGACTATGGAGTATGCATTTCTTTTTCAGCTCTCAAACTTATCAAAATGAAGGAAATGTGTTTTTGTCTCCCAACGTTACAAATATAAAATATATGTTATTTTTTATTTCAATAGAATACAAGGTGAAACTTCAACAACTGATTAACAAAACAATATGTGTAATTTAAGACACTGACAAATTAATATATGATAGTCAGTTTGGTCGCTTTATTGTGAATTTGTGATACGCATATTTAATTTTGTTTGCTATTTCTTTCAGCAAAAAAAAAATCACGCTCCGAAGCCGAGAAGATAAAATTGCAGTAAAAACAATCAGTCAGTGAATATATAATTATCTTTGATGTTTCAACCATGTACATCATACATTGTACATCAGCATTTGAATTATTTATTTTGCTGCATTTATATGGTCGGAAAACTTTTTGTTTGCTGCTGTTTTATTGCATTGTCGTACGAATATGGTGTGATATAGCTTGGCTTTAGTGATCTACATTTCACGTACTTCCGACTCCATGATCTTGAAACTGCGATCCGTGCCATTACAATGTACATACTGGATAACGCGAGATTGTTTTGCATTAACATTGGGTGTTTGTAAGGCCGTGTGCGCTTTCTTTAAAAAGAGAACTAGCAGTTTTTATTTCTGATTTGTTTTCATATGTGTCCAACAAATTGTGATGTTATATAATTTCTACATTAAAAAACAAAAACAGATACAACATTGTATAATTATGGAATAGAAGGTTGTTTACTTTCCTTAGGTTTACTGTCTTGAATCGCAGTCCATGAAGATCCTAGCTAAGCTGGACACTTCAATTTCAATGCACAGCTTTTACACAATTACAATTCGTACATTTTTATGATCTCTTCCTTCTTTCAAACTAGCTTTATATATTTCCAGAATAAATCAGAATCTTGTGATGTAGACTAGTTTGATGTATTGTGAGCTTTGAAACTACATTTACTTGAATAAATACAGTTATAGTAATTCTAATTTTTGTATTTCACGATATAATAGATGTTGTTCACAGGCGTATGATCACAATGGGGGTGGGGGAGGGGGGGGGGCTGCCAGTTTCCTATTACAAAACTAGCAATGCTTGTTTTCTAACAATTTGTAATAGTTATTTTTGTAAGAAAATTATACTAGATATAAGACATAAATCATTATAAACAGTGAGCATCTCGCCGCCATTGTCAGGTAATGGTTGGCGATTATTGGCAGTTTTAAATTCTCCAGCATTGTAACGCCTAGCCCCGGCCCACATCTTTCTTTTTTGTACATTTTAATAGCGATCATTCTTTTTAATGCAACTTACCCTTACTGGTTATGCTGACATTAGCTAACATACCAACACAAAGCCAATGGATTTTGTATCTTCCTGCTTTGTTGCATCATACTAATCTGATTATACATGTACATGCAGTTTTTTCATAGCATGACCTATTAATTCCAGGTATGAATGCCATTTTTCTAAATTCATTCTAAAAACAACTGGTTTAATTTATTTATGATTGATCTTACCTGTACCCTCTCTTTATATATTATAATTTCAGTCTCTCTGAAATTCATTACAACTTCCTTCTCTCTGCTCCCCCTCTTATTTCTCACTCTATCTTTCCGTCTGTTTTGTTTGCTCACAGTTCCTCCCTCTTGCTTACCATCATTTTCTAATCTTGCAGTCTCTGCTAGTCTCTGCATCCATGTATCCATTAATCCTCCCTTTTCTTCCTCTCTCTCTCTCTCTCTTACTATTATATACTATAATTCATTTTCCTGCATCCCAATATCCATAATTATTATCGATATAAGGCTTCCAAGTGGTACAATAAATCAGTGTACCGGTATTCAATATCTTTAGCGCAGTAACCGGATGACTGACCAATATTGTATTCGTATTGCTCAGTCATCCAGGAACTTCAATTATAGATATCGATATCACGCACAAAAAAAGCCATATTGACCGAGGTAAGCCAAATTTGGTTATTCCGCTAGTCAGCCTGATATAGATAATAATAATATTACATGGCTTTGTTTTGAGTGGTACAAGAATATGTAGCTCTTGCTATGACAATATTGGACTTGTCTCCGACTCATTCAATATTGTCATAGCTCAAGCAATATATTCTTGTATCACACTCAAACTTCAAAGCCATCCAATATTATATAAATATCTCCCTTGTCTCCCCCTCTCTGTTTCTCTTTCCTACCACCCACATACATGAATTTCCTTTCCCCTTCCTACACCTTAATGACCACTCTACCAGTGCAAATTATGACAACACCTACTCAAGGCTGTTTCATCATCTAAATGTACATACTGTGTCTGTATATTAACCTTGTAAATTCAATTTGAAGTAATAAAACCTGAAAAAGTATGAAATGATTGTGTGTCACCATTGTCTGTAGAGTATGAGTATCTGTTAACTCTTTCTGTGGACAAAGGAAAACAATGAAGAACAATAGAAGGCAAAAAAGAAAATTTTCAAAGTTGTTGATCAAACTTGTCTAACCATCTATCTTTCTAATTTTTTTTTTGTCTCCCACAAAAAATAATAAACACAATTTCATACTTTGAAGTTGTATATCATTATTTTGGTATTTATTGGAAAAATCTTAAACTATTACATGTATTTTATCCTACAAATCATGTAAAGGTTTGCAAGTATATACAAATAGATAAAAAGTTAAAAATCTGCAAGCAAATACATTGCACACAATATTAAAGAAAGAATTAGAAAAAAAAATCACATTCTAAAATTCATTGCTTCAATTCCATTAGTAAATTCAAGAAACCTGTGTCAAAATCTTTAGTTTGTCAAACCATAACAGCAAAGATGCAGACTTTGCTAATATAATGGCAGGATTCTAATGTATAAAAACTATTTTTTTTGTGAGGGAGTCGGTATCTCTGTTGTATATGCAATATCCCAGAAAATACTTGTGATTGTCTAAAATCTGTATATTGCCATTAGCCTTCAAATGTGTTCATATTTCAGTTTCATGAACACTAAAACTATGAATTTCTTGGAAGCTTCCATGCCTGGGATATCACCTAAGTATACAGTATTCAAAATAATAGGTTCCTCCAACTCTAGGAAACACAGATCCTTGAAAGTGGAGAAAGATACAGAGTAATATGTTGGAAGTTTACCCGTAGAATTTTGTCACCTCATTGCCATGAAGAGGAGTATAATGTAATCATCATAATGGCCTTGGTGCACTACAGGAGAAATGTGCATATATATAGAGTTGAACCCTAATATAATTTACTCTTTAAGACAAGGCATTTAAAAATTTAAAAAACCATGATACAATATGTAAGAAAGGGATTGGCAACATTACCTAGTTATAATGAACATTTGGTGTAATAGCAATCTTTAAACAAAGTTTAACTGTACAACTAAAATGACACACAAATGCGCCTCACTGCCAGCATCATTATTTTGTTACTCCCTGCAATGAGAATAAATTCAGTATTCCAGTGGACTTGAAAGAACATGATTGAATGATTTGCATCTCAGTAACATTGCAACATTGATACACACATATATCAAATAGGTCACTGGTATAAAGGAGCAGTGGAACATTCCCATGCATCAACTAAAATATTTTTGTATGCACACCATATCCATGAATGGGAAATTCTGATTTGTTTTTTTTCTTTGACAAAACTTTGAGCAGATATTTCAAAGAATTGGGTCCAACACACATCGCCTGCCAGCCCATTCACAATGTCTCTGCTCCACCCATGGTTATAGTTATGATGTCACAATGTGATGATAAGGAAAACAAAAATAATCATTGTTAAAATACCCTGTGTGTTAAAACTTCTCTATGGAATCAGCTGGTACTCCTGATTCTTTCAGGAATGTGATCATGTCGTTTTCAAAAGAACGCGTTCCACAGACTAGCGCCCTCACAGGTCGACCCATGGATGCAGCAACCTCTTTGGATAGTCTCTTTTGGGTGAAGCGGCCATATTGAATGATCTCTCCGTACTCTGTGGGATGGCTGCCTGCGGAGCTCTGCAGAAGATAGAAAGTGTGAAAACAAGAAACAAGGATAACTTAAAGGGGTGTAACATGGCAAATACTGGTTAACACCATCTACCACTTCTTTTGGGCAACTGTACGTAAATGAATGGACTTGATTAACAGTCGGCATACTAGCGTTCGCAAAACAGACCAAAGTTCTTATCATGCTTCAGTTTTGCGTATGTTGCATGTATGTGAATACTGCAATCGACTCGTCCGTAGTTGTATTATTCCCGATTGGCCCCGAGTCAGGCCACAGGAAAGACATGTAGTCTCGTCATGCTACACCCCCTTTAAAATTCAGGCAAACATGATTATTGCACACACAGTGCAATTCAGAAGCAACCACAAAGAAGTCAACATTAAAGCACACAAATTAACAAAATGAACCTGTCAGTTCAACTGAACATCAAAGAATGCATAGCCTTTTGGAAGAGCAATACTCGTCAAAAGGCAGAAAACTATCAACATTTTAAGCTCCCAGTTCTCTGCTTGAGCAGTAACAATATGTACAAACATATATTAGGTTAGTTTTTGCTTCAAATCCTAGGGCAATTGCTTGAACTACCTGCATGATCTGTATTTGATTGTAAAATAAAGAAACAAACTCTTTGATCCAGAGGGGATTTGAACTTGCAGCGTCTATTGCTATCTGGGCAGCAACTATACCAGTAGGTCATTTCTGATCCATCCATGACACAGTACCTAGGTGCCCGGCCCCTCCCACTCAGTGTTATTTAGGGTACGCTATGCATGTACCCTCCTTTTGAAAACACCCCCCTAAGTCCGGTGTGAAAAGTCAATGCGGGCCAGATTTTTGTGTACTATGAGCCGGAATTTGGTGCGTGAAAAGTAACCCTTTACCAGACATTTTGGGAACACATGGTATCCCTCCGTTCACGGAGTGGGAGGAGGGCCGGGCCTAGGTGACTGTTTTCAGAAAAGTGATTACAAATTACAGTCAATTCCTTCTTTATTTATTAATGAATGAGTTTCTTACCTGAGTTAGATTAAAGATAATGGTGATATTCCAGTAAAGAGCCAACTCATTAAGAGTTTCCCTGAGAAGAATCTCATCATAGTTACGACAGGTGTAGAGTAGCCTGAAGACTGTCTCATCCTCCTCGTTCTCTACAATATGCCTCATCACCTGAGCGATGGGAGTGATACCGGTACCAGCTGCTATAGCTATCATATAATGGCCCTGTTGATAAAAGATTTTTGTATTTGTTAGTAAACTTAATTCGCATGGTACATGAATAACTTGCTATACAATAATAGGCACAATTATTACAAATATGGAAAAATCATTTGGAAGATACGTTGAAACAATTTCTATAATCATACAAGTATTTATACTTTACTTCAAATAAGATAAAATGTTGAGAAAATGACAAACGGTAAGGAATTTAAAGTCTTTTGTGCTGATAAGTTACATGCTTGTGTATTGCCTTAATAATGTCAAAATGATATTTGAATAAAAGGTTGAATGAAACCAAATTATAATGGTTAATCAAGGAACTACTGATAATTAATATGTATCATGTCTCTAAATGATTATTACTGCATGAAATTAAAAAATGTAGTAACATTTCATTCATTTATTTTTAGAGAAGAAGATTATGTAAACCTCACTTATCTTCTAGGTCTACACATGGACTTACTAATTACTCTCTTTAGCTTGCCTGAGGTTTGCAAGAATCCATTGTGATATAAAGGCTCCTCAATAACTTTTTCCTTGGTGTACGAGGCAAAATATTGGGAAAATGTGTACACAAAACAGCTTTTTTACATATTTTGTGTGCATAGGATTTGTTATAAAAAAAAGATGTTGTATTGCCCTTAGCGACCGACCCCAAAATCTTGAAATCTACGGTCAGCTCTTTTTTTTTTTTAAACAATTTTTTAGAAAAAGAATGTATTAAAGCATTCAAAACTAAGAAATATCAGCCCACAAGAGGGAGTTTAAAAAAAAATATATATTAATAATAATTTAAAAAAAAAAAAAATTCTGACCGACCGTCCCATGTTTTGGCACCTAAAGGGCAATACAACATCTCTTCTTTTTTTTTTAGGCCTACTAGTAATTTAGCTCTGGAATGCTTCCACAAAGTGCCAAAGAGGATGGCTGATGTTTTCAATAGAAAATCAAACAAAAATGAATTTTACTCTGGCTCCTATGAACTGATAGATTACCTTGTTTGGTTGGTATGTAAATGCCCCAAACGGTCCTCTCCATTCTACTTCATCGCCTATCTTCCATTGCTTAATGTACTGAGACATATTTCCAATGAGGTACAACTACAAAACAAAAAGATAAATTGCATATCATGATACAGGAATAAGTATGAAGGCCTCTATAATCAAATTTGAGCACAAGTAACATTGCACTATATTTTTTCATTAGTGTGACAAAATATTAATTCCTGTCTATGGCCATAGACAAATCTTTAGCATACAAAACAGACAATGGTTGAGTAGAGTATACAGGTGTAGATGTCGAATTGCTAGGGCCAGTAAAGATTGAAAAACAAAATTAAGAAATGTATTTTCTTCTTAGCACTGTAGCTATAAAATCCAATTTTGTTCTCACCTCTTATGCTTATAAATATACAGAGAGGCACATTCAATAAAAATCTAAAAATCAGTACAAGTGTTACCATCTAAACAAATCAAATATCTTACAAAACAAGTTAGAATCATTACAAGCTAGTCATCAGAATACTATTTATATCTTCTGTCCTAACCTCTCATTGTGTTTGAGAGTTTCATACAACACATTTTAACAGCCTCTCACAAATATCCTTCTGCATACCTTAATAAGGACATCAAAGAACCCTGCATTATGTGGTGAAGAGATGGGTGTGTATTGCCTGGTTATCATCTTGTCATTGTGTATACCCCTGTGAGGATGATACCAAAGGAGAAACAAAAAGAGTGTCACCTGACAAGATAGGAGATGAGCAGGTGGAGAGAACTTGTACACATGCAGACACAATATGATACACATAAAAAGATACACATTCGCCATAAACACTTCACAGCAACAACAACAAGATAGACCCTCGACTGCGTGCAGTTAAAAAATGATGATTCTGCCATAGAGCGATTTTACAAACCAAAACAGATATTTGCTTAGCAATTTGTAAACAAATTCAAGTTTGATTGTATGACCCTTTGATCTTTGACCTCATGACCCTCAAATCTAATCAGTTCATTAGCTCTGCAAGATACATAAATGACATAAGTTTGGGGGAATCCATCAATCGGATCTTGAGATAACGCGATCATAAGCTATTTTTACATACATAATGAGCCATGTGACCTTTGACCTCGTGGCCCCAAAATCTAATAAGTTCATTAGCTTTGCAAGATACATACATGTAAAGGACATAAGTTTGGCGGGAATCCATTGATCGGTTCTTGAGATAAAACAATCACGAGAACGGGACATACAGACGGACGGACGGACAACCCGAAAACATAATGCCTCTGGCTACTTTGTAGCGGAGGCATACAAACTAAAAAACAAAAAAATTAAAATAAGGTAAAAGCAAATTCAAACTTTACAAAGGGAAAGATGGTGGCAGCAATATTGACGTCCTATGAGTTTTACCTGAGAATGATGTGCTTTGCAATAGACAGGTCCAGTTTCCTTCCAGGGGGAAGCATGAATCTGTACACAGCTGTATTTGCACAGACTGGAACGATCGATTGCAGAGTGTAATATCTGTAGTCCATCAGGTCCATTACAGTTTCTCCGTCTTCAATCTTGAACAAAGGGAACATAATTATAAAATATTAGAAGTAGTTCTGATACTTAACATTTAAGAATACATACAGCAGTCAGTTAAGACAAAAAACAAAAGACAAAATGATTTAATCAAAGTCAGTAAGGTTATGTGTAGTTACATACCAAGTTCTTTACTTATACATGTAAATGAAAATGTTATTCAAACATGATACCTCTTCTTCCATTTAAAGTACAGGGCACTGTAGTTCCCAGTGTACATTAATTCCATTTCATTAAAATAATCACAGCAGTCAGTATATTGAAAATTACCAAGGATTTAATCTAAGAAATAACTTGCTTCTTATCCTCCAAGTAACTGAAGCACGACTTTCAAGTTTGAGGGGAATAAACAAAACTCACCTGACTTTCCTCTGCACCATGTTTACGCTTGCAAGTCTTTTTCCACAGTTGTATCTCCTGATCATGAATATCATAGACACACACTGCACACCCAGAACCACAGCAAGAATCTGGAGGGGGTGTGGCCGGCCGTATTGATTGGCACTGCTCACAAACATCAGGATCCATGGTCTCACTTGTCATGACTGTGGTGTACATAAAATGGAGGGGGGGGGGGGTATGTAAAGACGTGCATTTTTTAGATTGATATTCACTCTTTTATCTTTTCCTACATTTAACTTTTATGTAGATGTTTTCAGTCCATAAAGTGCAAGTTTTCTTATGGCTGTGGAATTGAACATATACGGTATGTAAACTTGTACTGTAGTTTATTATTCATCTGACTGAAGTAATCTTCTTTTTATTCTTCTTTTTCTCCTCCTCCTCCTTCTCCTCCTCCTCCTTCTCCTCCTCCGTCTTCTCCTTCACCTTCTTCTCCTAATACTTCTTCTTTTCTTCTGTATTTGTCTTCTTTTTCCTATCCTTCTTCTTCTTCTTCTTCTTCTTCACCTTCTCCTTCATCTCATTACTTCTTTCTGGTATGCTATGTTCTAAATCCCCAAATATATGTTATAACATTACCTGAATAGTTTCCCTGCACCATTAGTTGTCCAGGAGCCTGAAACTAGGCAATGGATTGGTTCATTTTTCTGCTGCTGGTATACATGTAGTAGTAGTCAGTGTTTTGCTCATTTCATTTATTATCTGAGTTATCTTTCTGGGTGATGACCACTTTCCTCCCCTGTGGTTTGGTGTTATCTTGATGTACTCCTAGCATCATACATGTCCACCATGACTGTCCTTCTTCCACTACTTGTTTGTTGGTCGTAAGCTTGCTTGGTTCCTCTTCGCTCTCACGCTTCCTCTTCTGACCACTTACTTTCTCTGATTGAACACACACACAAAAGAAAAACAGATTTTTTTTTTTATTATGATGTTTAAAATATTGTTATTCAAGATTGGATGACCTGAAAATAAGGCATCTTCTTAATAAGACTCTTGCAGTTTTAACAACAATTTTATATTTATTACAAAATTTAGATTCACTATCAGCTGTTCATGTGGTGAAATTGGGTAAATGGGGAAATTGTCAGGTTCACAAAATATATAGAGGGCGTTCATGCATATTTTAAGTCTAGAATTATAAATGAAGTAAAACATTTTGAATGTTGATTACATGTTAATTTGTTTGGGTGAGAGGGTTCAAGCTCATGAATTAAGCTTTTGAACGATGATGCATAAGTTGTAAGATATGCAACATGATTGTGAGCAGGGCCAGAGATCTCGAGAGAGAGAGAGAGAGAGAGACTAGTCACTAGGGCATAGGGCAGCGTCTCACAAAGCCGTCATAAGTACAAGTTCACCGGCATCCCATTGAAATGTGAGTAGATCTAGATCTAGGTCTATTAAGTTTAACACACGTTTCAATGGGATGTCAATGAACTTGTACTTATGACAGTTTCATGAAACGCTGCCCAGGTCACTACTAGTCACGCATCAAGTATTAAATAATTCAAGTAGACCTCTAGAATCTAGGCTCTAGTCTAGACGAGTCCTAAACTTAACTGTCCTTAGCTTTGCCGGCTTTACTTTACTTTTTAGGTCATGTAGGTAGGGCCTAGAGTAGTAGTCTAGACCTAGATCTAGTCTAAAGTAAAACAGCAAAATATACCTCCAGATATTATCATGTATAATTAACCTAGAGCGACAATGGAAGCCTGGCTGGTGATATTACAAGACTCTTCTCCTAAAATCGGGTAGAATTAAGGTAAAGAAGAAAAATGCCTATGATGATGCATGACTGGAGTCATTTCCCAGTGTGAGCAGCAGTACCGTGGTTCTGCGCCCCACAGTTTCCCGTGGAACCCCGGTGAAAACATGCCACAATCCTGCGGGTTGCAAAAGTAACGCGATATTATGTTTTGCCGTAAATACCTAGGCTAAATGTGATGCCCTGAGATATCTTACTATATCAAATACTGTAAATCATTTTAAATATATTTACCGTCCATTCCAAAAATTGAAACATCATTCAAAGCAGGTTAATAAAAGCGATGTTCAAACTTCCCAGACAAAATGCATGAATATTTACAGGCGGCGAGGATGGCTTTTCGTAAATGCTGTGCTTATGGTAAGCCACGGGGCCACTGATCTGTCTGATACAGCGGGAGAGTTTTTCAACTAATTTCGGGTCTGAAAGTTGTTTTTTTTCATAGGTTTTTATGCATTTCTCTCATAAAGAAAATTTCACATAATTAATAACATTTCATACAAAATTACAAATAATTTTCAATTTTGCAAGCGAACTATTTGATTTGATTCGATTTGATTTATTGGTTTCTGCATCTTTTTTCTTTTTTTCATTATACATTTTCATGAACATAATATGGTTTGATACAATATTTTAAGTGTATATAATTTTATACAAAATTAAACAAATATATTGAATGCATGATTAACATACATTAGATGCAGGAGGGCTACAGAAATAAGCAAAGTAGCTTGACGTGCCCGCAGCCCTCAACTTAGATACAACAATACAAATATAAATTACTTATAAAGTTACAAATACATTTTTCATATAAAATATATTTGCAGATGAAGTTACACATTTACAGAAGAAAAATATTCACATAAACAAAATTACAGTTTCACATTTGAAAGACCGTCAATACTACTGGACCAGAAGGGATTAGACCACACAGCGAGGTCACTGACAGGTGGCTATCTCATTAAATCAGCTCTCAACTTACATAAGAAAAAGAGGATCATGGGGGACCAACAGGCACCGATTGGGGAAGTTTTCTATATAGAGGGAGCAAGTAGCTACAACAAATCACACATAAATTGTTTAAACAATTTCCTCGTTCAGCTTGCATATAGATTTCCAATTATTTCTTTTCTTTTCCACAATAATTTTTCAAAATTTCTTTCAAAGAGAGAAGAAAAAAAGTGTTATGATAAAAAGTATAATAGGAAAAAAAAATGATAAAAGAACAAAAAGAAAGAGAATACCTATTTGCCCCCCTCCCTCTTCCCCTTACAACACTAAAAGACCCAACTAACAAGGGTATTTGTAAGTGCGATTAATAAAAGTATAAAGGAGGGGGAAGGGGGGGGGGGGAGTGGGTAGTGAGCCTAATTTCCTCTTCTTCTATTTTGACCCCGAAAATTTGAAAATCTTACCGGCCGATATTTCGCTCAGTGGGGGGAGGTGACATCATAATGAGTCTAGATAGCGGGGTTATTTTTTATTTTTTTTACTGAACACCCCGCCCCCCCCCCCCACCCCCCTAGAGCAAAAAAGGAAAGGTACATTTCTGGTCACCAATATACAACAACAAAAAACTTTGGGGGCCAGGGGGGGGGGCAAGGCCCGCTCGTCCCCCCCCCCCCCCCCTCCCCCCGCCCGGATCCGCGCCTGCTACATCCACCAAAAATATCTAAAATGCATAAATTCATGAAAAATATCATTGTGAAGGCTTAACATTTTGTTAAAGAGTGATTTTATACTCGTATCATATAATAGTATATAATCAGCCAAAGTATCAGTCCAAACTGTATTTAACTGTTTTTCTTAGAACTTGGCTTTATAGATGTAACACCTTTTGGAACCGAACTATAGTCATGGACTGATGTTTTCAAAACTGCCCGTATAGAAACTGTTTTTCAGTTACTGACAAGCGCGTACGCAGGATTTTTGTTCGAGGGGGGGGGGGGGGGGGGGGGGTAAGGTCAGCTTTTTTTGGTCAACCATTACTTACAGTTTTATATTTTTTATTTAAATTATTTTTTAATTTAAAAAAAGGGGGGTTCAACCCCCCCCCCCCCCCCTGTACGCGCCTGGTTACTGATATGAGAGTGAGTGTTTATATTATTATAATTTACTTTATAAACTGCCAACTCAAAGTTTCATGTCAATGGGCTACTACAGGAGCCTGAAATAGCATAATGAATAAAAAAAAATGGTCTATATAACTAGCTCAATAACTCAATAGCTGGCATAAGAAATATTTGATTAGTTACATTAAAAACTTCTCAGATATTTCTGACATGGCATCAATCAATTAATTGAAAAGAAAACAACCCTTGCACCCCTTCTCGGATAGGCATGCATAATTCGTCTTTTATTTAAATGCACATTCAATGCACAACAATGCAAGCTGCAAAGTGAATGAGAGAAGAAAATAGTATTATGCAATTGTTTTAATGCTTTACAAAATGACAGTGGTAAAAAGGGCCTACAAAGCTGCAGGGCTAGGCCTCCTATGCAAACTACGATACTTTGTGAAAGTAGGTTTTCGCACTTATACTATTAGAGAAAAAGCATTATTAGGAAGCGATGTCTAGAATACCCCTAAAACTACAGTGATAAAGGAAAGCTCACCAAAATAATATGTATATAAAGGCCTATTAATTAAATGGCATCAAAATGGCGTTAAATTGCAATGAATGTACAACAAACGGCGCATCGAATAGTTATATATTTTTGTTAAATTTGGAAAGAGCACCCTTGTCCCTTTTCACAGGTCTAAATGGGCGAGTATCAAACATCGCCTAGAAATCACATTTGACTAACTTTGAGAAAACTGCGAAGATAGGATGCTCACAAAACATATTAAGGCCCAGCAGGTGATAATCATGTTGAGTCTTCCCACAGATCCAGCGATGGACGAACTCTTTGCAGTTGTGTACTGATGAACTATGGGAGGGCATTACAAGACATTGTCTTACTAAGGAGCCTGAAAAGACAGGTGAATACAGGTGAATATTTAATAGGGCAATGTAAAGATAATGAACCGATTTGCTCGCTTTGATCGGGGCAATTTTTTTCTAGTCAAAGGCCGTATTGGGTAAGCATATCCGAATTTTAATAGCTTGGCCTATAGCCTTTCCTATGGAAAGACTGTAATACTGTGGAACAAACCACGCAAAACAGAAATAGCCAATAAAAAAAGGCATAATTTGCGTTAAATGGGCATGCACGCCAGATAAACAAGTTAGGGCAAATGTACTGTAAAAGGGGCACTTGTGCTATCGCGGGATGGGCATGTTTTCATTTTGATTAAGGGACACGTGCTGGTCGATCACTGGAGAGAAAAAAACAACCTGTGTTTCAATCATGGGCGTCAATCCAAAACCGTGGGGGGGGGGGGGGCACAAGTTCAGACAGGGCGGCGCCAGGTTATTTTGTTAGGGGGGCGAATGGAGTGCCACTCAGGGGAAGGGGGGGGGTGTCTGAGGGGATGAGCCCCCTCAGAAGTTGAAGATTTTTTTTTGAAATTGATGCTTAAATGGCTCGCTTTGGTGCATACTTTTTGCCAAATTAAAAAGAAAACAGTAGAACGCAGGGGGTGTTTGAGGTGGGGGGGGGGAGGGGGGGGGGGGTGTGCCCCCTCAAAAGTTGACTGAGATTTTTGTTTTTAATTGTTGGAAAGACGGCTTGATTTGGTGCATAATTTTTGCCAAATTAAAAAGAAAACAGTCTTAAGTTCAACTAACAAGGAATAATAACGCAGGGGGTGTCTGAGGGGGATGTGCCCCCCTCAGAAATTGAAGATTTTGTTTTAAATTGATCTAGTATAAATAGCTTGATTTGGTGCATATTTTTGCCAAATTAAAAAGAAAACAATACAACGTAGGAGGATGTGCCCCCCTCAGAAGTTGAAGATTTTTTGAAATTGATGGATAGATGGCTCGATTTGGGGCATACTTTTTGCCAAATTAAAAAGAAAACAGTCTTAAGTTCAACTAACAGGAACAAGAACCCAAGATGAATAGATGAATTCGTCGTTTCCATTGAACAATCAGCCATAAGGTTTGGAAGATACAAGGGATTAAATTGATTATTGTTTTCAGTTGGTGAAAGGATTTTCATCGTAAACCAATGTTTGAACTTCCGGTAATGTGAATGTAATATTAATGACGTTTCTCTTTTTCCTTATTTTCTCTATCTTTATTTTTCCCCTCTCCCCCGCTCTCCCTTACGTCATAATTTACATTTTACAGTTCTATCTCTCCTAGCCTCCCTCCTTTCCGCCCCCTTCCTTTTCTTTTCTTTTCCTTCTTTTCGTTTCTTCTCCTTCTTTTCGTTTCCGTTTCCTTCTCCTTTTTATCTTTCAACACAGAGAGAAAGAGAGAAAGAAAGAAAAAAGAAAAACAAAACCATTTTAACCCCAAATCATGGGGGGGGGGGGGACATTTCACCAGCTGAAAATTCGTGGGGGGGGGGACGTGTCCCCCCGTCCGCCCCAGGATTGACGCCCATGGTTTCCATGGGATATCAGTAAACTTGTTCCTGTAAGATGGTCTCGTGAAATAATGTTGTGCCTATTTTATTAACTTTACAGGATTTCCATCGGCTAAAATCACAGAAATCCTATGTGATCTGAATGGCAAAATAATTATCGCCCTCTTTAGTCCTTGCTGTGCTGTATGCATGCACAAGCAATGTTTACGGAAATAACTAGAAACCCATGCATAAATATAGCGCATTGCATTACATGCACTAGCTAGGCAAAGGCAAAGCTGAAGCGCAGGTTTGGATGCGGGGTGTAATTATCCAGCTAGCTGGCCCCGAAATGCGATTTATCTTTTCTTGAAATACATGTAGCTGAAGCAAGGTAATGCTTGTGTTGCTCACCTCACTGGACTTATTCTGGTTTTAATTGAATCTACAAGCGATGTCTGAGAAAGTAATTATTGGTGAGTTTTCGAGCAGCGATCATATTCATAATAGACTGTTTTCCTTGGCAGCGAGCCAGGGGGGCGATCACACTTGTGGTCTCGGCTTGCTTGCCCTGGCCGCTCCGCGTACTGTATCATCGGTGTTGCGTATGGTTAATTCGATACGAGGCAGTACATTTATGCAATAGACCTACGGCCCAAGTTAAGTACGGGATTTAATTTCTTGACATTTTGCGAATGTGCCCAATGTAAATTTAATTAATATAGAGAGTCTACTCTTGAGTATTTTGTATTGATTTTAATTGATATTGGAATGATGAATTTAGATCTAGATCTAGAAAGTCTAGCATGATTTCTATCCATGATTCCATGACATAGATCTAGACATTAGTATGATAGTCTACTCTAGAGAGTTTATTAAATCAATGAATGACATTTTTTTTTTTAGTAAGTGAGGTTCAGAAATAACCGTCTGCCATGGTGAATTCTTTGAAAAAATAGCTTTATGAAAGAATTCACCTGCAGGACAGCTAGGTCCAGGAAGTGAGATAACCATCGGCGTCGGAGCTCTCTGAAGTTACATGTAGGTCTGAGAGTGAGAGTGAGATTCTTCTTCTTCTTCTTCTTCTTCTTCTTCTTTTTCCATTTTGAGTAGGCCCTACATCCCTATTGTCTAACTATACTGTACTGGGGTGTGCAAGTGGACCACTACACCGGGTTTCCCCCTAATCTTATACTGTACAAATAATGCAGTGGGTTCTTCACATGCAAAGGTAGAATACTCTTCTCTACACGGGGGCCTCCGTTCAACGTCCTATCATAGGGACGGAGTGTTTTCCACTTAAAATAGCCTGCGTCTATGAAACAAGGGGAGGGGGCATGTTAAACCACAACGCAGGCTTCACTCATCCGCCGGGGTGGGATTCAAACCCGAGATCTTTGGTTCGACAAGCAGACGCTTAACTGACTGGACCAACTCGCCTCCCTTCGGTGTAGACCGGCCTTCTCAACTGGTGGCCCGGGCGCCACTTGTAGCGTGCATGATCAGTCAGATTTGCACGCGGCTGTTGCAAAAATAATAATATTTAGAAAAAGAAAATAATTATATTTTGATATTAAAAAACTCAAATCAAAAAGTGGTAGTCGAAGTTGAGCCCAATTGACATTTCCTGTGTTTATTGCACCAACATAACTACCAATGAATTTACATCTTGTGTATTTGTACCTAGGAATTATACTTATTCCTTAATACATCAATATGAAATTATGATTGATATATTTTTGAATAAAAAGGTGTTAAAAATGCCACATCTGGGCCTCTAAGGAGCCCTAAAATCCACCAGCTTCCCTGGACCCTGCCCGTTGTCATACGATAAGGCATTTGTTTCTCTATAGAGAGAGCAAGTAGCTACAAGTATTTCAGAGAAAGGGTGGGGGTATAGGATTGGGGAGTCCTGAAAAGGACTGTCGTTAATCTTCTTTCTTGAGTGTGTGTGTAGTTCTGAAAAAGACTGTTGATAATCTTTCTTGAGCTTTAATATAAACTGTAATTCTAAGGAGAACTATACAGCACCGGTTGTGTAATAATGATATTGAAAGTGCAGGACACGTACATTTGTGTACTTTGTACAGTATGCATGGTACATTACATACTGTACATTATGTGCAGTATTGTTGTATTTTATATGATGTTGCATTGAAGCCTGTACTGAAAGGAAATAATCAAAGGAGAAAGGAAGTGAAAAGGAGTTGCGACCTTGCCACCCATGCGCTGACAAACCTGGCCTAGCGCCAGCCAGCTTACATTTATATCTTATCCAGACTTCGGCTGCGGATAGATCTAAAGTGGGAATGACAGTGTGAAGAACAACAAAGTCCTTCTTGAATATTGGTATGCATAAAATAATATGTGTATTAAATCTGCATTAGCCATATAGGTATCATGATCATTCACTGATACACTGTTTATTTTCATTTTCATTTCTTAGGGGGAGGGGGTTGAAATGGGAAAGCAACATGTTTAATGTCTTTACTTTCCATTCATTTCTCTGTACAGTCACTTCCAGATAAAGTCCATGTCACACTGGACTACCCTTCTAGGTAATTCCTTTAATCCATCACCATGACAACGGATGTGAGACTGGTGACTCTGGATGCCATGCCGTCTACCACTGAAGACTCTTCAAACAGTAACACCCTCTACGCGCAGAGGGAAGATGAGGAAGGGGAAGGAGGAGAGGATGCCCCCTCACCCCTTGTCAACCAAACCCTCCCCCATCACCCAGGCAAACTTCATCGGAGGTACTCCACCCAACCACAAAACTTGAAAGTGAGATGCCGCACATCCTCAGGAGACTCTAACAATTCTCTTGT
Source organism: Strongylocentrotus droebachiensis (assembly GCA_035222895.1). Lineage (NCBI taxonomy): Eukaryota > Metazoa > Echinodermata > Echinoidea > Camarodonta > Strongylocentrotidae > Strongylocentrotus > Strongylocentrotus droebachiensis. Next base: position 288,775 of record JAVYIG010000832.1, on the reverse strand, counting down.
CTTTGGAGCAAGAACATCTCCTCTCATGAACATTGTCTTCCTGGATGACTTCATCAAAGAGGAAATAGGAAGCGGCTTCTTTGCCACTGTTTACAAGGTACGCCTAGTTAGATACACCTTAGGGGTTATTTTCTAGTGTTCCATACATTTCATTTTTCCAGTAGGACTCTACATGTATGCCAGAGTTCGCTGAGGCTTAGAAACCCAGAATACATTGTCATTTGCAAGGTCATAAGGTCAGGTATTGACGATGTGTTCTAAAGTTCACAAAGTCAACTTGTTTACACTCTGTTTCATACAAACATGTTTTGTAAATAACTATACAAATAATAAAATCCAATCCTTTTTATGCTTCCGCCCACCAAAGATGGTGACGGGGGCATTATTTTTTGGGGTTGTTTGTCCGTCCAGCAATAACGGAATATCTCAAGAAGATATATGAACCTCAAATTTAATGATAGTGCATGCATGTGTATCACCAAAGGAAGACAGTGTATCACCAAAGGAAGACAACCTGAAATTACAGGTTTTAGCCTTGCTATTGCAATTTCTCACGAACCACAAGAGATAGGCTTTTTGTTTTCATTGTGATATATCACAAATAATTACATACATTTGCTATGATTGTAAGTCTACATTTACATTGTCATGCAAGTCTATAGTCTATACATGTACGTTAGGTCTACGGATTATGCTGCATGTTCATGTGGGTGGACCTCTTGACTCTTGAGTCGTGAGTAACATTACCAGAGTTTATTAGGGTTACAGTGTTGAATGAAGCATGCTTGTGTGTACACAGGAGTTGATCTTTAGACACTATTTACATGTACATGTCAACAGATGGTTATCAAACAAACACAGACTTTAACCTCAGAAATGTGTGAAAGAATTGTAGACTAGAATGCGTAATTACCTCGTGCACCCTGTGTTCAACCAAGGAGTTTTAAGAACTGGAGTCATACACGTATCTAGCTCATTCCCTTTGTACCATCTTCAATGCTCAAGGAGAAAATATGTCAGGCATGTGCTTACATGTAACTGGGCCACTTGACAAAAATCTGTGACAAATCTGCTGATAACCAATCAGAAGCAAGGATTTCACTAGAGCTTAGAACAATAACTGTCATTTGTCACTGATGACAAGTTTTGTGAAATGGGGCCCTGGTGTCCTTTTGATATTTTCTTTTTACTGTGATACCAGGTTTAACAGTGTAGGCTTATAAAAAGTATACACTTGTATGTAGGTTTATGATACATATTGTTGAACTTTCAGCTACATGTGTAACTGATTTAAATGATGTCATACATGTACAGTGTTGAAACAACTGTACATTATACAGTAGAAAGCGGCTTAATAGTTTAAGGAATAAATCAATTGATCTTGCACTTGACAACATAACATGGGTCAGAGGTTACCTTTGTAGGGGGCAAGACAAAAAGTGCCTCTTTCATTGGCTATGTTCTCAGTTCATGCTACTTCTCAACTTACAGTTACAGGTGTATACATGTACAGTATGTCACAAAAACATTGCAGGTCTACATGATTGCATGAACTGTTTACAATCTGTATGCATAAGCCCTACATGTACAGTATGTAAGAACTTCATTTAGATTTTAGGCGCCCATGTGTCCAGGGGACCTGTACAGTACGTGTCGAGCTCTGCATACTTGTATGTTTCTTTTATAAAATGATAAAAGACAACATTCTTTTCAGGGCCACATCCCTGTAATACCCCCTCCCCCCTCCTGCCCTTGAATTCCATCCCCTCCTGCCCTTTCACCCAAGGAGCTTTGAACACCTACATTGTATAAACCTACAGTGTACATGTGTACATGTATTATCAGATATTCACTGTATGCACATATGTACATGTAGGCCTAGTACACTACAGTACATTTAATAATAGAATTCATGTTTATGCAAACATTGAAACTTGAAAGCATGCCGAAGGGGAAACTAAGAAAGTCTGTCCTTGAGTGTTGAGGCTGGAGAGAGTTAATTCAAATTACCATATCAATTCAATAACAAGACCTGGAGGGTAGTCACTTGACATTTCAGTGGGCGCTTCTACAAAATGTGCATTGTTGATCGAGATATTGGTGTTGAAAGAAAATAAATCTCTGCATCATGAAGGTACATTTGATAACTATACAGCCCATACAAATGGAATTTTGAAAGAATGGATTATCATCCTAAACTGAACCTTTCTTGAAGATGTACAAAGGAGGCTGATTGTAATTGACAAGGTACAGTACATGTACATGTATTCATGTACGTTTTTGAGTACTATTACTGGTCATTACTTATTGGGAGCCCTTTTAGAATTGTTTGTTAGTTGCAAAACGAACATTCTGTGGCTTTCATAATTTGTTCATGTATTACATGTAGGTTTATTGTTTTTGTAGTAGTACTTACATGTACATGTATAGAGTTGAAATTACTTTGAAATTACCAGTATAACTATAAGCTACATGTATTCCATATCTCACTGCTCCTACATAATTATTTTTTTCTTGACACCCTATACAGCTGCATTATCGAGACACAGGACAGTTGATGGCTGCTTGAATACATGTAGATCATCATGAATCAGAATAACTTGGATAATGTGCACCATGAAATACAACTTTAATATCAGTATTTTTTTTCTTGACACCCTGTACAGCTGCAGCATCGAGACACTGGACAGGTGATGGCTGCAAAGATCAACACGAATCAGAATAACTGGGATAATGTGCACCATGAAATACAACTCATTAGTCGCTTGGTACACCCTAACATCAACAGGTAAGCACTCAATCAGTCCTTAACCCGTTTACAACTGAATTACCTGATTCTCATAGGCTTAAAACAGGACCATCCAGTTCTGGTAGGCAATGGGTGAAACCCTATTCATACATGTACACTTGATGTAGTAAACTGCTGAAAAATACCTCCACTGCAATTTGTTTTTTGTTTTTTTGGAGGCAGTTTAAATGTAATGTACCCCGGAATGTCCGATTTGGGCTTTATACCAGGCATAAACTGTACCTCATCATCTAGGTCTAGACTTTAAATGCTTGGGGGATTGAGAATAGGCTCCTACAAATTCGAGATTGTCCATTTTTTTAATTTGGAAGTTTTAATAATGCTGTCAATATGAGTAGAAGCAATACATAATGTAGACTACAGTACGTTTGAAAGTAATATTGTACTTTGTACATTATCTGATAAAGCAAATTGTCTAGATGAATTGGCTTTCTACATGTATTGTAGTTGTTTTTATTGCCCATTATAACAACTCATACTCAATCATAATCCTGCATTGCAATTCATTCCAAATATCATCAATCAAATTTGGAACATTTCCAAACTTCTTTTCTTGTAAAGTTCTCTTATTTCCTAATGATGAATCATGTACAACTTTTCTTATTTGTGTAACCTTCATCATGTAAACACTTTTATTTGTTACTCTCAAACATCAAATTCTTTTCTTCTCTGTTCCAAACATTCAATCAAACATGGAAGCCTTGCATGGAAGGGTACATTATGAGATTTGTTTTGGGGAATTACATGTATGTGCACTCCAATTGAGTGCAATTGAGTTGGGTGTAAGATTATTTTGTGTGTGTTCTTATGAAAACATCTTAATTTCTTTTTGTTGTGATGCCAAAATTACATGACGAAGGAGAAGAAGGAAAAAATATTATTAGACCAACCAAAATACTTGTACAAACATATTTCTTGCTCTATACAGTTCTTACACCTTTTTAGGGTCACAGCCATTGGGCTTGTAGCCAATCTTTCACTGCAATTCAGACATACATTTACATTGTATGTACAGTCAAACCTGCCTATTGAGGGCACCCAAGGAAAACAGAGAAAGTAGTAACTGTAGATATGTGACCTTTGTATACAGGTTCTACAACACATATTTCTTTCTTGGGAGTTGGGAGACACATACGGTACATCTACTGTACATGGCCTCTCTATAGAAAGTGTTGCCTTTATAGAGAGGTGGCCACTACATGATGTACACTGTACATGTACAAAATGTATGCATACTAAGGCTGTGCATAACAGTGTAATGAGGTACCCGAGTACACTCCCAGGCTCACAGGCGAATACTCGAATATTCGGACGCCATGTTTTTTTATAATTTTTTTGAATTTTTTTGATTTTTTTTTGATTTTTTTGATTTTTTTTTTTTTGATTTTTTTTTTTGCCACCACCATACCTGGAGCAGTATCCCAGTTCTGTCGCCGAAAACGCATGCAATTTTACTTCGAGTTGCAGTTGAAGGCGCCGATTTAATAATAATAACAGTAAACAATGCTGTTTTAAAAACCAAAGATGGCAGAATAATCCATTTTCCTCCAAGTCCAAACAAAAATCCAGACATTTGGTCCCAGTTTCTGAGTGGTGAGTTTGACAATGCTTGATTTGGGAAACATTTTTACCGACGGCACCATGCCAGCGGCCGCTGCTCACCCAGGCACGGGTAAGCGTCGGCCTGGACAGATTTTTTTTTTTTTTTTTTTTTTTTTTTTTGTTTGCGGCCGAATATTCGGGTACGAGAAATCGTACCCGAGTAGTGGTCAACCGTGCGGGTACTCGAGCATTCGACTACACGTCGCAGCCCTAATGCATACAGACTACATGGACAGAAAACCCCAATTACATGTATGTATTTTTTATCAATACATAGACGTTTTCAAACACTTTTTTTTGGGGGGGGGGGGATCTTTGCAGAAGCGTGTCTTAAATGATACCACATGTACTTTACATAGGCATCATGGCTCATTTATCAAACAATAAAATGAAAAAATGAAGAAAATAACTTAGTTTTTAAATTGAGCTTGTTTCTTCTTGAGAGCTGTAAATAAAACTTTAATGGGATAGTTTTACTACTAAAGACTTACAGTGCAATTATCCAATCGCCTCCACAAAAATGTATTTTTATCCTTTTCTTTCACAAATTTGACCAGAATCATGGGTAATTTATTAAGCAATATCCATTGTGGTATTTTGCAAGGTGTGAACCTGGGAAATGAACTATTGAGTCTGGGTTCTCAAATACCATTCACACCCTATACAATGTTTGGATTGTAGCTGTTCACACCTTGTGATGTGAAAGTACATGTGTTATTATTGAGAGGGAGCGATCTAAAAGGTAAACATGCGATCTAAAAGGTAAACACGCTGCTGATCGATTCCAAAATCACTTCCAGCCTGAGTTGTGTTACGATTAAGGTTCCATTTTCTTTCCTTTCAGACTACAAAGGAATGATACATGTAACAAATACCTCTTGTATATTTTTTTTTGAGAGTGTTTTTATATTAACTCAAGAAAAAATGTGGGCTGGTTAAAGTAGGGTCTTTGTTGGCTACCTTTATTTAAGCTTTAATCTATCAAAGTTTCAATACACACGTACATGCACATGTAGATCAGGACGAATCAACCTGGTAAGGGTATGAATAATTTAGATGTTAAATGTACATGATGGTTGGGACATGGAGATGTACAATATACTGTACATACAAGTAGAACCAATGAGTATTACACCATGTGATACACTTTGTGTTTCAATGAATAAATTATAGGTAATTTTAGTATTTTCCTACGTTTACAATTTCATGAGAGAAAAGAAACCCCTCCTACAATGTACATGTAGCACAAAGAGAGGTAAATTCCACTTTAAAAAAAAAACACTGGAAAGACACATTGCATGGTTGTTTTTGACATGTACCTGCACACCTCTACAACAATATACATTGCCTGAAAATACATGTGCAAACTCTATCTTACATGTATGCATTTCATACATTTCATACATTTCAAGATATTTTTACATGTATTTTGATGATTAAAACATTTTTTACCTTGGATTTGTTAGTTAAACACACTTATTTACCAGATTATATGAACATAATCCCTTTAAGCGGGTGTAATCATTGCATATATTGTTTGTTTTATGTCACACCTGTACATCAATTGAACGATATGGTCACAGAATGACAAGGTCTCATAATTGTTTTGATGTTGGCCGGTGAACTTGAACTTCAGGTATTTACATGTAACTAGGTCAGTGCTGCTACAATAGCATATTTATATACAGGGGCCGGTAGTGCATATTTTATTGAGCATCTTGTTCACCACAGAGCTACATGTAATCTCTCACAAAGTCCATCATTGATAGAAATATATGTACTCAATGTACACATAAGTGAAAAGGTAACATATTTGTAAATTTTGTAGTGAGCAATTTAATTTGAAAAATAACACTATAAATGGCATGACCTCAAGAAAAGAAGAAACATTGATGTTATTTTTCAGCTTTTTGCTTGATTTCAGGCCCCGATGCCTACCTGTATTTATTTCATGCTTTTTTTAGGCTTGATGATGTAGAAAACGTACATGTATGTTATAATCCTCTTGACAGGCTCAATGGTAAAAACCAACCAGTATTTCTGAAAAAACAGCTCTTGAAAAGATGAAAACAAACTCTTCAGAGGTACATGTACATGTATTCACAACTTGACGGATGTGTACATGTATGATCAATAAAGCTAACCAATATGATTTCTCAAACATGCAGTTCTACATGTATATTTCAAAGTGAACAAGTTTGCCCATGATTGCAAATATGGATTGAATAAAGGATAGAGAGTTAGAGACAGTATAATAGGCTGGATATTACAGGTACAGGTATGTCACATTTTGCCTGTAATCTACAGTAGATATGAGGATAGTTTGATCAAAGAACAGTACAATTAGGTGACTGCTCAGCCCTCCCCTCCCCCATTTAATGTTGTGAAAAGCATTCATATAGTGTTAATTAAGGCTGCGACGGGTAGTCGAATGCTCGAGTACCCGCACGGTTGACAACTACTCGGGTACAATTTCTCGTACCCGAATATTCGGCCGCAAAAAAAAAAAAAAAAAAAAAAAAAAAAAAATGTCCAGGCCCACGCTTACCCGTGCCAGGGAGAGCGGCGTCCGCTGGCATGGTACCGTCGGTAAAAATGTTTACCAACTCAAGCACTGTCAAACTCACCTTTCAGAAACTGGGACCAAATGTCCAGATTTCTGTTTGGACTTGGAGGAAAATGGATTATTCTGCCATCTTTGGTTTTTAAAACAGCATTGTTTACTGTTATTATTCTTATTAAATCGGCGCCTTCAACTGCAACTCAAAGTAAAATTGCATGCGTTTTCAGCGAGGGATCTGAGAAACTGCCGAGTGGTATGGTAGTGGCAAAAAAATCAAAAAAAGAAAAAAAATCAAAAAATCAAAAAATTCAAAAAAAATCAAAAAAAATCAAAAAAGTTCAAAAAAATTCAAAAAAATTATAAAAAAACATGGCGTCCGAATACTCGAGTATTCGCCTGTGAGCCTGGGAGTGTACTCGGGTACCTCATTACACTGTTGTGCACAGCCCTAGTGTTAATGCTTACATGTACATGTATGTACATTATTTTTTTGTTTATATATTTAATCATAATAAGGATAATACAGTTGACCCCTTAAAGTGCCAAGTTTAGGAACATGAATTACCAAGAAATTCTAATTGAAGTTACCATTTTATCCTGTTCTTTTCATTGGTTTTTCCATACAGGGTGTACATATTTTACATGTACATAGTAGAGAATTAAGTGATAGTAAAATGTATAAACCATCACAATTTGTAAACCCATTTTAAATTTGGAGAAAGGAGAAAGATAAACTCTGAAAAGCTAATGTACTCCTTAGAAAAAAAGCAAAGACAAAAACAACAACTCCCACATAGTGGGAGATTTAATTAAATTATAGGTTCAATTCTCTTTTACATTTGCAGCTCCATGCAAGCTCTTAAACACTTCCCTTTTAATAGTACACATGTAATCCAAAAATCTGTTTGTCTGTTTAAACTGGGTAGCTGATCGGTTCAAGCCTTAAAGGCAATTCATATCTCCTCTATCTTTGCAACGTGGATGATTTGCATTCTCAGCTTTATCACAACTGGAATTTATCTATCATCGTCTTTGGTAGAGGACTGCAACTTTCTATCAGCTAGGCCAATCTGTCTCTTTCTGATAATTAGCATACCATACATGCCTGTCTACCTCATACATGATGCAATGCATTTCCGATGGACATAACTTACCAAGCTACTGTTGTGAGGGATAATATACAGAGCTGGGTGAAAACCTACACTACAATATGATTAAATAGTATTAAACAAATTATTGTAATGTGACAAATTTTACAATGTAATGTGGCTTGTTCACTCCACATTCATATCTATTGAATATTTTTGTAAATGATGTATCGCATTCAAGCATCAACCTAGGGGAGTGCATGATGGCCCATTAGTTATGTCCAACATGTGCATGTACATACACTGTACATATTGAGGAGGTAATTGTAGATTAACATTTGTAAATACCGGTACTCCAATTTTGTTTTGAAGCTGGAGTCTCCTAATTTTGAGACAAAGTCTGCTCTCTCACTGTGCCATGGTCATTTGATAGATATACATGTAGGCCTGTTAAAAGGGAGTTTTAAGATGTTATATTACCGGTAAACTTTTGTGAAATTCAGAGATGCAATGTTTTTCCGGAGTGTGGTCATGCGGTGTAATAAAATTTATAACTAAACATGGATTGTTTTCTCTCAGTGGAATGAGATAATTCAATCAGCACATCGTATCATGTACGTGTAGACCTGTCAGGGGCTAATTCAACACTCAAATAACAAAGAAAGTGATTTGTGCCATTATGACATCATCACATGTTCAATGGAGCCTGTTCCTCTCTCAGCAGGTTATATCCAGCTGTTTATCAATCCATTCATGTCAGGTCTCAATAGAGTAACGTCCATCTTTACTCATTCATCAAGACAGCCATCACTAATCATGCATTCAGACCGACGGCTACCTGCGTAATGGCCTCCCATGCACATCAATGCTATTACCATGCGACCAAAGCAATAACAACTGGCATTTTACGAGACATCGCACGCTTTCAATACAACAATCGACAATGAATTAATAGCAAAGAACTGCAAGTAAATAGGATTAAGTAGTTACATGTAGGTTTATTGTCAAACAGTTAATTGCTTCCTCGATTGGGTATTAAGTGGGTTTTCAATGCCAAAATGGTCAAATAATACAACTGTATGGTTTTGTTGGCTGACAATGCCAATTACATGGTTCCTGCTTGTATTAGCCAGTTAAATGAATAGAGCTTGAGTATATATTGTTTTCTCTCTGCTTGTACAATGTACATGTATGTAAACATTAATTGATATAGACATTATGTACATAACAATTTTAAATTAATGAAATGACATTGGCCCTACATTGATACAAATATATGAGTAAAAAATAACAAAAGCATAAATAAACAAAGATGTATGAAATGTTTAATTGCTGGTTTTAGAACCCATGCAAAGAATGATATTTTTATATGTTCCACTATAAGTATCCATGTTTTTATTTTAACTGTTAATGTGGTTGAAAAGAAAGCACAAAATGTATAGCTCTTGTACCTTTTCCTGAAAGTTGGTTTTCCATTCAGCTTTTGAATCAGAGTATACTGTAGCATACTTAAAATGTAACAACCTGGTATAATTACGGGTTTTACTGAACTAAATGATAATCCCTCATCCAGTATTCTGTTCCTTCTGGCCCACGTTTGCTACATGTTTGCTACACGTTGCCCCAAGGATCAAACAACCTAGAATCGTGATTTAAATTGCCCAACCCAAGGTAGGAGTCGTGTTTCTCTACACTCCCTCAAGGCTCAAGGTACGAGTTCAGATTTAATTAGATTAACCAATGAAAACGTTGCCCTGTTCACATGGATATATTATGTGTACTGTGAAAAGGATGAACAGGTAGAATCCAGGGACCTTAAAGTTGCTTTAGAGACGTACTTGAGCGCTAACTTAAACACACCAGGCATTCAGAAACCCTAATCATTGCTGTACCTCTTTTCCTACGCTTAATATCTCTAGGAACATCGTCTAAAAATTTAGTCAGCCACCCTGCCAGCTTTCATTACATTTGTCATGCTTTGTGTAGAAGAGATTGTAAACTGCATGTACAGTATGTACATTTCTCTATACATGTAGGCCTAGAATGTGGCTTAAGGGCAGGCAGCTAACCCTAATTAGCTGTCAAGTCCCAGCCTCCGAGGACCAACCCCCCCCCCCCCCCCCTATGATGACAATGACCCCTCTTGGCATGAACAATTATCCCCAGACAACATGTACAAATGTATGTGCCCCTCGAGCCACCCCTCTCCATTTCAATAACTACATGTAAAGTCTCTTGGTAGTTAATGTATATACCTGGTGGTACATACATGTACACATGTACATGTATGTACAGTTTACAGAACACCATACATTTGTAGTCATCTCTGGTACATTTAGGATATCATTTTTGTTGTAAGAGGTAATTGCATCCCTGCCAGCTGTTCTGATTTTAATAATTGGAATATTCAGATTCTGATTTTTCAAAAAATCTGAATAACCATTTTTTTTTCCAAGCCAGATTTCGCTTGTACAAAAATGTACACAAATAATATGTATCGAAAATAATATCGCTAGTGATATTCGTTTGTCTCGCAATGTGGTCAATAAGGAATCTAAAAGTTCACGACGATTGGTCGATCACCGTGTGCGACCATTACTGCAGTACGGAATGTTGTCTAAAAATTACGGATTACAAAAAAAAAGTTTTTTTTTTTTTTTTTGCGTATAGGGATCTATCATAGCAAGTGCTGTGCAGTATGGTGGCCATCCAACACTCGCTGCATGAGAAAGAAGGAAAAGTATCAAGTATTTTCTTAATAGAAGCCAATTTTTCATCAAAAACGTACATGTATGTGTTGTGATGAACTGAAAATCAATATTTAGCAACTTTGTGGGAGTAAAATCACAAAAAATGTCAGATAATCATGCGCGCATGCGTCCGCTTGCCATTCTTTTAAGATTCATGGCGCCGCATAGAAAATTACTGATTTATTCCCCAAATTACTGATTTTGAGCCTTATGATTACTGATTTTCTGTTCTGGAGGTTGGCAGCTCTGCCTATACCCCTGCAGGTGCGCTGCCCCTTGACCCCGGTGGGGTGTACACCCCCAGACCCCGCTAAGGGTATAGATTTCTTATTTTCAATTGTTGGCAGGTACCGGTATGTAATTGTTGTAGGGAGTAGTTGTCCGGGGAAGGGGAGGGGTAATTTTAAAAAATATGTGTATGTGTGTGAGTGTGTGTATGAGGGTGGGTTGTCTTCTGGGTAGTTGTCATGGGGTGATCTCAGGGAGTACATATCCTGTGTGCAGGTAATATTACATGGACTGTAGAGTGAATTTGTAATGAATTGCCTGTGAATGTGAACTGGGCAGAAGCTGAAACCAATTCCAAGAGACCCTAAGGTGTGTAGCACTATCTCCTTGTTAATCATGATGTTACATCAGATCTATTTATTGGAATCTCTTCTTAGGAGAATCTTGTAGTTGACAGAATTCTAGTATTAGGACTGTACAGTTGTTTGTACGTACTAGTCAGGAAAGGATGATGGACATTTTAATAGAAATGTACTAAAGATCTCACTCCTTTTTGCCCTCTGAACCTTTAAAAGCAACTCTTCCATAAGGCCATTAAAAAAAATATACATGTTTAGCGTCCCCGCCCGCTTCCCTTTTGGGGGGCTCCTCCTACTTTTTTTCTTTAAAAAAAAAAAAAAAACACATGAAAAACACTGCTAAAATGGATCTATATCTGATTTAAAAAAAAAAATTAAAAAAAATGTCGGCGGCCATCTTGAAAAATAGCCTGACTTTCAGGGAAAATGTGCCGAGCGGCCATTTTGAGCGGCCTATTTGAAAGGGAAAAAAAAGAAAAAGGGCCTCCTCCTTCCTATTTTTCAAAAAAGCAGGACGCTAAACATGTTTTGTTTTTCATTTGGCCTAACATTTCCATTGTCTTTATTTTAGACAAAGTAATCTTGGACTGAATAATAAAACGTTCTGAAGCCTCTTATAGAAATTTACATTAACTATGACCTTGACCACTGCTGCCTATTTCACTTCATTTTAAAGCATTTCCATGAAATTCAGTAATTGCTACATTTACCTTGATTCTTGAAGTAGCCATTCTATCTAACAACTTACCGGTACTTGATTTAGATTGAATCTTGAATTTACTAACAGTTTGCTTTAAGCAATAACAATGTACTTGTTTCAAATTGAATCTTGAAATGAGTTCCTTGTGCATCTGCCCTTTCAAAATTGAATTTGTATTGCTTTTTGAGGCTTTGAGACACTTATACAAACTAATAAGGAGAGCAGGAAATGGGGGGGGGGGGGGGGGAGGAGAGAGAGAGAGGATGAGGGAGGGAGGAAGAGAGAGAGAGAGAGAGAGAGATAGGGAGGGAGAGACAGAGACAGAGAGACAGAGGGGGGGGGGGCATAGCATAGAGATGATATGAGATTGTAATTTTTCCTTGTGATATAGTTGTCACATAGTTTTAATAGGTGACAAACAAGGCTACTGAAATTGCCCTGGGTTGATTTTGTTAAATCTTTTTGATCACTTTTGTAATTTTAACTTTTCTCACATCTATAATGTTTTATATGATGATGAAGGCCTACATGTATGTTAATAATCCATCTCATGCGATATGTACATCCTTCCGTCCTTCTTTGGATCATCATAAATGATTGATTATGATATCTTCCTAATTAGAATGGCCTTGCTCGCTTCCTGTCATGTGATCTCACCTAAAGGAGAAATAAAAGGCGGAAAAGAACGTTTGATCATGATTGAATTATGAAATGAGGCGTGAGCCAGGCTTAAGTGCTCTCTCTCACACATTCATAGAATATTATTTATAAAAAATATTAGATTATATTTTATAAGAGAAAAAAATGTGGGTGGTAATTAGTGAGAAGTGTGCTTGAGCGTATACAGTATGTACAAGAAGGCCGTGTACAAAATGAGAATAAACTAATTATTGAAAGTGTGCCGGAAGGTTTAATAGGGGGAAATAAAAACCCAGATAGATATGAAATATGGGGAAAGGAAAACCATGCATAGTAAAAACTTTATTAATTCTGAAAATCTTGGATGAATATTGATGTTGGGATTCTCTTATTACAAAATATTAGCAATTTGTTTCTGATGAAAATATGATCTCCTGGAATATCACTCTCTTATATGGTTTTATTTTTAATCTTTATCATGATAACGTACACTTCAAACTTCATGATTCTAATATCTGCAGCTGGAGTTTTGTTATGTGTATCTATTACATCTACATGTACATGTATGGTAAAAGGATAACAGATTATAATTTTTTTTCCCCGTTTATTGAGAGTGTTTCATTCATTGATAGAAAAGTGCTGGGTATGGATAATTCAGAAAACACTTATATACTAATTTAATTTCCTTGTAGATTCTGCATTAACATAAGTGATGACCTTTTCTGAACAAAAATCAAAAAACAAAAGACAAAATATATTTTTATTACCTTTAATTCAATTGCTTTGAAATATGAAGACGACCGCATTGTCTCATGAGTCTTGAAGCTGCCATTCCTTTTACCGTTTATGTTATCTCTGTTACCAAAACATCCCGGTGCAGAAAGAATGTTTTATCAACTGGTCATTCATCTGTAGATGAGGATAGAAGCAGGTAAAATTACAATGGGCCTGTCTTCATCAGCTCGAGATTGCCAAATATCCCGCTATTTGAACTATCCTGATCGCAAATTATCCAGTTAATTTGCGTATTCATCAGCCCAAAGTTGCAATTAGTGGGATATTTGGTAGAGATAATCATCTCAAGATATGCATGAATGCTGAGCAAAATATCTCGAGCTAATTTCTTGAGCTCGAGTTTCGAGGTCAAGTCTCGAGCTGATGAAGACACGATTTGTACCTTCAGGAGTATTTCCCTAATCAGAAATAGCGGGCTATTTTGCAATCTGGAGCTGATGAAGGCAGGCCTAATGTGACGCACATGGTCGCTGCCGCCTTCATCGTGTAAGGCTCAAAGTAGAAGCAACAATATAAACAGATCTCTTAGTGATGAAAAATTGCTCTGATCTGCCACTTTCATCAAAATTCTATCTTCATGAGAATGCCAGAAGGGTTTCTGATCCCGGTGTAAGTCAATAAAGAGACCCTCGTGTGCACTTTACTATTGCGTTGCTCTAGATAGAGTATTGAATTGATCCATATTTTTATGTCCGTACATCAACAAGGGAGTTGAGAACTGTAGTCTTATGAAATTGTAACTGTCATGGGAAGATGGTAAAACTTTAAAGCAGCAAACATTTTATATCAGATATTCTGTCTGCTGAGAGAAAAAAGGGTAGGTCCTATTATGATTATATAATGTATACCAAGTAACAGAAAGAGTAAACTTATCTGTACTAAAAAACTTGGTTAATACCCCTACAGTGTACATGTACATCTAAATGTATGCCACTTTGAGCAAGACATTAGCATTTCAAAACATCTGTGTATTTTAAGATGTCCTATTAACAAACCTTCTTTTTGTTTTTTCAGGTTCATGGGACTCTGCATCCATGAGGGCAGTTTGCATCCACTTTTAGAGGTAAGAAAGAGAAACAGATGGAGAGAAAGAGAGAAGGGGGAATGAGGATATGAAGAAGGAGTACAATGTACATGTAGGAGGAGAGGAAGAAAAGGGAAAAAAACCCCAGATACATTGAACGCACAAGGGTAATGTAAGGAAATGAACACATGAAAGATAGATTTAGAACGGAGGAAGGAAGAGATAGAGTGAAGAAGAAAAAAAGAAAGGGAAAGAGAGACAGACAGCCTTTTCACACACAGCTAAAATTCATCGTATCTAGAGATGATTAGAATCATCGTAAAGTTTTAAACATGTTTATAGACAAAATTTCCCAGTGTGAACATCGTTTATACGATGTTGGGATAGATACGAAGTCGCGATCCATACGCCCCTAAAAGCAGGCTGCAGATACGAAGTTCGTATCTAGTGAGCTTGACATTTTGTGTGTGAAAGGTTATTCGTGTTTAAACGTGTTTCAGACCGTGTTTAAACAGAATGGAGCGTGCGCTTTGATTGATGTGACATGACCTTCAATGCGCAATGGCACTACGGCGCATTTTACGAGCAGTAGTTAATCACGAAACGATTAATGATCGCACCTAAATTTCTGTGTGTGAAAGGCTCGTGATTAGTTTAAACACGTTCGAAACACGTTTATACTAGTCATGTTTATAGAATTTTAGCTGTGTGTGAAAAGGCTGAGAGAGAGGCAGACAGACACAGACAGAGATAGAGGAAGAGAATGGGAGAGATCCAGATGAATAGAGACAGGGACAGATACAGAGGAGGGAGAAACAGTGAGATGCATGAAAGCCTGGAGTCACAAGGCAGCTTGACCACGGTAGAGTGCACATTTTCAATTTGAGATATTTTCTTCGGTGGTAATCGGAAAGATGATCTAGAAAGACACCCTAAGGAGTGTGACTGTGAGAAGCCTCACCCTCCAGTAAATTTGTATCATCTGAGGGACCCCTCAAGAGATGTCTCAGTGTGAAAATGATTTTTAAAGAAGATGAAATTGCCATGGTAATGTGTAAATTTACATTAATGCGGAGAGATGTGAGACTTCCCTGATTAATGGCACTAAAGGGGGGGGGGGGGGGGGGGTGGGGGGGTCGTCACACAAAATTTATGGACATGAAATTCTAGCTACCCATTCAGAATACCGTACAGGTATGTGTTGTTTAGTAAAGATTTAGGCCCCTATTCTATTAGTGTGGAAATGTTGGAAGGAAATGTACAACGAAAAGGGCTTCATCTATTTCACTGGTTCAAACAACCATCTACATGTACTGCAGGATAAACAATCAAGGAATAATTTTGTCATAGCAATTTCTCTCAAAATACGATTCCCATACCAGAGCTCAAGATAAGCTTCAATGTTTCTTTACACATGCGAATAATCCTCTGGTGGGATGTACACATCTGTCCTTTCAGTGTAAGCTGTCTACTTGGCCTATATTGAACTGACCTCTGAGTGAAGTGTTTTGTATGAAGATGCACAGTAGCAAATGGGCTAGCTTGTAATGAGATCCGCTATCAGGGTGTTGATAGGGTAATGCATAATGGATAGCATCGAATGCTATGGTGGTAATGAAGACAGGTGAGATTATACTGGACAGTGTCTACATATTATCATATGCAAGCTGCCCCCTAGCTCCTATCTCTCTGTGTCTGTCTGTCTGTTTCTTTCTTTCTGTCTCTCTCTGTCTCTCTCTCTCTCTCTTTCTGTCTCTCTTTCTATCTCTCTTTTTTCTTTCTACCTTCTTTCTTACTCTCTGTTGTTCTATCAAAGACATATCAAAGAGATATCTCATTGGTTCTATCTTGCTCTTTGTTACCGGACAATACCGGTATGCACTCTATCTTTCTCTCGTATCTCTCCTTTCTCTCGTATCTCTCCTGCCAACCAAACTCTCTCTCCTTCTCTCTCTTTTCTCTGTTCCCTTCTGTATCTCTCTATTTCATTTTTTCATTTTGTATGCTCTTTCCTCCTCCCATCCTCTTTTCACATATCCTTTTCTTTCTATCCGTCTCTCTCTCTCTCTCTCTCTTATTGTGTCTTTCTTACAAGTTACATTCTTCCCTCATCATTCTCTCTCATCATGAATACATCATTCAGTTTAGGAACTAAAAAGATGATTGCCTTTTCTAAAAATTATTTCCTGTCTATTGACAATAATTTTCACTCTACAGTAGTCATAGAAATGAAAGAATTTATCCCTCCCCCTTCACTTCCCATTTGTGTATCCACATCATTTATCTCCCCCATCTCTTCAAGCTGTCTACACCTTCTGTTGCCCATCTGTGATGTTCTGCATTAGGCTCTTTCACACCCTCCTCATCTATCTCATATCATTTGTCCTGTAGATGTATCTGTATCTCACTATCTGTCGGTATTTTCACACAGAGGAAATTGGTATATAAAGGAACATTTTACAAAGAGATGCCTTTGATAATTGCATAGTGACAGGATGAATACAAAGTCATGAGCCTACATGTACGTAGAGTCAAAATAAACGTCTTAAGAAAGTTGTTTAACAGAGAAGTGCTTATTACATGTATATACAGTTTCCAATATGATAATCTTGATTCTTTATAGATGTCTCTTTCAAAGTGATGTCCAAACCTTTGTGGATACATGCACTGCTCACAGGAGATTTGTATCACGCAAAACATTTTTGTGTGTGAATGGTTTTTGTTGTCTGAATGTTTTAGTTGTCAGAATGAAGTTTTATCTGTGTCTCTTTAATACATGTATATCTCTCTGCACACCATATCAACTTTTGATGGCATAGATTTATGAGTACTAATGAGTGATTATAGTCATGAGCTATATATATCAAGGGCAAAGGTATATATCACATCTTACATGTTGCAAACACACTGATCATTTTGGGATATATTGATATATGTATGTAAAGGTATAAACAGTTAGTCAAAGTGGACATAGAATATACCTGCTCTCATTTTTAGGTATTGATAATCAAAGTTTCCCCAGCAGTGAAAGTTATACTCCATTTATACCTGCATTATACATGTATGTATTAAATCACTCATGGAAAGTACTGCCTGTCCTTTTATCTAAAATGTATTTCATCCTTTCATACAGTGCATACATTGTATTGGATTATTATTCACATCTGACCTGATTAATTTACACCCCCCCCCCCATAGTTTGGATGAATAGGAAGCATTTCCTTTCTTATGTTGGCTATCTTTTTGCAATCTAAATATTGTCATGTGCCAAACAGAAGGTTGCAAATTGATCTTCTCAATCAGCTGCTGTTTTGATCTGTGATAGCCATTTTAATGTGTGATAGAAAAGAAGAAGGATTGGATGGTTTATAATTATCAGTTAATGCTACATGTATCCCATTATTAAATGACTTCTGGCGATCACCATGAATATGTCATGCTGTAGACTATAAATGTGTCATCTTTAAAATCAAGTGTTATAAAGTTTTTGAACTAAAAGATAACACTTCCTTTTTAAAGTGTCTGCCCCACAAACCTCTATAATTGATTCAACGTTTACAGTGAAACAAATGGGAAGGATGCCAAGATATTCAACCTTGTGAAAAAAGGGACAAACCACACCAATGACAGACTAAACAAAAAAAGAAATTGTCACAAGACTAAATGGGAATCCCCTTCTTTGCATTGGTCAACATTTCTTTTAGACTGAATCAACATCTCATAATGGTACATACATGTATCATCCCACGAGACATACATGTACCAAGAATAACACAGTCTCAAGGCGGGAGTAATTGTGAAATATCTCACTGGACCAGGACTTCCAAGGAAATGGGGAATTCCCTTCCAAAACATTCTAGGGTACATGACCCGGGACAGCGTCTTTCACTTAATAGAAAACACATTCATTTTTCTGTATAAATTATGTTTTTGATCAATTTGTATTTGCAGTCACACTTAATTCATCAAAATTATTTTCTAGGAATGTAATGTATAAAATCGTCGCCGTTTTCACGAACCGGCACAGCCCAACGCGCAACGAAATAAGTACATTCTGAGAAAAACGTGTTTTACGTTTAGCCCGTTTTGAATTCGCCAGAAACATGCCTTATGTCAAATTTTATATCACAAAATACATATCAATGAAAGGAAAATATTCTGTATTTTCTATACATTCCATTTGTTAAGCATAATGACAATTACTATTAATATTACGAAGCTTTGGACTCTCGTGCCGGTTCGTGAAAATATTATTTTGCTGTTTACGTAGCAGAAATATTTTCACGAACCGGCACAAGCCACTGTGTCGTTTTTCCTATGTAACTTTACGCCAGGACAAAAGCGCTCGCGCTGTCTTAGCGCGTATTTTATTTTCACGAACCGGCACAACCGCCTGTGTCGCGTCGTCTAGGTCTTGTAAGCGCAAAGATATTTTCACGAACCGGCTCGTGTGTCGTTTTTGTCATTTGTGTAACCATGGATATCTCAAAAACTAAAGCGTTTTGGATGCTGAAATTTGGTGAAATGAAAGATTGTTGATAACTTATGCTAAAAATGCAAAAAAAATAAAAACTACATTTTGAAGGGATTTCGGTGGCTTGTGCCGGTTCGTGAAAACGGCGACGATATGTAGGCCCTTACAACTAACAAGTGTATATTGTTGATACAACAGGTGCAATGCAACTGTGGTAATTTTATGGAAAGACTCGTCGCTTGCGTAATAATTCAGATGAAACAGACTGGAATGTTTGATATTTGTACTGTCAGTTGAACAAACAGTAGTCAAGGTTACACCTTGTCTACTTTTCAAAGTTACTAACGAAACCTTGATGACAACTATCTACACATTTTGACAAGTGACATTACGCTTTTTGCTAACAATAGAAGCAAACAAAACAATCCAAGGAAATTGAAAATGAAACTTGACTGTGCCTTGTTTTGGTGTGAGATTGGTCATGCATCGTTAGGGAGGCCTGGGGAACATTGAATGAATGCTCTCCTCTCTCTCTCTCTCTCTCTCTCTCTCTCTCTCTCTTTCTTTCACTCCTTTTCTCAAGCTACATGATTATCTCCCTCTGCTGTTAACCATCATTCAGTTTTTATTTTCCTAATTTCATTTCTGTTCTAGTATGTTCCAAATTACACCTTTTGTATAATTGTTTTCTTATTTCAATACATTATTGTGAATAAACCTGATAGTGGTGGAGTTGAACATACAGTTTATAAACAGAATATTGATGTACATCAATGAAGTTTAATAAATACAATACAATACATGGGTTAATAGGAAGTTTTGAACCCCTCATAGCATTGTACTCAGATGCTATGAAATTGTAACCCCACCCCTACAAGATGGTCATGAGACCTACATGTAGACATTGGTTTTGCGCTTAACAGCTCACTTTTAATAAAGAGACATCAATAATAAATGATAGATATATTGATGTGTGATGCATAGAGAGGTACCAGACTTGTCAGAAACTGTTGAAATGGGCAAATGGCCCATTACAGCAATTGAGGGAGGACATTACGTCATGGCCAATTTCTGACAAATTTTGCTCCTCTCCATGCACTGCTCTTTTCATGAGTTATCCTATGTAGCATAGGAATGCCCTCTGTCAGACAGGTGCTTGGTTACTCATTCCCTATACATATACTTATATTTTTATTAAAGTAATTTCATAAAATTGAGTTGTGGCATTCCATGGTTGCCAACGTCTCAGGACATGGCATGTACAGAAGAAGAAGACCTTCATGAAATTTCAGGTCTTACAGTTAATATATTCATTTACATAAGATTGGCTCTGAGCACATTAAGTACTGATCAAGAGAAAACGGTGCATGTATTGTAACATTACATGAGCCCTAGCAATTTGCTTAGGTGTTAAGTTTAGCAACAGCTCCCTTGTAAATGTAAAATAGAGCTATGGCCTACCGGGTACTTGTAAAATACTTGATAGGCCATTAGGATACATGTACATGTACATGTATATTGATGTGTCCTTACTGTATTGTAGCAACTACTCCGAAGATCAAGATACATTTTTTTTTTTTTTTTTTTGGAGTCCCAAAAAAAAATCGCAATGGCTCAGCCAGCCGAAAAGTCGCTCAGTGGGGGGGGGGGGGGGGGGGGGGTAAGCGTACACAAAAAAGAAAAAAAACAACAACAAAGGGGGGGTTTGCACACATAAAAATACCAAAGGGGGGGGGGGGGGGGGTTTGAACCCCCAAACCCCCCCCCCCCCCCCTGCGTACGCCCCTGGCTACAGGTAATATCAAGTCCTAGGCCTAAGTGTTTTTAGATGCATGTTGGGTTTCAAGGGAGGATTTGGGAGGATCAGAGGGCTAATTAAGTAATGAGGAAAGTCAATATACACTCCTTCATCTTGTAAAAGGTAGGCCTACCTGTACTTGAGATACTGTAACAGGTCAGATTGTGCCACTTTGTGATGTAAACATAAGCAAGAACCAACGATTTAATTTTGATTTCGCCAGAGTTGGATGGATCACCTAGCTCCCTGGATGGCTTTAGAGCCTTATTAAATCATTGTTTACGCACAGAATTGTGGAATGCAATTTTTCCTTAAAAAAATAATGTATATCTTTATGAAATTATAGACCTAATTAGGCCAGAATTGGTATCGCGGAGCATAACTAAGTTGGATTTAATTTACATTTTACAGTGCATATCAAATGCAGTGATGCATGGAATTGAATAGTTTTCAATGAAAGGAAATAATTCAATCTCTACTGTAAACCTTATATTTATACTAGAGAGACCATATATTGGAGGCCTGTGCTATATATAGGGATCAGGATTCTTCTCCATAAAGCTGTAATAACCCTCCAATGAAATTGTACATTTAATATATGTACCTGTGATATAGGATACAACTTTTCATAAATAACTCAGGCTGAGTATGTTTAGAGGTGAAAAGATCAGGTCAATTGAATCAAATAATATCTCTTGAGGTCAGTGTGTACAGATATATCTCAAACCGCTAGGGACCTGGTCAAAACTTAAACTAAGAAGTAAATATGTCAAGTCATTCCTTGGAGAAGCAAAGTCCAATTTCAAAACTTCTAGTCTTGTTGTAGTCTGTTTTTCAGATGTAGTGAGTTTTCCTTGCTATCAAATCTCTAGTGATATAAATTTCACCCTCTCCTGCGGCATTTCCCCTCCAAATTTATTCATGGTTTTAATTAATCTCGTATTTGTTGTTGCTGTTGTGTGTTTGTTTGTTTGTTGTTGTTTTCTTTTTTTTGGGGGGGGGGGAGGGGGGATATATATATATATTCTAATCTTTATTGACAAGCCAGAGTTTTAATCTGCTATGCAATTCTACAAATGTTCTTGGACCTAGCCTAACTTGATAGCTGTTTTCATGAAGCTCATTATGAGAGGAATGTCAAAATGAATTTATAGGATTCCTGTCATACTAGGAATGTTATCATGTCAGAGAGGGATATATTTGTCTGTCTAGAGCGAGAAGGGTAATGACTGACTCACATGGTTTCATGTTAATGCCCTCTTGGATGTCAGTGGATGATTTACTAGTAATAATAATATTTCAAATAATAATATTGATAATGATAATGATAACAATGATAATTATAATAATCATCATTATCGTCGTCATCCTCTGGATTTATATAGCTAATAGGAAATATTGTCTCTAAGCGCTTTAAGCGCTTTATTTTTACCCCAGTCATCAGATTCATTTACTCACAATATGCATGCACAATGTACACCATCTACACTTCCTGGGGAGTAATGTAGTACTGAGTAGAATAGGATGTTGGGAAAATATGATCACAAACGTAAGACTTTTGAAAATAAACCTAGAGCAAAACCTTTTGAAATATGCAAACATTACAATGACAGGCCTTAAATTTCAATATTTTTAGGGCAAGGCCACTTTTCTGTAGGGCACATTCCTATATTACAGCACAAAATAGGCGTGTCTGCACTATCTCGAGATTGCCAAATATCCAGCTATTTGAACTATCCCGATCGCAAATTATCCAGCTATTTGCGTCTTCATTAGACCGAAGTAGCAAATTAGCTGGATAGTTGGTCGGGATAATATCCCAAGATATCTCGGTCTAGTTTGCAAAATATCCCACTATTTCCGAACTAGCGGGATAGTTTGCGACCGTCTTCATTAGACCGAAGTACGGAGTCAAATATCCCGATCCCATCATGCACAACGATTTCCGGTTCGCACATGCGATCTATACCGCTCAGCGCTGACCTCGCAACCACTGACCTCCAGTAAACACGGAAAACCGCAAACTAGACCGAGATATCTTGGGATATTATCCCGACCAACTATCCAGCTAATTTGCTACTTCGGTCTAATGAAGACGCAAATAAGCTGGATAGTTTGCGATCGGGATAATTCAAATAGCTGGATATTTGGCAATCTCGAGATAGTGCAGACACGCCTATAGAAAGATTTGGAAAGGGCACAAAAAAATCTCCAAGGCCAATGAGAGGGGCATTGAGGCCAATCAAAGGGGCATCCAAGGCCATGGCCTTGGTGGCCTTGGATTAATTTAAGCCCTGCAATGATATATCCAACAGAGTTCCAGATGATTTCTAAAGGATATAATAAATAGAGTATTGAAATTGCCCTGGAGAATTTTTTGTAAAAGTCCTTTTGATCATTTTGGAAGTACATGTACTCAAGAAAAAATAAGCAATTGAAGATTAAGTATTTTCCCCTACATCTATGCTTCCTATTTAATGTGTCAATGTATTTTAGTCCTTTCATATCATTTGGTATGTTTTCTATTATTCTGGCACATAATATAACCATTCATTGTTTTTCCATTTGAAGGCCAGGATTATATATATTCTGATGATGACTTTTTGTTGATAACAATTATTTGTACAATTTCAAGTGATTTGTACTCTGAAAAGAACGCCTTTTAGAGTCAATACTGTAAACAATCCTTTGATATAAACCTACTGCTATGTTTAAATGAGAAGAAAGATAAAGTGGATGAAGAGGAAAGATCGAGAGGGGAGCTTGTGTAAGGGAAAGGGGGAGAGCACATACATGTATATGTAATGAACAAACTGCAAAGCCAGAAAGACACAATATGTGGAAGGCTAACGGCTCCCAGAAATTTAATCAAAGTCCAATAAATTGCAAACAAGCCTGTATTGCATTGTAAATATACCTGCCTCTGTACCAGATAGTGACCAGTAGATCGGCTTGGAGTATTTGATCCGTCCTTTCCTAACTGTCAACATGGCAGTAGGGTTATATTGACATTAACGCATGAGTCACAGTAGCTCCGAGATAAGATATATCTCAAGCTTAATTGAGATATATTTCTATATGGCCCTGTGGGTCATCTATAAAGATTACAAGTGTACACACAGTAGAAGTACAGGTGTATATCAGGAGCTGCATTTACACTGCAAGCACATAGAATTTTCTCACATTCCGGTCAATCCGGTGTTTCATTTCAAGTTTTCTGCTCATGACACAAAACCCAAATTATGTATTCTTTTATCAATATTGGTCTTCAAATACATTTTGGGGGAGTAAATCTTTGCAGAAGTGTGTCTTAAATGACATCCTCTTTCAAATAATTATGATACAATTTAAATAAAATTTTGCTATCAAATTTTTGGGGCTCCAAACACTTTAGAGGGGCTTTAATACAAGGTATCATATTACTACCCAAGCTGTAGCCTACTGGGTACCCATTTACTCTACCTGGGTGGATAATGGCAAATGTAGATTAATGCCATTCCAAAGGACAGGATATTTATGTCTCCCCTATTAAAAACGCTTTAACGAAAACAAACTCTGAAAATTGCAAATAAATTCTTCTATCTCAGATGATAAACAGGATGATGAATTACAAGTGACATCTTTCCTTGATGAGAAGCCTTGTGTATCTAGGCCAGGGTATTTCATTTCTTACAGAATACATAGCATCATAATCAGTAGTACCCTTTACCAAGATCAGTTTCTAAAACTAATACTCTGATAACGATGTAATGAAGATGGATGTTTTTCTAATTATAGATCAACCAGGATATTAGATGCCATATCAAACTAGAACAAACCAGCAAGGATAGGAAAGAGATTTCTAAAATTATTTATTCATTTCCTTCAAATTCAGGAAGTTCAGCAGACTAGAATATCCAGTAACCTTTTCCTCTTTAAATTATTTAATTCATGATGACGTTACATGTATGCCTCAAAGGTAGAATCTGATTTATTTGTTTAAATCTCAACTTATTGAATATTATTAAGCCTGAGATACAGGGCAGCGTTTCATGAAAACGTTAAGTACAAGTTCACCGACATCCCATTGAAACGCATGTTTAACTTAATACACGCATTTGAATGGGATATGTCGGTGAACTTGTACTTATGACAGTCTCGTGAGACGCTGCCCCGGTACCTAGAATATAACTAATCTGAAAATGCAATTTAAACAAAATTAAATTGTCTCCAATGTTTTGAAAGTAAGTGAGTGATCCTCATGCCTGCCCTTACCTCTAGTCAATGGAGCATTATTTCAAAGGTACATGTATTTATGCATAACACAATGAGCAATTTTAAGAGTTCAATACTTCAAAATATACATCTTGTCCAATGGCTTCTTTAAATGATCAAGAAATGGTCTTATAATATAATATAATTCAGAAAGTACAGAGAGATACTGTTTTCTCTGTGATTTGGGCTATTCAAAAATGGAGTATCATTCTCATATTTGTTATTGACATGTTGGAAGGCAAATTAAAGGAAACTAAATGTTAATGAAATTAAAACAAATAAACTGTGATCGGAATAAAACCTTTAAAATGCCTTGGGCACAGATGGTTCCTGTCAGGAAATGTTTTTTGAAATATTAAATATCATGCTGTAGTAAACAGGGTACCGGTACATATACATGTTATTAACAAAACTAACTTTGACTATATGTACATGTAGGCTTCTTACACACCTTAGGGAAAAACAATCATTCTTTTAGTCAGAAAAAATAAAGGAAGTGAACTCTCTATTGTAGGATGATTTTAAATTATCTCATATCACACATTTTGATTAGTTTTATACTGGAGGGGCAAATAGAAAATTATATTATCAAAGGGTCCATAGATCAAGTGTACACAAACTCGTTCAGATAGCCCGCCCCCTCCTCTTAAGGATCTAAAGAAAAATCATCCCCCTAAAAATTTATCACACCTTGCAATAAAGCAGTCTTGCAAAAATAGATCTGCTCAGAAATAGAAGCTTGCAGATATCTGTAAATTCTGAAGATGCATGTGTCAAGTGATAAATTACCTCACCCTTCCCTTCCTCTGGAAGAGTCTGGTTTCGATGAGGGACCCTAAGCTCTACCATGGCTCCATCCCGAAAAGCTCTTGTGAAGAAGTTTTTGTAGCTCATTGATCAAATTGTGTAACCCCTTGGACCCCTCCTGAAAAAAAAAAAAAAAAAAACAAAACACACTCACACACGCAAACAAGTAAAAATGAAGAAGAAAAAACAAAATAGAAATGGGTCCAAATATTATAGAGTAAATGCAACATTGATTTGTGTTGTGTTGACCCAAACAATAGCTGGAATGTTCTTATTTCTGTATGGTATTTTTCTTTTGTTTCACTGTCTTCTATTCCAATTTATTGTTAATCTTTCTGTATTGGGTCTACACTGGTCCTATACAAAAATACAATTTTTTTTTAAAGCTATTTTTTAGGAAACAAGAAGGAGCTTTGATCAGATCCACAACTACCAGATCAGTCATCATATCATTTGACCCGACACACTATGACCGTGTTACCAAACATGTTTATTTCCTCTTCAAAATTGTGTGAAAGAGACATTATTTGGCAATTGGCATATTATTCAAGCATGTTTTTAAAGATGGACCATATCATATGATAGCCATGAAATATTTGTTGGTCATATTCAACAAGAACCATGATTGTTTGAAAGTCAGGATGATGATGTGTCAAGGTATGTAATGGGTGAGTTCAGAATAGAAATATGAGGTCATTTTGTTGATGGATGAAATAGAGATCTTGCATAGAAATAGAGAAGGGGGCAATTAAAGGGAAGAGAAAGAGAAAAGCAAAGAAAAGAGAGTTAGCTAGGAGAGGAGAGGAGAGGAGAGGAGAGGAGAGGAGAGGAGAGGAGAGGAGAGGCGAGGCGAGGAGAGGAGAGGAGAGATGAGGAGAGGAGAGGAGAGGAGAGGAGAGGAGAGGAGAGGAGAGGAGAGGAGAGGAGAGGAGAGGAGAGGAGAGGGGAGGGGAGGGGAGAAGAGGAGAGGAGAGGAGAGGAGAGGAGAGGAGAGGAGAGGAGAGGAGAGGAGAGGAGAGGAGAGGAGGAGAGGAGAGATGAGGAGAGGAGAGGAGAGGAGAGGAGAGGAGAGGAGAGATGAGGAGAGAGGAGAGGAGAGGAGAGGAGAGGAGAGGAGAGGAGAGGAGAGGAGAGGAGAGGAGAGGAGAGATGAGGAGAGGAGAGGAGAGGAGAGGAGAGGAGAGGGGAGGGGAGAAGAGGAGAGGAGAGGAGAGGAGAGGAGAGATGAGGAGAGGAGAGGAGAGGAGAGGAGAGGAGAGGAGAGGAGAGATGAGATGAGATGAGATGAGATGAGATGAGGAGAGGAGAGGAGAGGAGAGGAGAGGAGAGGAGAGGAGAGGAGAGGAGAGGAGAGGAGAGGAGAGGAGAGGAGAGGAGAGGAGAGGAGAGGAGAGGAGAGGAGAGGAGAGGAGAAGAGAAGAGAGATGAGGAGAGGGGAGGGGAGGGGAGGGGAGGGGAGGGGAGGGGAGGGGAGGGGAGGGGAGGGGAGGAGAGATGAGGAGAGATGAGGAGAGGAGAGGAGAGGAGAGGAGAGGAGAGGAGAGGAGAGGAGAGGAGAGGAGAGGAATAGATAAAGAGTCACAGACAGTAGTGATAGACAGTTTTGATTTTGCGATGTATTGTATTGTATGCATTAAACATCATTGATGTACATCATGTGATCGTGTTTGCCTGCGATTCTCATCATTATTAAATGAAAACTCATAAAGATAATTTATATTTATATAACTTAACTTAAATGTAGATTCCATAAAGTTTTTCTAAAGAGCTCACAGTATCTTTTAATTTGTCATACATACTGTAGTGTACTGTATGAAAAGTAATAAAAAGTAACTAGTCTATCCTATTTAGTTTGTTAAAACTATAAAGTGCAGTCTGATAATGTCAGTTGTGTCTCAACCTTGTATCATTTCAGTTCGTCAACGGAGGAACGTTAACAGACCTGCTTTGTGACAACCAAGTCTACCTATCATGGATAGTAAGGATTGGCTTAGCGTCGGACATCGCTGGAGCTATGGCTTTCCTTCACAAGAGAGCTATTATGCACAGGGATCTTACATCATCAGTAAGTTGGTTAAAAGGAGCAGGTTTGGCACAAACAGGCACTTGGGACATATGCCCAAAATCAAAGTCTGGACCCAAATGAATTCCAAAAACTTAAACAAAGGACCCATATACTCCAGTATACAGATCTCTAAAAATGGAATTCAAACCCTGATTATTTGGGGCACTGATTTGCTTCTTTATAGTGGGTGGACTTAGATAGAAGCAGAAGATATTAGAGGAACAGATATCAGGAACAAGTTTCAGAAATATTAGATCGCTTTAAGAGAACCTTGAATATTTAACCTCAAGACAAGGTCACTTCTGAATGGGGATTCCCCATGTGTGATGTCATACAGGGAGAAATTTTATAACAAGTGGGAATTACAAATAATTTGTGTACACTATATTAAAAGGAAAGAGTTTTCCTTATACTGTATGACATCACACATCAAGTTTGAATTGATTTTGGAGATACCATGGCATTGGGGATGTGAGCTTTTAAAAATGTATAACTTCCTTATAAAATATTTCTGATTTGTCGCAAACCTAAATAGATCTGTTTTCACTAAGTCTACCTTTTAATCAAGGATTGATTAATGAAGTAAATCTTCTCAAGAAACAACATAGATATTGTAAGCACAGGAAGAAATCCTGTATGTGTTATGAAAAAGTTAACAAACCCCATTATAAAAGCATTCTTGGTTCATTCAGTTATGAGATATATCTATGGTATATTTTCCGGATTTTGAATCCTCTCTTGAACCTTGCCTAATTCCCTTGCTTAAATTTCCAAAGTATGTATTGACTGTCATATTCATCTTTTCAAATACAAAGTCCTTTTCCCCTTTTCTAGTGTATAAATAATTTCAGTTTTACTCTCAAGTTCAGAAATAATATCATTAAGAGACAGAAAACCGATTACATTTCAGAGGCAAAAGAATTCATTATTTTAGAACACACATTCCTCTTCCTGTTTTCAATGGACAAAACTCGTTCACAGAATGAAAATAAACACTTATCTATTGTGTTTGTTACCTGATTGCTTCTAGTGTCATCATGCTTGATTAATTATCTCATTAATATGCAATGTGCAGTTCTTTGTGCAGTATCATGTTATGGGGAAACGAAACAGTTACACCAAGTCCATAGTCCAAGTCAATGAATAGGAACATGTATTTCCCAATTAAATGCACAGGAAAATGTTATTTTACATACCGGTATATGTCAGGGCTTGACACAAACATTTGACGGGACAGATTGGTGTCCAAAATCTTTATCTGGAACGCCTATACATTCCAAAATGTCTACATACTGTAGGGCCCAATGACAAAAACCAGTGACAAATCTGCTGATAACCAATCAGAAGCAAGGATTTCAGTAGCTTATAACAAAAACTGTCATTTGTCACTGACAAATTTTGTAAAATGGGCCCCAGGACTCCAGGATCTCTCCAGAGCTTTTCAGGAGATAATCACAGTTAACCCAGTTTCCTGGTTGTTTTCTTACAAACATATACATGCTTTCTTTAATAGCAGTCAGGTAAAACAAACAAACAAGGTTGTAAAACACTATAGGCAGAAAAATAGGAACCACTACCCCAAAACAGCATTGGGTAGCAGTTAAGTTACATTTAATATTTTACAGAAGGCATGTTCCTTATATTCCTTGTTGTTTCTGTAGTAACTCTTGCAGAATCTATTTACACATCATAGCATTCTATATCAAATGCTTGTATACAAATTCATTTCCTCTGTCATACTTGAGAGATGAAACTGGAGCTTTATGTTACCTTGAATCAAGAGCTTGAGTACTTGAAATACAATCCTTTAATGAGGGTTTGGTACATATCTGTAGTATCCGGCCCACAAGTTCAACAAGTTCACAACCATACATCCTTCTTGTAAAGATATACATATAGTTTTGAAAATAAGGATATTTTGATAATATCTAGTCATGTTTACTAGGATATGAATCTTGAGACAAAAATAAAGATCTTCACACCTTGGATGCAAATTGAAACTAACAGGATGTCAGTAATTGATAAGTGAAACTTGAAACTAGTATATACAATCATGTATGAAATATACCAGTATAATTATCTATCATGATTAATGTTACCATTGTTGTTTTCACTGCCAAGAGGTCGCTGATTCGAGGCCACCTAGTTTCATTTTCATCCTCATTAATAAAAGCTCGTTCAGATATGATGTAAATCACCACCAATTTATTATTTATATTTGTTTTGGTAAAAACACATAGCAAATGGCCTATGTGTATTCACTAACCTCTGCATTACAAGATAGGAGATGCAAAGCATAACACACTTTAATTATCTTCATTATCCTCATTTTCTCTTTCTTACAATGTTATCCATTATATTTCAAGAGTGAAACAATTAGACTTTCATTTGTTCTACTGTACTGTAGTGTATAATATGAATGAGTTTATATTGAAAACATGAATACCTAAGTGTACAACATATTCAATATGTGTGCCTCATTTTAACATTAAATGGTGTCGGTGCTGATTTTTTTTTTCTCTCTCTCTCTCTCTTTCTCTTTCTCTTTCTCCTCAGAATGTTCTAATCAAGAGAACTGGTTTGGACATGAAGGCCATTATTTGTGATCTGGGACTCTCTTGCAGGTTTCCAAGGTAACATGAATCATATGAATGTCATCATCTATAAGATCATGAATGTGAAAGGTGAATGTCTTGTTGATCTGAAGTCATGAGTAATTCCAAACATTCTGGCCGAGCTGATAAAACCAAAATCCCAGATGACAAACATCACAAAAACCAAAGTCTTACCCCAAATCCTCTTCCTAGTTTTGAAACAATGCAAAAAATTACAGCCACAATCCCACAATAATAATTGACTCATACAGTTTAATCTAAACACATGTTGATATCATGGAATCATGCCTTTATCTTTGTAACAATTCCAAGTTATAATCCCTTTCACCTACAACTGTTTGATAAAGAATTCCACTTTATTTATACAATTGAAATTACTTGTTTAAGCTGACTATACACACAATTAATTGTTTTGCTAGTTCATCTTTCAAGCTTTACTGCTTCTGTGAGTAAGTGAGCCAGCTTTCACGAGATTAAACTGAAGTTGAAATATAGAAATTTGACCTGACGAAACAGACCTTATATATTTTCTCCTCCTAATAACGTTCCTACTCCAACTGATTATGTTTACAACCTTCTACGCATAACCGAAAAGTAAATCACCCAAAATACCCAAAATACCTTTTATTCCATATGTGATTCAAGTGAGATAGATAAATGGCAATTTGTGTAGGACAATATTAATGTTAACGCTAATGTACGATGTATTTGTTTTAATAATAAGTCCATTGTTCTGAAGCCTTTCCATCGCTATTTGATTGTCAAGGCCATATACTGCCATCATAAATCAGCTGACCCACCGATTAGCCTTAAACCACTTCCCTCTCTGTCAGGTCATTGTATACTAGGTCACTCAGCAGAGGTCATTCATGGAAGGTCATAGACTTTAGATAGTAAGATGAGCGATGTCCATCTTTAGATCAATTGTTCATAATCATTTTAAAGCGTTGGAAGCCCCAAAAATTTGATGGCAAAATTTCACTTAAATTGTATCATAATGTGAAAGAGCATGTCACTTAAGACACATTCCTGCAAGGATTTTCAAAACAAATGTGTTTGAAGTTGACTATTGATGAAAGAATACAAAATTTAGGTTTTCTGCGTACAACGAATTTGGGGCTCTCAACACTTTAGAGGGGCTTTAAACATTATCATAATGATTGCTTGTAAAGCGAAACCAATCATGAGTGTTTACACTACTATTACACTGGTCACTGAAGTCTACAGTACATTTATTATGATTCTGCATTTTCTCCACTCACGTGGGAAGCATAGTGCCACATTAAGATATGGGTGGCACAGTGATTTTAGTATCATGATATATTACAAAATTTCTTGTTCATTTAAAGCAACATACATGTATATGGGTTTGAAAAGAAATATAGTAGGCCTATGTTGTTGTAATGGATGTTCCAAAGATGTAATATGTCTCCTTTGTATTACCCACTAACACACATTTGACAAGTACAGTAGATATTGTACAACTACAGATACATGTATAGGTCAAGTGAGATAGGTCAAGTCCAACTAGAGCTACAATAGTTTTTATCATCTGGGTAGGTTATTTCACAGTTTGGGAGCAGCAGTTGTGAATGCTCTGTCACAAACTGTGGGTAGCATCTTGGGAGATTGATGATCTTCCCCAATTCTTAATTTGTGTATCTTTCTGTTTTGTTCATTTAGGGAGTTGTCTAGTCTGAAGTCCCCGGTAGGAACTCCATTCTGGATGGCCCCGGAGTGTTTGAACTACAAACCATATGATGAGAAGGTGAGATATACCTGACATAGCAACATATCTAAGTAAAACATTTCAATGGAAATAATTCTTTTTGTGATGATTGACTTTTTCATGGTAATAAATTATAGCAGTTTACTGAATTATGTTAACTTAGCAATAGGTTAGTAAAAAGTTATATAAACACACTGTAACTTATTATAGTTGGATGAATGATAGATGAGTTAAACCATAAGGTTGAGTTCTGGTAATGATAGAAAACAAATTATCACAGAATCCAACAAAACTTACACTGAATGTTCAAGATTACAAATAAATGACATGTGCCAAACGATTTTGGTAGACATGTTTAGGTGCTGAGTAATGAGCATAGAAAGATAAGGAAATATGGTAAGTCGGCCCGACACCGGCCATGTGCTTAACACAGCTCACTATGTGCAAATGTGAGTTGTAGTTTTATTGTAGATGATTTCCAGCAAGTTTTTGTGAGTTTGTTTTTATTTTTCTGGCTCAATCTACTGCAGGATAAACAATCCAGAATGAATTATCTCCATGTTCTCTCAACATACTATGCCCATACCAGAGCTCAAGATTAGCTTTCAAATGTTTCTTCTCTCTAATGCCTATCAATGTTTTTGTCTTTCCTCCTTTCTTCAGATTGATGTGTTCTCATTTGGCATATGTTTGTGTGAGATGATAGCAAGAGTAACGGCAGATCCTGATGAGCTTCCAAGATTAAATGTATGATCATCCTTCCTTTCATACCAAACCAAACCAATTAATGTGACAGTTCTGGCTAAGGGTTGCTTTAAGTTACATTTTGTTAAAATGCCAGGGGGGTGTTTCACAAAGATCCTAAGTTGAATTTAACTCTCAGTTGGACTTAAAAATTATGGAGAGCCATTTGTAGCCTTAAAATAAATTATATTCAAAAGCGAAAATTCAAATATATTCGACTTTTTATAAATTCCACATCAAGAACATGAAATCTCCTTGATAAATAGACAATATGCATGATTTGAATCAACATTGTATGCCTTTTAAAATAACTTTTACAACATATTTATATAGATGCCAATGGCTTTCCATAACTTTTAAGTCCAACTTAGAGATAAGTTTAAATTACATGTAGGATCTTTGTGAAACACCCCCCAGATCATGGAATTATGCCTCCCTTTATATATTCATATGGGGATATTTCACCTTAAGCATGAACAATACATTATGATTTTCCTTGAAACTACAGTGTTTTTTATTCTGCCTCTCCAACCTATGAAAAATGTTTTAATGACAAGTCAACTACAGGCAAATTTTTCACAACATTTTAATAAATACTACAATTAACCTTCATTAGTTACCATTAAGTTTGTAAACATGGATTATAACCAAATTTTCCTGAGAGATGAAATCAGTGTTTTA
Organism: Strongylocentrotus droebachiensis; assembly: GCA_035222895.1. NCBI lineage: Eukaryota > Metazoa > Echinodermata > Echinoidea > Camarodonta > Strongylocentrotidae > Strongylocentrotus > Strongylocentrotus droebachiensis. Next base: position 255,051 of record JAVYIG010000832.1, on the reverse strand, counting down.
TGGTATCAAAGATCACAACTCATAAGCCCATTTTGACTATCAATAAAAAATATAAGCTTCACTCACTATTGTACTACAATTAAAGGTAATACAAAGTTTTGGGAAATTGTATAAATTGGGTGGATAGTGATTTTTTACAATTTTGATATATTTGGATGCCCCTGTGGATGCATTATAAGCCCTAGAAAATTTAGTCCCTAAAACGCTTCTGCTTTCGAGAAAAATTGAATATAACAATTTACCGGTGCTCCCGGTAAATTTGGATAAATTTCAAATAGCGCTTACGGCCGTACAATAGTAGCTGCGACCATGAAAATCTCAGAAAATGTAGTTGTGATATATAATTTCCAAACGGGAATAGCTAATCGATCGATTTTAGTCAAGAAACATTGTTTTATAGCCTAATTAATATCTTGGCCTTGAGAGGGAGCTATACAACATAAAGAGTTCATTATTTCTAATTTCCTAACTTTAGACTCGATTTCAACCGCGACAACGATCACTGAATATTGTAGGATCGCATATGCTTCAAATATGTTCATTTGAACCAAATTCATGACCCCATACCAAAACTTTGTATTACCTTTAAGATGCTCAATATTGCCTATGGCATTGTCAGGGTTAAACAAAGCTAAGATCAGTAATGTGGCATGAGAGAGAGAGCCAAACAAGCTCTCAGATCCTGGTGTGGACATGATTTAGGCTTGATATCCTTTCATTTCGGAAGTGGGTGTAAGCCAAGCTTAAGGTGCTGAATTTCAAACCTAAAATATGAAAACATATTAAAGGAAGTGTGCTTCCTTCCTATGTGGTTTCACAGCTGGAGTACCCTAGGAATAGTCGACCTTGAAAATAAAGACTTTTTCCTAACGTCCTGTGGAAGTTTGTTTCCTTGCTTGTTGATTTTTGAAAGACAAAACTAGGATTAAGTTTACCGGTAGAGGATAAGGCTGGAGCCAGTTTTGTATCAGTGGTTATGAAATCAATGCGAGTAGATTACAGCACAGGAAGTAGGCTGGATGATAAATCATTTTCATGTCGTCTGTTTGGAGCCAAAATACCAATATTTTACTCAGAATTAATGCCTTTCTTGCTCCCAATACACAATATTCTACCCTTGGGATACTATCTTTTTTTCTAACCTGGAAATAAGGGAGAATTATCTAGAGATATATTGAGGATGCCTCTATTGGTCCTCCTTGATGGAATGCATGCCCTGCATTTCTTCCCGATAGTCTATACGACTTCAAATCATACCGCCCTCTCTTTCACCAGATTTGCAAATACCAATTTGCTCCAACATTACCCAATGTATTATGTTGGCACCACTGCTTAGAAAGCAGATTCAAAGTACACACATGTGTGAAGCAAGATTAAATATACTCATGGAATTAACAAAAAATTCTTTAGCCTAAGTATAGGACAAGAGTCAAGACTTTGATATGCATGGGAAATATGTGTTAAGAAGAGACACTATTATAGTAAAGAAAGAAAAACAGGAGGAAAATTGAACAATAGAAAAAATAAAATTGCCTTTGTGATGTGGAACGAAAAAGGTTTATTGGTTTGGACATGTCCCCTTTTGGTTGTCTACCCAATCATATTGAAAGTGTGTTGACCTTTAGCTGTCAGTTATACAGCTCCCACAAAATGAAATCCATGTCGTGTTATTGCGAAGGTAGAGGAAGGAAAGTGTTACCTATTTCATTGCTCAAATTGAAAAGGGAAAGGGCAAGGGTATACACATTTGATGATTCTTGGCAGAGCATTTCATCTCTAAATTTAGAATGTAGCCTAGCTATTGGGTATGAGATTTCATTTCACGGCTCTCTTGATTCCTCAGAATATTCAGTAGACTTTGAAGGTAGACTTGTTGACTCGAGAGATTGCAAAATGGCTCAATGCCATTTTGGAGTACAAAAATTGATTGCAAAACTATGTCTGGATGCACGTACATGTATGTGGCATTGCATAGTGTTTAATAGCTGTAGACTTCTACAAGTGCAGTGAAATCGTGATGTAGATGTAAAAGTATTATGTAAGCTACATATCATGTTCTCTGTGTACTCTATGAAAACAGTTAAAGATACTAGTAAATTTGAATAAAATCTCTAATATTGGAAACAATAATGACAATCTTTTTGCTTTCTCTCTCTCTCTCTCTCTCTCCCTCTCTCTCTCTCTCTAATAGGACTTTGGTCTAGATGAAGTAGGCTTCCAGTCGATCAGTTCAGGCTGTCCAGAGCCTCTCTTAGAACTAGCTTTCTCGTGTTGCAAGGTCAGTATATTGTCATCCACCCTGGTACAGAGTTTGTTTTGATAACATAATCAATTAAGAGCCATATAAGTATCATTTGACACAATTAATGCCCATCTTGCCGTCAGCAGATAAAAAGCAGACATAAACGAGAAGAAAAACAATATTTGTTACAGTGTGAGATAAATCTGACAAACATATTTTTTTTTTTTTTTTTTTTTTTTTTTTTTTTTTTTTTGGTGGGGGGGGGGGGGGGGGGTCGGGGTACTTGATTACATATGAATTGATTTCTCTGGAGAGCATTCCTTCATATGTTATGAACAAAATGAGTCAGAACTATATAGATTTAACACGATGTGTGAACGAGAGTGAACGTGTTCGCACAAGTGCTCCGTAAACCGTATACTTGTTAATAGAATCGGCAGCATTGAACAGAAATGTCGGGAAAAGATCGTCGCCTACGGAGCGACGGCAAAACGAAGGCCGATAGTCGGCCGAGAACTCATCGCAAACACGACCCCGAAACAGCTGCTGAAAATTTGAGCGACGAATGTGACTCTGAAGACTCTGATCTGACTTCTGCCATCCAGTCTGCCATCGAAAATCTCCTCACCGACTCAACTTTCATCGCGAAGTTAGTTAACGCCATCAAAAGCAAGGTATTTAACGAAGTTCATGAAACTCTTTGCGAGGAAGTGAAAAAATCGCTCGATTTTGAATGGAAATCACAAGACGCGAGAATAGAGTCTCTCGAGAGAGAAGTGAGTGAGCTAAAATCCGCCAAGGATGAATCAGAGCAGTACACGAGGAGAAACTGTTTGATCTTTTCTGGTGTGAAAGAGGAGGATGGGGAATTCACAGACGACCTTGTCAGAAATATCTGCAAAGACGAACTCGACATCGAGCTTGATGTCGCCGATATTGATCGAAGTCATCGATTGGGCTCTGCTCCCTCCGGAGGAATTCATGGCATGGAAAGGAACGACAGAGAACGGCCAAAAGGAGAGAAGAGAAAGACCAGGAACATCATAGTGAAGTTCACCAACTACCGAGCCCGAGAAAAGATCTACGGTGCTAGGATGAAACTTCGACACTCAGCCAATGCCTTATACATAAACGAAAATCTTACGAGAGATAGAGCGAACCTCTTTTGGAGGATAAGAAAGGCGAACAAGAAGAAAGACCACAAAATATGGACTCAAGACGGAGTGATCGTCGTGAAATCACCTAACGGGGAGCGCATCAAGGTAACTCAAGAGAGAGATCTTGCCAAATTATCCTACCTGAACATTCCATAAAGACTTTTTTTTCCATTTTTTTTCTTCATAAACTTAAATTGTTATTATTACTACGAGAGACCTAATCTTTCGTCTATTTTATTCTAAACTGTTATCATTGTTACTGATAAACCTATCATTTTCATTTGTGTATAAATAGCACTAGCGTCATCTTGTTACTTTAGTATAACCAATGACGGTCAAATATCCATGTTCGTGTTGCACGAAACCAGTTAAAGTAAATCAAAAAGCGCTTCTGTGTACCGAATGTAAAAATTGGATTCACATTGCATGTGCTAGTATAACTGTTGCACAATACAACAATCCCAGAGAAAAGTTTTTGAATTGGAACTGTCAGAAATGTTTATTTGCCGTTTTGCCATTTGCTACGGAACTTGTTGAAGAAGAAACCCAACCTGTGCTATTACCTCTTCTGACAGTTAATCTAGAGGCGAACATCCAAAGCCAATATTGTTTCCCACTCGACAAAGGAATGAAAATTGCACACTTAAACGTTCGAAGTTTACGTAACAAAAAAGTCGATCTAGAGCAGTTTTTAAAGTGTAATCCATATGATATAATGTCACTTTCTGAAACTTGGATTGATGAAGATATTACATGTAACATGCTTTCTATCGAGGGTTTTAAGTTTGAAAGGAAAGATCGCAATCAGTTTGGAGGAGGTGTTGCGTGCTATCTAAAAGAAAATATAAATTACGTAAGAAGACACGATCTGGAAACTGACGATATTGAATTAATGTGGCTTGAAATTAAGCCAATAAATAAGTCTATTTTACTGTTAGGAATTATTTACAGAAAACCAGATAGTGGTTTTACCTTTTTTGCCAACTTGGAAACTGTTTCAGAACGTGTTCTCTCTTTTTCGGACAGAATTATATTAGCAGGGGACTTTAATTGTAACATGCTTACATCAAATCCCTTTTCAAATAAACTGACTGAATTGTGTACTACTTTAGGATTTACTCAGCTAGTTCAACAACCTACTCGCATTACTCCAAACAGTACCTCGTTAATAGACTTGATATGTGTTTCCAACACAATTGGTCCATTGAAAGCTGGAGTTCAATCAGTCGGATTAAGCGACCATTCTTTAGTGTACTTAGTCGCAAAACAACATCATCCAAAGTTAACTCCCAAAATCTCTTCTTTTAGATCTTTCAGGTCCTTGAACGAAAACAACTTTCAAAATGACCTTGCATCCATTGATTGGGATTCAGTCTTCTCTTTAGAAGACGATGTCGACCAATTATGGAAACTATTTTCGTCGTTAATGCTTAAGCTTAGTGACAAACATGCTCCGTATATTTCTGTGAGGAGAAAGGTGAATGGTTCTCCCTGGATTAACGACGAATACTTAGCTTTAGCCAGAGAGAGGGACTTCAACAAAAAGAAGTTCGACCAATTTAAAGCTAAGACACCGGAATCCAATTATCAACCCTATCTCCAGCAACCTGTCCAATATAACCAAACCATGAAGTTGCACTGGGAAAAATACACTTGCTTTCGAAACAAAGCAAACAACCTAAATAAAAAATTGAAAAGGCTTTATTATAGGACTAAGCTTACGGAAAGCAGCAACGACTTTCGGAAAAGTTGGAAGGTGATGAATGATTTACTTCCAAGCAAAAAGTCTGAGGAAGAAAGGCATATTGTTATTAATCAAGAAGTTATTTCTGATAAAAATATCATAGTTAACAAATTCAATGAAATGTTTAGTAGTGTCGGCAGCGACATAGCTTCTAGTTTAAACAAAACGGTTGATGACACGAATCTCTTTGAAACTTTGTCACAAACAGCTTTTTCTTTTAAATTTGGTAATATCAACTCTGAGTTTGTACTGAAAGAGTTAAATACTATTGATTGTACAAAAGCGATTGGTTTGGATGATTTACATCCTCGATTATTGAAACTGGGTGCTCCTTTCATATCACAGCCTTTGACCTACCTATTAAACCGATCCTTGCAGACCGGCCGCTTTCCAAAAGACCTGAAACTCGCTAAAATTATCCCAATCGCCAAAAGTAAAGGCAAACTATCAAATCAAATAACAAACTTCAGACCTATTTCACTTTTGTCATCTGTTTCTAAAATATTGGAAAAAGCTGTTCACTCTCAACTGTATCACTATTTGAACGAATATCGTCTTTTGTCTGAACGCCAATCGGGCTTCCGACCCAAACACTCTACTGCAACTTGCCTGACCGAGATATGTGATTTTTTGTTGGATAATATGGATTCAGGCCTAATTACAGGAGCAATATTCTTAGACCTCAGTAAAGCATTTGATGTTATACCCCATGATATTCTTTTACAGAAATTGTCGTACTATGGAATTTATGATACCGAACTATCTTGGTTCACCTCGTATTTATTTAATAGGCAGCAGTGTGTAGCCTATCAGGGCGTAATGAGTGATTTTTTACCTGTTAAAACAGGAGTGCCCCAGGGGTCGATACTGGGACCTTTGTTATTTAGCATCTTTATCAATGATATTTGTTATCTTAATTTCCAACACATGTCAAAAGTATCTCTGTACGCCGACGATACTGCCATCTTTGCAAAAGGGAATAATTCTGCTCATGTTCAACAAACATTACAAAATAACCTGGATGCTTTGATAAAATGGTTTACCATAAACAAAATGAAGATAAATTCAAGTAAAACTAAAACTATGTTATTTGGCTCTCAAAAGAAATTACGAAATTGTGAGTTGAAGTTAGAAATACAAGGTCAATATCTAGAGTATGTTACTAACATTAAGTATTTGGGTGTTGTTCTTCAACAAAGTCTTAATTGGTCGTTGCATATAAATGAAGTTGTCCGGAAAATATCACGTACTGTAGCATGCGTACGAAGAATCAAAGCATGTCTGACGAGGCGAAACATGATTCAGCTGTACTTTTCACTTGTTTTACCTCATGTAGACTATTGTTGTTGTGTATGGGGTACGTGTACAAAAGAATATATGACAAAATTACAAAGAAGTCAAAATAAATATGCAAGATTAGTTTTAAATGCTGATTTCTATACGTCAAGTGTCACTTTGATGGATAAACTTAAATGGCAAAATGTTGAAGAAAGAGTAAAGTACCAATGTTGTGTAAACGTTTACAAAATTCTAAACAATCTTGCTCCTCTGTACTTAAATACATTTGTATCCAGACGTCTAGCAGTACCCTACAAGATACGCCCTGAATAGCCCATTATTCATACCCAAACCACGAACTGATTTTAAAAAACGCTCGTTTTCTTACTTTGCATGTTCACAGTTTAATAAATTACCAATTTCTATTCAATTATCATCATCTTTGCAAGTTTTCAAAAATCAAACCCGACGTCATCAGTCTGTTCTTTAAAACAATGTTCTTGTGCTTGTTTGATTGTATAATCTTCTTTTAGTCTCGTTAAACTATCCATTGTGTGCTTATACTTGTTTTTGTGCAATCCACTTTAATCTGCCGTTTTCTTTTTAGCCACACTTTTATTTTATTTAAACTCTTCAGTCTGACTTGAAATTTACTTATCTTTTAGTGTGTTTTAAATTTTGTTTGATTTTATCGTACCAGTGCAATCAATTTAAGTGAACTTGTTTTGTTTAGTTCATAAATATAACTATATTCCCTTGCTTTATTTGGCTCATTTAAATCCAAGCATGAATTTTATGTAGGTTGTTTTTTCAAACTAAAACGTGTTCTGTGTTATTTTTATATCTTATAGTAAATAACTGTGTATTATGTATTATGTATATGTTTTTATTTGTTGTTGTTGTTGTAATTTTTACCATGAAATTTGACACTCGCCTACAGGGCTCCTTTGTAAAGCAGGCCTTGTGGCTCTGAAAGGACTACCCTGTATTTTAAAGAAGACCGAATAAATAAATAAATAAATGATAGGACCTTTGAAATACATGTAATATCAAATAAATTTGAAACAATTGTTACTTTGTGAGTGTGTAATCTTGCAGCCCACTTCCTTTTGGATATATTTTTCTACAATCTTATCAAAGTTCAATTGTACCTTGAAGTCATTGTACATACACAAACAGTGTTCATGAAGCTTCTACATTCTGATTTTTGTTTAAAGGTATTGTGATTTAGCAGATAATACATTGACTATAGATCACGAGGTACGGGGTATGGATCCCAGCCTTTCATTCCTGTTGTTTAGCAAGACGTTAATTACAATTGCCACTCTCCACCCAGGTGTGGATGGGTGCCTGATATGCTTGTTACTTTGGCGGCTCAGCTATAACCAGTAGAATAATGTCTGAGCACCATGAGCGTCACTGTGTAATGGATATGAGCGCTACTATGAAGCTGTTATCATTATTACTACTACTACTATTCTTTACGACATGACTCAACCTTATATATCTTCTGTGTGATATTTTGATTCATGGATATTGTTTTGATTATAAATTACATTACAGATGAATAAGAACAGTAGACCAGCGTTTGTAGATATTGAGTTTCAACTGCAGCATATCAAGATCAAGCTTGGAAGGAACGACAGGCTGATGACCGACAAAGGTTTGTTGAAGCTTTATTCATTCTACCTGGGTGGTATCAGTATTTTCATATAGCTTTGTTTTTGTTGGCAAAACTTGTTGATAGCATGGATTACTTTTATCTTCCATCTGAGTAAGGTAACAGTAATCAATTTCAAGTTAAGTTTTACACACACAATGGTATGAAAATCTGCTTCTTGAGCTTGGAAGTCTGAAACATCAAAATGATGCTCATCTTGGAATTACTCAGAGAATTTTTCAAATTTGGTGTTGCAAAATATATGTAGTTTTTTTAATTTTGTGAAAATTCAGCCATTTGAATTTGTTCTTAATTGTTCTACTTTTGTATTGCACAAAAGAAAGGGATTGATGGAGGTTAAATCAAGCTATAGAAATGTTGGCAATTTCCATAGTGGAATTACCCTTCTATCCATGACTTTCATCTTTTAAGTTTGATAAACCAAGTATATCAACCTGGATGGTGAAGAGTTATCAGTATTTTGTTCTTCTCATAGCAGAGATTAGCGGTTCAGCTTTGCCAGAGAAAAAATACCATATGCATGAAAATTGGGACATGAAATATACATGTATTACGAACTTCATGTTAAAGAATCTCAATAGTAAGTATGAAATAATGTATGTTTCATCTTTCTAAATGCATATCATTTTGATGCATGTTTGCAACCTGTTTATTTTTTCTGCAGGTGATAAAACCACAAGATCCCGGCGTCACACCGTCTATCTGAATGTTCCTAACGCACCCAACACCCCGGCAGTGCAGCAACCGCGTAAGCATCCTCTAGTACGAAGCAACTCAGACAGAGGGGCTCGTGATCGCAGGCATTCACGCCAAATGAACCGAACAAATCCCTTTGATACGCCATCGTTGAACGGTGGCAGGACAAAGTTTGTGAATTCAGGTCGGGACCAGCTGAAGCAGCTTTCTCCGGACATGTCCTTGGACATCGGTCAAGTACTTTCCACCTTGTTTGGAAGGACGGACATCATGAGTATCTTTGAGCAGCCGATAAAAAGAAGACTTTCCGTTTCATTGCCTTCGTCTCCAGAGCTCCATCGCCGGGAGCTCTCCATGGAGGATGATGACTTCTATGATGATCTCATGAGCTGGCCAAGCTCGTCAGATACCTTTGAACTGAGTACGAGTAGAACCCCTCCCCCTCCGGATGATGTATCACCCCCGTATGGAGTGGGAGAGTCCGCAGAGTCCGCAGAGTCCGCAGAGTCCGCAGAGTCAGCATCATGCAGCAGTGCACAGGATGATACCACTTTGAATAGTAACGGCGATGGAGGGGAGCTTCACAACAGCAATAGAAATGGACCAAATGCTAATGATAATAGGAGGTAGGGCTGATAGAAGGGTTCTACTCAAAGACTGAATGCGAATGGATGGTGGGTCTATGCATGTGTGCATCATCATAACAATGGCCCTTATCTAGGCTGAAATAAATAAAATGCCAAATGTGAAAAGGCTGTCAAACATGAAATGGTCGTACCTTAAGAAGAAATGGGTTTTGAGTTTCAAGGGTTTTGCTTACTTATCGCATGTGTATCTACTATGCAGACAAACAGAGATTAAGTCTTAACCAATGATATGGATATGCATATGGTCATCTATAGTCATACTGTAGTTATTCAGCATTTTACTCATTTTTGCTATTCTCTGATCGTGGCATTAAGCTCTTGTATAGCTTGCATACTTTATCTACTACGAGTGTCTTGTATAGTACATGATTACATGATGATGAGGGTTCTATCGTCAAGCCAACTCTCATACTCCTGGATGTGGAGAGTCAATGATTAAAGCCCTGCCTTGTAGAACTCAACCTGGTAATCAATCACATGTTAGAAATAGTTGATAAGTAAAGGTAGGAAACATCTTCACTCAGTGCTTTTTTTAAATGGGCATCAATGTTGACATTAACGTTTAAAAAAACACCTTCATTCCTTTATGTCATTTGGATGCTTTGGATAGCACTTTTGGCTGAATGAGATATGACCAAATTTGCAAGAACACCTGCATACGGTAATGGCATTGATCTTCCATATTCAACAAGTTAACTTAGAGAAGCCTGTAAAAAACTACACACAAAAAGCTCTGTATGCTAAGGGTTCCATGTCCCTTTACTATATTCAATGTATGAAGTTCATATACTATTTCTGAAAAGATATATTGCAAGTTTAGAAACACTCTCAATTAATATAAAAAGCAACTTGTGAGTAAACTACTTGAGATACCTGTGCACATTCACATAGAAAAATAGAAATGCACCTGCACGGAACTCAAGTCTTTGGCTCTTTGCTCCTTTGTACCCCAAAGAATAAATGCCAATGCACTTATACAAAACAAATTCTATTAAGTGCTATGTTAATCCAATATACATGTATTAGAATTGTATTGAGATAGAATCAAGGATGTCTTTGTAATTAGTTTATTTCACATGAAAACTGCCCATTTGTCTGATATGACATCCATTGCTTCCACTACATTCAACATATTTTTGCATGTGCTCAGACAATAGAAAACAATGCCTTAAAAGAAAAAAAGCATCGCAAAATGTAGAAGCACCAAATGAAGAAAATTGTCTATATTTTAGGTATTGAATGTGAGAAATATATTTTTCTTACCTTTCACACATCTGCACAGAAAATGTAATGCTAGGGCATTGCAAATATATTTTATTACAATTTTCCTGACTCCAAGACGACATATAATCAGAATAATACAATTGTATTTTATGTTTTCTATGCTATTTTGTTGTATACTGGAGATATAGCAAATGGTGTGTATACTATCATGTGCATGTTTTATACTATGGACATTTCGTCCCTATTTTCACGAAGTGACGGTAGTGAGGAAAATCGTCACGCAAAGTGAATGCAATTTTTTTGTCACTACCGTCACTTCGTGAAAACAGCGACGATTTAAGTGAAGTGTCTCATAGTTGTTTTGTACGTGAAAGGACAGAAACCTTTTGCACAACTCTGAAAGAAAACAAGCAAGGAAACCTCATTCTTGTTTTGGTCTGTCCTTGCTTCCTTTGATAGATCTGTCACCATACACGTCGGTGTTCATCTGGCATTAAACTGTGTATGCAAGTCTTTTCTCATATCTGCAACAAACAAAACAATTTCAGGCCACATCTGCGCATTTTGTTGTGTGGATAGGGATAATCTAAATGTATCTGTAAGTGACAAATCAGAAATCTGAAGAGTAGAAGTGTTTTTGTATTACATGATATTTGTGATGTAAACAATTAGGGATTCTGTGGGAAGCATCCCTCCTTGAAATACCAAGGAGTTTTATAGCCTACAAATGTGCCCTTTTTTGCAACATGATCTCTTGCTTTTTGCACAATATCTCTCTTTTTTTTCCCTTCGAAATAGGGATTATTCTGTTATCTGGAGCAATCTTGTACATAGTGAGTGTACATGCCAGATGTAGAATCATATAAAAGTAAAAATTTGAGTAATGTTTAGTAATACTTACATCTCTCACTCTATCTCAGAATTATAGAATGCCTACACTTAAACAAATATGGGTAAACTGTAAGTTGCAGGTTTGTGACAGGTTATTCAATGTAAAAGTTTTATAAAGACATAATTTACAAAAAGGAAATAGAAAGGCTAACACAGTAGTTTGCAATAGTTTTACAGTCTTGCTCCTATATTTTTTTTCAATCAATGTGTACATGTAGATCAATCACTTGGGTTCACAGTATCTGTGTTGTGAAGTATTTAGAGTGAGATTCCAATCACTATATTACCTCAAAAATTAATATTTCTAACATTACAGTGTGCTCAGTCTATGCTCAGAGTCAATACTGTAAGTCTGTCTATGACATATGTTTGTCTTTTGTTTTGTTTTGTGATTGTGGTTTTTGCATTTCAGTTTACCTCATAATTAACTCGTTTCATGTACCAAAATAAGCAGTTGAAATACTCCAGAAAGATGTGCAGCTTTTTAGTCTCAGAAAAAAGGTGAAGAAACAAAACAAAGAGATGGAAATATAGTAGTATAGCTTATTTTGTATCAGTTTGGATATTTGGTTGGGAAATTATAATTCCATCTTTTTCTTTGCGGTCATTTTACTGAATAAACTGTTCTTGTTATCCATTGAGAAACAAATTACTTAACTGAGTATTTGGGTAATAGAGCAGAGCAATTACTGCAACAGAAAGCAAAAATGTAGGTAAGAACACAATATTGAAAAATGTTAAATATTGAGTGTACTCAATTTTATTGGATACTGTATATTTTATCAATACCAAATTGAGGTGAAGCAGCTGATGGTACTCTGCTGGATCAGGAATGGAAAGGTATTTTGTTGCTGCAAAAGGAAAATGCTCTTGGGTAAAGTTGAGTTGAAATCTTTTAGTATTAATGAGGTGATAGAAATATTTAAATGTATAATTGATTATTTTGTTAATAATATAAGAAACTTTTCTGTTGAACCCCCTCAGCCAAATGTAATAGAATTGTTAAGTTTAAGGAAATATGTATACATGTGACTGCGACCCTACTTATATATTAAATCTACATATGTATACCTTGGTCTTATTAACAAGACTGACCACAGACTAAACAAGAAAAACACATTGCCCCATTGGCCAAGAATGTCATGGTTTGGAGTAAATTTGGCATTGGTTTTGCATTATATATGCGGTATTATCTTCTCTTTCTTCCCTCTGCATGTAATAGGGGGAGTGGTCAAACCAGCACATTTTTGTCTCGCCTGCGTAGCAAAAAGCGAGACATAGGCGCCGCTTTTCCGGTGACGGCGACGGCGGCGACGGCGGCGGCGGCGTCAACATCAAAAACTTAACCTAAGGTTAAGTTTTTGAATTTTTGATATAATTTTTAAAGTATAGGTTCTTAGTCAATGAAACTTGGACTATAGGGTAATCAAGTATCCCCAATCATGTGAGTAGAATTTCAGATCACAAAGTCAAGGTCAAAGGTCATTTCAGGTCAACAGACTTGGACTATGTTGTAGCATCATCATCAAAAACTTAACCTAAGGTTAAGTTTTTGAATTTTTGATATAATTTTTAAAGTATAAGTTCTGAGTCAATGAAACTTGGACTATAGGGTAATCAAGTATCCCCAATCATGTGAGTAGAATTTCAGATCACAAAGTCAAGGTCAAAGGTCATTTCAGGTCAACAGACTTGGACTATGTTGTGGCATCATCATCAAGATTTTCAAAATGCTTCTTCTTCGTTATTTTTCAACCGATTTTGATTCTGATTGTTCCATATGATAGGGCTAGGAGGGGGATTTAAAAGTTCTACACAGAATCGTAAATTTCATTATCTATGCTAATTTATGCAAATTTATTTGAAATCACAAAAAATGCTTCTCCTTCATTTCTCGACTGATTTTGATTTGGTTTGCTTTATCTGGTAGAGCTAACTTTGGTACACTAAACTTCTACACCGAAATTTTGAAATTGTTCTCCATTAATTAATAATGGTAATTTATGCAAATTTATTCCAAAAATAACAAAAATTGCTTCTTCTCCCTCATTTCTTGACCGATTTTGATTTGGTTTGCCTTATCTGGTAGAGCTAAATTTGGAACACTAAACTTCTACACAGAATTTTGAGATTTTGCTCCATTGATTATTTATGGTACTTTATGCAAATGAAATGAAATTATGTCCCTTCCAGGGCATCAAATTTTTATTTTTTGACCAGTCCAAAAGTGTACCACGATATTTGTTGTTGCGAGATGCGGATGAGCACTACGTCATTGACGTTCTGGTTTATCATATTGAATTGCGTTATGCAGGCGAGACCGCCGAGAGCGTTTCCCTTGTTCAAATTACTGCATTCTTCTTAATATATTTTTTGCTAATATGTATTGTATTATGCTTTGACATTTGTTGAACTCTGAATGCCTCAATTTCAAAGTTAGTCAAAATGAATTCCATCAACATCCTGGACAGTGAAAAACATATTTGAGAATCTGATAGAAAAGTTGTTCATGTATAAAGGAAAACTAATCATTAAGTGCAATATAATATACACACGTATCACAACAACTACCGTACTAACAACTTCACATTGTGGAATTCATGGACAGAAGAAGGGCTTCTTTATAGTTTGTTTTCCATTCTGATGAGACAAGCCAATCCTGTTATCAATTAGATCTCATTAAACCTATTTTACATTATTTAAAATGATGTAGGATGACATATTTAGGTCATGTAATCCAGTTGAATTAAATCTGGTAAAAGTAATTTCAGTCTAGACTCTGTCCACCTTATAAAAGATGGGTCAGAAGAAAAGACAGGAGATTTTTAACTCATTCGTGGCCCTGGTAAACTTTTAAAAAGATCTCCACAATTTCCACTTTCAGATATTCACTGTAAAGAAATGATATTGAAAAGAAAAACATAATCTGTAAGGATAATGGTTGAGGGGTCAAGCAGTTAACATATTTTTGTTTTTTTATCTTGCCAAATGTGTTTTGTAAATAATAGTTTTGTCTACTGGTACAAGTATGTATAATTTGCTTGAAGAATTTGTTTGTAAATTTTTTATAAAGAGTATTATTAGAAGAGAATATGTTTATTCTAAATTGTGAAATGAAATATATTTTGTAGATTTAAGATTTTCAATTCATGATTTCTTTTATTGAATGCTTTATTTATAATTATGCTCAGATACATATTGTCGTTCAAATGCAACCTTAATTTATCCTCGCTAAATCAAACTTCTAAGTGACTTCTGTGGTGGTCATCGTCATGAATTTGGTGAAAACATTGTCTTCTTGGTGTATTTTTTTTTTTAATAATCGGCTTTGAAAGCTGTATTAAGAGGACGACCCTCAAAGGTGTATCCAAGCTATCTCTAACCACTCTGACTTTTGCCAACATTAGCTGAGGATTTTCTGTAATACTAATGTGTGCACCAACTGATTTAAATGATCTGGCATTTTGTAGTATCAAGCAAAATCTTACCACTGTTGATGTCCTATGTTTTTCTGTGCTTGAATTAAATTCACAGAGAAGGATTCCAAAAGTAGAAATATCCTGGTTAAGTGTATTAACAGGAAGTACTGAGAGAAGAGTATAGAAATTTAAAAGATTTTCAATGAAAGGGAGATATTTGAATTTCTTTGATATTGTATAATTTATGAGAGATGTGTACATGCAACTGTAAATATAGAGAAAAGTGAATTCTATTTTCAATGTGGGCATTTTTTTGTTCTCACTGTCATATGAGAAAACTCAACTTTTAGTTACACTCAAACATTACTATATACTCACATTCTAGACCAATATTGTATGAACATTACTTTGAATTAAACTAATAAAAATGGTAATATTTCTTGAAGTTTATCTGAAAGATTTTTTTTTAATTGTTTTTTCTTATATTTATTCCATTAATTTATTTTGTGTTTTGAAGGATCTGTTTTTCTGCAGAAGTCGCCTTTGATAATTTTTCAATTTGTATTTCTTTGTATTTTATTTCATTTCATTAGGTTTATATTGAGTTTCTTGTTATTTGATTTTATTTACTTTAAATCAATCATTCATCAATCAGATCATGCCAAAAAGCAATAATCTTTATCCTTTAAGTGTTTATTGTGTTCGGTTTACCAAGTTTGCATTGCGATGTTTGAGTTATTATCATTTGTTATAATTTTAAAGAAAAAAATTGTGTTGACACAATTTTGATGAATATTTACATTGATATACATGTATGGCATTAAGTTGGTCTGTAGGCTCAGAGGTTACTTACTTATGTAGATCACCTCAAATCATTTTCTTTCTATAATAATGCATGGATAATCTTTGGTGATTATGATGCAATGTTGAAGGTAATATGGTTCTAAAACTGTATTGAGATGTCGCCCTCTTGTGTCGTGTTACTCTGATTTTTCTTCTGCCTCATTTGTGTTCGATAGTTACTCTCCATAATTACCAGTATAGCGCTATACATGAATCTACATACAATCAACAATTGTGTCACCATATATATATGATCAGTTTTTATGAACTTTAAACAATAGTAGAGTTTTCTTCATATTTTATAAAAGGGTTTTGTTTTTATCATGAAATTCTTTGCATTGAATTTAATCGGTCTGTTCCTAAACAAATTTACTTTACAATTTTCTTAAATTTTGAAAAGATTTATGACAACTTGTTCATGTTGTGTAATAGTTTATATGATAATCTCAGTATGAATTCTTCGGGCATTATTGAAACTTTCCCCCGCGGTGAAATATTTTAAGCAAGTGATTGTCAAACAGTCCTTAGCTTTCTCATTTCTATTTCAACAGTTAGGTATATATAATACATGAGAAATATTAAGAAATCTTGATTAAAACATGTTGGAGTGATGATCTTGTCATCTGTACTCTTTGTGAATGTAATAATAATAATAATACATAAGATTTGAAAGGCGCCAAATCCACTTGACAATCAAATGCTTAATGCACAGTGTTGCTCCGATAGAATTGTTTTATAAATATTCAGTTTTCCTTCTGTTTTGTATCACATTAATATATTTTTGTTTAAAGTCGCGGTTGAGAAAATTATAATGATTTTATTTATGTTGTGATAGGTATCTAAAGATATAAAGGCTATCAGAAAAAACGCTACTGTTTGTGCTGTGCACAAGAACAGTTTTGAATATTTGTTTTTTTCTTATATGATGGCTATACATTTTTGCAATCAATACATGGTTATCACGTATAAGGTGATCATTACAAAAAATGTTTGATTTTGATGAATTCATGAATAAAAAGGTGCGTTTTGTTCACTGTTGCAAAATGGAATCAAGTCTTTGATTACGAACTGTGTTTTTGATCTCTTTGATGTAGTTTACGATGTGTTGTAAGTTGCACAAAGAGCGTTGAAGGTGATGTTTTCAATCATTTACTTTTGCCCATCAAGTTGGAATAAAGTTCTTTTCTCTCTTTTCATGCAGAGATTGTAATAATATGATTGATTCTTGATAGATAAAGTTTATATATTCTCAAAATGTTATTGATTAGTTCAAAGAGCCTAAAAGTTGTGAGAAGATTAAACGTTATCATTCAAGAATAAATCATATTGTCATGATCACGTCATGAAAGGAGGTAATAAAGTAAAAGTTATTCCACCTTTATTGGCAACAATATATTTAATGGAGTGAAGAAGGAAGAGAGAAGAGGAAATATAAGTAGGTCATATATATGGGTTTAAGTGTACGATGTCTATAACCATTTCAGGAGAGAATCTGTTGGAGGACTAAATTGATCAGCTTTTTCCCCTTCAAACTGGCTAAGCACTGATGTTTTTATTATTTATTAATCAATTTCATTTTGTTTTTATTTTTTTGCTACGTTTTCCTTATAAAGAGTCAATGACCAGTATTCCATTTAATGTAGGGCAAAGTTTGAAGAACGATGACAAAATAAATCGAATAGACATCAAGAAAGATTAATACTGAATTAATCAAATGGACTGTGAAATGGGTTGACGTAGCCAATTTGTATACGGGAAAACCCCCGATAGTTTTGACCTTTCATTTCAACATATTGCCAATATTAGGGAGTACGTTTATTCAAAGAGTGTCCTCCCACGAGCTATTCTCTTTGTAATAAAGTAAAAGTTTATCCAACTTTATGGGCAACAGCATAATATTTAATGGTGTGAAGAAGGAAATAAATGAGAGACTCTTTACAATTTATACCAGTATAGAGTAGAGGAAAATTAGTCGGTCATAATATATATACATGTATGTCAAGTGTACGATGTCTGTAACCATATCAGGAGAGAATCTTTTGAAGGATTGTTTTTAATTGATCAGCTTTTCTATTTTTCTCAAACCGGCAAAGCACTGATATATTTTTTATTATTTATTAATAAATTTAATTTCATGTAATTGTTTTGCTACGTTTTCCTAGAATACGGAGTCAATGACCATGCAGTATCCCCTTAATAGGGCAAGTTTTAAGATCGATGACAAAATAATTCGAATAGACATCAAGAAAGATTAACACTGAATTAATCAAATGGACTGTGTCAAATGCGTTGATGTAACCAATTTGTATACGGGAAAACCCCCGATTGTTTTGAACATTCATTTCAACATATTGCCAACGTTAGGGAGTACGTTTATTCAAAGAGTGTCCTCCCACGAGCTATTATCTTTGTAATGTTAACTCCTTCCCTGTTGATTTGATTAAAATGTACTCCTTGGTGAGAGAGGGAGGAGATAATTAGATGAAGAGAGGAGGAAGGAGGGAGGGGAGAGAGAAAGGGGAGGGGCGGGTTGAGAGAGGGGGAGGAAGAGAAAGAGAGACGGTGAGAGGGAGAGAGTGAGGGAATAAGAGAGAGAGAGGGAGAGGGAGAATGAGGGAGGTGTATTGATAAAGAAAGGTTCACATTGAAACTTTTTTGTTGATGTTATGTTTCGGTGTAGTTGTTTTTTCAGTTTAACTTATCTATTTGTTTTTGGTTCTTTTGCCATTCCTTAGAAAATAAAGAGGATATAAGTCTGCTATTAAACAAAATATAGAAAGTGGGAGTTAATTGGAAAGGGATTTTGAGGAGGTGGGGGTCTTCTTTTTAATCAGACATCTATTATTTGTTTCTGCATGTTTTCTGTGAGGCTTCCTTTATCTAGTTCAAATATTCATCGATACACTTATATCAAGAGAAGATAATCATCCTACCCTTTTTTTTTATTACTGATATTCTGACAAGCTGGCTTTGATAATATCTTTATCTGTTATTTCATGCTCGAATTCAAAGACTGACCGCATACATGGAAAACACATTTAAAAGTTATTTAGATTCATCAAGCAGATTGGCAAACAATCGCATTCAAAAGCCCACTTGTACCGGCCATATTTTATATTACATAATTTTACAAATTAATTGACAAACTAATGAAACTTGTATAACAGTGAACAAAAAAAATTGTTGAAAGAAGTAACTTAGATCAGGCTTAAATAACAAAATAGTACAAACTACATGTATATGTACACAACAATAATTCGTCCCTATTTTCACGAAGTGACGGTAGTGAGAAAAATCGTCACGCAAAGTGAATGCAATTTTGTTTCACTACCGTCACTTCGTGAAAACAGCGACGAATTATACCAGTACTGTACATAATAATCAAAAGAATCATGAAGCACACAATACAAAGATTTTGGTGCACTCATGTCAAATGTCGCTGTGATAATGAGAACTTATTTGAACCCTCTTTAACTAACATCACACTTCTGCATCATCCTACGTCAAAGATAATACTCTCATATCTATTTTCGTTTTCTGATTTTTTGATTTTGTCTGTAAATTTACGTGCGTCTGAGTTTTTGTTTGTTTCTGATATTGGCAAACATATTTTTAATTACCCGGAGGTATAGATTTGTTATAATATAAACTACTCAATGGCAGTCGGGTGTCTTCAAGATTAAGAAAGTTGTTTACTATCAAATCTCAGGTTAATAAGTCCTTAAGTGGACATAAAAATGATTATACGCCCTAACATTCTATATTTGAATATCTGCCTCGAAAACATTTAAATTTAGCTATTTTCCTCACAAATCCGGACAAAGCTCTTTGCTTTGAAAGGACATCCATAAATACGAATACACAGAAGCCCACATAAGTCATGAGGTAACGTGAATTTATGACGTAGCATGAACTCATGACGTAATAGTAGTTTGATTGACGTCATCCATGACAATGTATGCTGATTGGTCCATATACGGCATGCGATGATGCTACATGAAAGCCGATTATTGATGAGGCTGAAAATATGTCGATCCCTTGCTATTCAATGAGGGATGATCGTATGACGTAGCCGACTGATTGCGTGCCGACGAAAGATGGAATCCACTGCGCATCGCGAAAAAGGCGAAGGAAAAAACTAAGATTGTTATCCACCGATAGACCTACTATTGTTTTCGGAAGGGACTATTTATTCGGACGAGGAACACTTCATCCTAAATTGCACATGCACTTTTCCATGAACTAATGTTTACCACGGTCAGGCAGCCCGGGGGGGGGGGGGGGAATACTCAGATTTGGTTTGGACGGGGGTGTGCCGCTCAAGTCTCGAAACCCCTACCCATTATTAAGGGGCATTTGGGGGCATTTTTCTCGAAAAAAGATCCATTTTCCACGATTGTAATGCAAACACCCGAACAAATTGCAAATTTTGGACATTTTGAAAAAACTGACCCATTTTTAATGGGATTTTTGTTAGAAGTGGGATCCATGTTTCGGGATTTTTTGTGAAAAAGTCACCCACTAGAGCGGCACACCCCCGTATGTCCTAATATGTGAGTACCCCCCCCCCCCCCTCCCCCCCCCCGGGTCAGGCAGTCCTTCATGTCAACTCCCCATTGGTTTTATTTCACACAGTTTACGGTGAAATATCAAAAAGTCGATCTCCCATGAAGATTCAGTCTTACTACTTCAATATAAATCATGTTTCCAAGGGGATGAGTTTTTTTTTAATGTGAAGGGGATGAGTTTTGATATCTGATACAAAAAAAATTAAAGAAACCCCTTCGTTATGCTTGTTGTCGCGACTCGCAAGCGTCAAGCCAACTTCGGAAAGTAAGAGGGGGGGGGGATGAGAAAATTGAATGGAATAATGCACTCCGTTTCGAGTACGCAATTCAGGATAACGACAAGGTGAAATACACAATTACCAGTTAAGCTAGAATTAGTTTTTTTTGTTAACCTTTTAATGAAATGATGATGACAATTATATACTTGATATATCAGTATCTTCTCATATCAGAATGATTATTGATCAATCGTTATTGATCAGGAATCAGGAATATTAATTGTCATAATCAGGTATTACAAAATAATGACAGTTCTATAAATATGTAAGTAATCCTTTTTGTTGTGATGTATCATTAGCTGATAAGATCGAGAGTGGGATCAAGGAAATCCCATGATGGCATTTCATCCCCAATACTATTAATTCGATTTACAAACTTGTCATACTGCTTGTCAAAGCATATGGATTAAAAGTGACATAAGCTATAATATCAAGAAAGTAAAATCAAGAGAGGTAATAGCTCACATTGTCACACTCCTCCTACATAATTTCTACATGCCCAGGGTCTGTGGAGCGTCTTTTAAAGTGTGGGCAACAAAAAAGGGCACTCTCTGAAAAAGGGGCACCTAAAAAAATATTGATATACACCCCTAAATTGTGATCACATCATCAGGGATGATAACAATATATTTATTTCTCTCTTTACATTGTCCAAGATACTGCTTAAGCATCATACTTTTCAGTTGGGTGTAATGATCTTAATGGTCTGATGGTCTCAACAAATTTAGAAAAAGGAAAAAATCCAACCCTGATGGGGTTTTAAGCACAATCTAATCATTAAAGCCTGAAAAGCCCCTTCATAAGAAACAAAATTATATCAATTTTAAATGCGGGCCAGCGTAACTAGCAAGCTTTGATGAGTGAAATAAAAGAAAATTTTGCTTTTAGTCTCTCTAAATCAGGAGCACATTCTATGGTGAAGGGGAAAGGGGGCTCTGATCCAAAGGGAAAAGGACACTTGTTAGAAAAGAAAAGGACCAAGTGTCATAGTAAAACATTATCAGAGGTAAAGATGCGGCACTTCTCCCACATGATAAGGGGCACTCATCAAAGATGAAGGAGTGCACATTATGCGTTAATGAATCCGATAAACAGGGTAATATTATCTGTGAACCGCTTATAGGGGGTATTTCGTATCAAGTGCTAAATATATCCACATTATCATAATCATTAGTATTACACAATAATTATATAATATTTCTGCTCCAGATTAAAGCATACGGTTCTTTAATCTGATTATTTTCTGTTTGGTTGCTTGAAATAGATCAAATGCGGTAAGTACTGGCCTAATATACCAGGCGATTCGGTGAAGTTTGGAAATATCAAAGTGGAACTGGTGTCACTGGACGCATGCACAGGTGGAGTTAAAATGAAAATGACAATGGGAAAGGGAGGTACATAAGTCATGATCAGCATAGGCTATACATTGTTACGTCGCATTGTGAGCCTTTCTGTCAAGAAAGTCAAAGCTGATTATGAACAGAACACTCATCCTCTGATCATTCATTATTACAGGTAGGCTTATTGGTCAATTTCACCTAGATCAAAACAATTACCCCAAACACCATCGTATAAAACATAGTTTGTAGGTACTATTTAAATCTTGAATGATTAAAAAAAACCTTTATACCAATGAACATATTCAATACTTTCATGTTTTTTTTTATAGAAATCAACAAAGTATCGAAGGGAATGGATTGAATATCAAGATCATTAACAAGGAGATATCATAAAGTTTTACTTGTTCTACTCTATAATTCTGATGTACATTGTTTTCTCGCATGTCGAAAATCATAGATTTTTTAAATAAATAATAAATAATAATAATAAATTACATTTATAAAGCGCTTAATACAATGTTTCTAAGCGCTTAACATACCAGTAAGGTACAACATAAAATAAACATACAGCAATAATAATACATAATTCTAATAATAACATTACAGATAATTAAAACCTATATTAATGCCCTATAAATTACTATTACCGGTAAACAAAAAATACTTCAAACTTGCCTTAAAAGACTCTACAGATGAGGATTGACGAATAATAATCGGTAAACTGTTCCATAATTTAGGGGCTGCAATGGCAAAAGTACGATCTCCGTAACGGGTATTGGTTCGGGGACCAGGGGCGTATTGAAAATTAGCATGTGTAGTTGACCGTAATGAACGTGATGGAACAATAGGTTTGAGAAGGTCGTTTAAATATGATGGAGCATAACCATGTTTAATTTTGAATACTAACAAAAGAATCTTAAATTGAATGCGAGTTAAAATAGGTAGCCAATGGAGAGATCTAAGAATAGGAGTTATGTGTTCATATTTTCTGATTTTGGGAATGAGACGGGCTGCCATGTTCTGAATACGTTGGAGTGGAGAAATTGTGGAATCTGGTAAGCCAAAGTACAATCCGTTACAATAATCTAAATGGGAAGTCACAAAAGCGTGAATCAATCGTTCTGTAGACTGTCTGTCCAAATATTTTCGAAGTTTACTAATCCTGGAGATACCAAAGGCAGCCGTCCGACAAGTATTTCTGATGTGTTGTTTCATATTCAGTACATTATCAACAGTGACGCCGAGGTTACGAACTACTTTTGAAGGTACGATTTCAACGCCAGCAGCATCCAAGCACGGCAGACTGCAAGAACTTCTAAACTGCGAGGTGATGTGTAGTCACTATGAACATGACTGACAAAGAAAGCGGACAAAATATACAGTTCCTCACGTAGACAAAGGAACATCCCTTCACTGCTATTATGTAAAAATGTGTAGAACAGGTGTCACATGCATATTCACCTTTTTACATAATAGCAGTGAAGGGATGTTCCTTTGTCTACCTGAGGAACTGTATATTTTGTCCGCTTTCTTTGTCTGTCATATTCATAATGAGTACCTCAGTCTTAGATTGATTTAACTTGAGTTTATTCGAAGAAGACCAGGACATGACATCGGAGACGCACTCGCTCAGTTTATGCATAGAGCCTACGTGATCTTTGGATGTCATGGTCACATACAACTGGGTGTCGTCGGCGTACATGACATGATGAATGTCCTGATGGGAAGAGATGACCGCACTCAACGGACCAGTGTACAGGATGAACTCCAGTGGTCCTAGGACAGACCCTTGAGGAACACCCCAGGGCAGGGGAAATGATCTGGAAATAGAGTCATTTACAACGATGTGCTGTTTGCGATTATCCAAATACGACTCAAGCCACTTCAGAGCACACCCTTTGATGCCATAGCTTCGCAGGAAACGATCAATCATAGTTGTATGGTCAATAGAGTCAAACGCAGCAGTGTAATCAAGGAGCACCAGCACAGCCTCATGACCCTTATCAACTGCAAGAAGAACGTCATTGAAGACTCTGATCAATGCCGTTTCAGTTGAATGGAACTGTCGATAAGCCGACTGCATCTCAGGAAACAACTTTTGTTTATCAAGGTACACCCGAAGCTGAGAAGCAACGATTTTCTCAAGGATCTTAGCAAGGAATGGCAGGTTTGCTATGGGCCTGTAGCTTTTAAAGTCATCTGGATTTAGGCCAGACTTCTTCAATAGAGGTACAACGTGAGATGTTTTGAAAAGTTCTGGGACAGTACCAGAAGACAGAGAAGAGTTCATTATGTGTGTAATGGATGGTACTAGTTCATCAAGGCACGATTTCACTAAATGAGTTGGCATAGGATCCAAACGACAAGACTTGGAAACAGAGTTCTTAATCAGTTTTCTCACCTAAGTTTGCGTAACAGGCTCAAACTGCTGGAACTCACAAGCAGTCATGAAAGGGTTTCATCAGGGAGGTTTGAAGGGGGAAATGTTGTCACAATCTTTCGAATTTTATCAAGGAAGAACTCTCCAAAATCGTTCGCTAATTCCTCGTCCGAGCTGCGATCAGGAAAAACTGAGTCAGTTTTGGGAATGGTGAGCTTACTAACCAGCTTGAAGAGCTGCTTGGTGTCACACTCTTTAATCTCAGTCGTCATGTACTCAGTCCTGGCTCCATCAAGAATGAGATTGTAGCCTCACACTGTTGTTTGTACAGCTGGCGATTTATTTCAATGTTCGATTTGATCATTTTACGTTCAGCGCGACGTCTCAGGCGCTTGGATTCTTTGACAGATTCTGTGTACCATGGAGCATGGGGCCGCAATGAAACAAGATGTGACTTAACCGGCGCATGTTTGTCCAGGAGTTGCCTCAGGGTAGTATTGTACTCTTCGACCGCTTCCGAAGGGCACCGGGTAGATAATGAACACAGAGAACCGCCCATAATATCCTACCTCAGTAGGCCTATGTTCAAATTAATGTTACGAAGCTTTCTGCAAGTGATGAGTTTCTTTTCAGGAGGGGGGGGGGGGCGTCCTAGATTAAGTGGACAGATGAGTGCATGATGGTCTGAAGGGAGCCCACTCACTTTGTCCACACTGTTGACCAGGTTATCAATTTTCCGAGAAATAATCAAATCTAGAATGTGTCCCGCTTGATGAGTTGCCACAGTAACATGTTGCTGGAGACCAGCAGAGTCCAGCATCTCTACGAAGTTCATGGCGTCTTTGTTGCGTATATCATCCACATGTATGTTGAAATCGCCGACAAGTAATTGAGCATTATCATTTACAGTTACTAGTTCAAGAAGAGATGAAAACTCGTTTACAAACAATCTATATGTCAGTGTGTTCTTGGAAGAAGGGGGTGGTCTATAGACGGCATGTAGTCTAATTACAGCACGCTGTGAAGCATGAACAGTCAGATCCACATGTTCAAACGAGTTAAAATTAGGAAAATCGTTGTTCAACGAGACATTAAGAGCAGAACGATGGATGATACAGATCCCCCCACCAGATCCAGTGCGACGTGCCTTGTGGACAATCACATAGTTGGGTAATGTGTAGTTAATGCTCGCAATGGTGTGGTTGTCATGTGAATCACCCTTTAACCAGGACTCAGTAATGACAAGTAAATCAAGGTTCTTTTCGAGGATGAGATCACAGATAGATACTACTTTGTTATACATATTTATTAATAAATAAATGAGATGGAATTGATTAAACAAATGATTCTACTCTATAATTCTGATGTACATTGTTTTCTCGCATGTCGAAAATCATAGATTTTTTAATAAATGAGATGGAATTGATTAAACAAAATTAATGAAGCATTCGTTCCTTACATGAATACAGGAGCGTCATATTTGAACGAGTCTTAACCGTGCATTCTAATGTTTCAACAGAGTATATCACTTTTAGATAAGTTTGTATTTCGGTGTTATAGCTAGTGTTATCGCTTTTTCATCATGAAGTGAATTATACATATTATAAATGATGTGTATGCTCCTTTTTTTTCTTGTACTCGTGGCCTTAGTGTTGTATCACATAGAAATATGCTTTTTTTTATCTGTTATTTGCCTGAAATATTGTATAAATATCTCTGAATACGGATAAGAGTGATACAAAACAAAGGAAGAAGAAGTGTTGAATTCAGTATTGGCTTCAAGACTTTCTTCCTGTCTTGAAAATGCTTGTCATCTTGATATCTACTTACAATAGAATGTAGGTATACAGAAACTGAAAAATATAATTTTATAGGCTAGACAATAGGCTACACAGTTTTCTATAAACATGTATTTGTACATTTCTGTCACAGAAAAGAGTGTTGGTATGATTAAATGTTGAAGTGTATTAATGTTCTGTAATAAAACTTATCTGGATCAAAGAGTATATTTTGAAATTAATAAATTTACCATATTATAACGCTTGCAAACACTTTCAAACAACCAATATAATGCAACAGAGAAAGAGATCGAGAGAGAGAAAGAGAGACAGATAGAGACAAAGAAAGAGACAGAGAAAGAGAAAGAGAGAGACAGAGGGAGAGACAGAGAGAGCCTGACAGAAAGATACAGAGAGAGAGAGAAATAGAGATACAAGGAGAGAATGAGAGAAACAGGGGGAGAGAGAGAGGGGGGGGGGGGGGGGGGGGTGAAAGAAGTGAAAAGGATCTAAAGCTGCAGGGGGTTAAATATTATTGATCCATGTATGAAATCACATGCCGTAGTTCATTGAAACGAAGTGTATTGAATATCAATCAAGCGATCCCCAATAATCGGGTCAACTTGATTTTTTCAAAGAAATCGAAACAAGCGTTATACGTATATGCAATGCATGTACATTGTGTATCTCTTTCGAACGCATTAGCATTGACTCTCTATGCTTTGCTTGAGTGGGCACAATCGACTTCCTTTTCAATAATCAGTAACATTATTTGGCTACTGGCATCAGATCACAGTCCGTTCCAAGCAGACCAAGCTGTTCCGTCGTACCAGGACATAGCCCTAATGGATATAACTCCAAGCGCAATTTCTTTTGATATGTTTACATAGAAGGACATTTATTATCAACATTGGACTTCACTATTGGGCACTGCATCTCACTCTCTGTGTTCCTGTGATATTGACAATGTCTGGGGATACAATACTTAGATGGTTTAGGATGTTCTTGCCTCTTTCTCTGATATGGATCCTTACATCTACAACAGGTTTGTATTAAACTTGCTGGATGTGTCTTCTATTCTATTCCAAAAGCATGGAATGGCCCGTGGAATTCAAAAGTGTCGACACATGTTTATTGTTTATCAACAGTCAATTTTTCGTGAACAGTAGGCTATGACTATATACAACTCGTTAGAATGAACTTATATTCACAATTAAAAAAAAACATAGGAAATTATATCTATATGCACCAAAAACAGTTGGTATAATTATGATTTGGTCCTATTTATACAGCCAAGGAAGCCTCATTGTGAATACAGCTCTTCCTGCGGGCTCGACAATTATTAATACCTCGGCATTCCCAGGTACCCATGGAGTACACGGCATGGAGAGGGAGAAATGTTGTTTTCCCTAAATGATTTCTGCATTACTTATTATACATGTCCAGTAGGTTAAATGCATTGATTAAATGATAGGCATACGAGCGCGGAAAAGGTGCACTAGCCATTTGAAAAGGAGGGGTGGGTGAATGCAAACTGACAGGTTTTGGTGATGTGATCAATCATTGGAAGGTGCTCATCCTTGATCACACACAAGCTGCTTGCATTGCGGACTGCAAGGATGTTAACTACCTCTACAGGAGGATGACAAGAGCATGCGAAAATAAATATGAAATTTGTTTTCCTAATTCAATGCGTTTTTAAATAACTATTCGTACTTGTGATCAGGTTTCGTGTGTAATCAGTATAGGGCGAAGCTTTCGGACGCTGCGTGTGAATCCATTGTCCGAATTTCATGAGTCTATTGCCAAAAGGCTAGATTCGGGTCCTAAAAGTCATGGAAGAAGTCATTCCACGAGGTTATGACCAACATAATAAAAATAACAGGAGCACACTAATAATTATACTGGAACTGTATAGTGATATTCCTGTGCAGTGGCGTATATAGGAATATCAAACCGGCATGACGCCCCTTCCCCTACCAAAATTCTACATAACTGCAATTGAGCGAAGCGAGCAAGAAAATAGACTAATTGTAGTTAAGAAATCACTTCGATATCGAAATGAACGCAGGCCAAATGTGAAGGTTTTCATGCATCCCTGCCAAAAAAAAAAAACGTTTTTCTCTATTGTGCAAGCCAGCCAATCGATAAAAGGATATATCATAATCAAAATTCACTAGGCAGCTTAAATATAAAAATAGTAAATTCGGACACCTTGCTGCCCGAGTGATGGTTAATTGCTCGAAAATCACGGAACTCTGACCCCCCCCCCCCCCCACCCCCGCCTCCTATGTCTATGAATGCATCAGAGCAGTAGAATTACGAATGTTGGATATAAGCAGCTTTCTTTTTGCTTCTTCTTTATATTATCTGGGACATGAAATAAACGAACTCTCTGGAAGAATATATTCAAAGAATTTGCAAAGTAGACTAACAGAAAGCTAGGATTTAGAATCACTATAAACGCAACAAACTAAAGTTTCATTTAATACTCTGCAACAGATGTAGATGGTCTTTGGCATGAGTTCGGTGAATCTCAGTATCTTATCATGGAAGAACCGACAGCAGTGTTGGACAATGCAAGGGAAACGTGTCAGAGTTATGGCGGTGACTTGGCTGTGATCAAAACAACCGAAATTAATGTAAGTCTATATCTGATGTTTTTTCAACATTTAATTAAGTATGTATTCTAATAAATGAGTACTCTGTCCTAGTCTTGATTATGGCCTATTAAGAACCAACAAAGTCTTCGAGACCGACATCAAGAAATACGTAAGCATGCTCTTTTAATGAATAAACCAGAAATAAAAGAAAGAAGAACTACTTAAGGAATCATTAACAAACTCGAAATTTTCAGAAGGTCTTAGAGACCGACAAAAAAAAGAAGTACAATGAGGAAAGTTATAAAATGTTAGCAATCCTTCCAGTGAAATCTTAAGAAAGTTGTCAGAAAGCATACAAGTCCGAAACTGGACTGTGGACTATGTTAGTCTGATGATGGGGGGTTCTTATGTCGGTCAAGCTTTGTTTATCACGAATCTTTTATTTAAACTACAATGCACATATTATTACATGTAGTTATAAAACGAATGAGTTTATTTACGGAAGAACAGCCCCCCCCCCCCTCCCCCTCCCCCAAAACAAAATCCTGTAAAGTCTGGTAAACCATATAATTGCAGAAACTGAGTTATCTAAGAATTCATCTTATTGACGTTGTTTATATAACAGTGTTAAAGAAATCTTAATTTTTAAAAATGAGTTACCAGAATTCCATGCGAATACAAATTTTCTTTTGTTACGCCATGTTAGTTTTATTTTATTTCATTATAACCAACTTATTTCAAATCTTGAATCGCCCTTTCAACGTATATGAGTCTTGAAATCACAATTCAATTCAATTTTAAATGGTATACTACAAATATTGTGTTTTAACATATAAGTTGAATCATGCACACATCGTACTATTCCCACCCCTCCCCCTTCATCTTCATAATTAAGATCGATTACATTTACGAGGGCTTATGATGACTTACTTATGCAATGAAAATTCAAATATTTCTTCGTTATTTTGCTTTTAATACAGACATTTCTCAAAGACCGAATTCGAACTCAATTCGATCCAAATAATGAGTATTTTTGTTACTGGATCGGACTTCAGAGGAGTGGCTGGGGAGATTTCACCTGGCTGGATGGTACTACACTCGAGTATGTTCTTTAAAATTTGTTTACTCTGTCAATGTCCGTCAAGATAAAAGATTTCAAGTTAATGAATCCCTAAGTGTGTCTAGATTTAATCTGCAGTTACAATTCTCCTCAAAACACTTATGATTCAAAAGTATCCAGTGTCCATCAAATATTGTATAACCTTGATCAGCATGCTTTCTAATATCTATGTTTAAAATGGATATCAAGAAAATGAAATATAGAAAGCTCGGCTTAATAAGACGAGATCATGAAGTATGAACAAAGTTCTGCTCTGTTTCTTTGCATGCTTAATACTTACATTATTTATGTAGCATATATCTAGGGAAGGGGGAGGGTTTGGGGTTAATGTGAATAGAGGTTTCAATCAGAATTAAGTTCATGATGGATATCCGAACCTCCATGACTATTCTTTGTAATACACGAAAAATAAAATAAATAAGGATAATTACAATAATAATGAACGATTTCTTGTAATAATGATGATAATGATGATACTAACACCACTACTACTATTTCTACTACAACTACTACTTGTGCTACAACTTCTACCTCTACCACTTCTTCTACTACTACTAATACTACTACTACTACTACTACTACTACTACTACTACTACTACTACTACTCAGGCGCGTAGCCAGAGTTCGACGTTTGGGGGGGCACATACATGTAATCGATCGAGGTAAAAAAAAAGGGGTCTAAAAAAGTTCAACCGATCTTGGGAATTTTAGGGGGGGGGCACGTGCCCCCCCCCCCCCCCCCCCCGTGCCCCCCCCCCCCCCGTGGCTACGCGCCTGCTACTACTACTACTCTCATTGTTATTATTTTCATATATATTATTATTATTATTATTATTATTATCATCATTATTACTACAATTACTATAATCATTCTCTTTAATAATCAAAAGATGACAATGATATTAATCATCATAATAAGAACTTAATTCATAGAATATTTTGCCTTCAAGGTATAATGATTGGTATACTGCCACGGAACCAAATGACATGAATTCCTGGGGTTGTCTTGGAGTACGTGATGGTCCGTCATGGTATGATCGGGGTCAACAGGTATCTTTGCCGTACATTTGTGAGCGTACACGAGGTATGAAATCTGATGATCCAATATTAATTCTGTTCTCGTAACATTTGCTCCGGGCTGTATTTCAACAAACGTATTGACTTATAGGATCTTACGGCAACTGGACTGTAGGTTAGGGTTAGAGTTAGAGTCGGGGTTAGCATTAGCATAAAGGACTGAAGTTTGGAATTCGTTTATTTAATGTAAGAAATTTACCGAAGATCAATCGTCGCAGGAGTATGTTTCGTACAAACAGAATTTTGAAATGCTTTTCAGATATTTTGAATATTGCGCTACTCCTTAAACGAAATCCGTTATCATTACAAAACAATAATACAATAGTTTTATCAAATCATCATGAGATGTCTGGCTGTTGTAGAACTTTGCATTCGTAACTTTTTCCTATCTTAATAAATGTTCATTCTATTGTCTGATTCATGAAAAGAAAACACGATATTATCGTTTTTAAATCTTTCGTATTCTTACACCGACGAAATAAATTAACAGTTCAGATAGTGAAAAAGAATTCATCTTTAAGAAATGACAACAAATGCAATCGTTCTGTGTTTTCAGAAATATTTAGAGAACACAAATAATTTATTGCCCCTTTTAGTTTAAAATAAGTATATTCGGACACCTTGCTGCCCTAGTGATGGTTGCTCGAAAATCATGGAACTCTAATCTCCCCCCCCCCCCCCTCCCCCCGCCCCGTACGTCTATGACTGCATCAGAGCAGTAGAATCACGAAATTTGGATATAAGTAGCTTTCTTTTTTTCTTCTTCTTCATCTGGGACATGAAATAAACGAACTCTCTGGAAGAATATATTCAAAGAATTTGCAAAGTAGACTAACAGAAAGCTAGGATTTAGAATCACTATAAACGCAACAAATTAAAGTTTCATTTAATACTCTGCAACAGATGTAGATGGTCTTTGGCATGAGTTCGGTGAATCTCAGTATCTTATCATGGAAGAACCGACAGCAGTGTTGGACAATGCAAGGGAAACGTGTCAGAGTTATGGCGGTGACTTGGCTGTGATCAAAACAACCGAAATTAATGTAAGTTTATACCTGATGTTTTTTCAACATTTAATTAAGTATGTATTCTAATAAATGAGTACTCTGTCCTAGTCTTGATTATGGCCTATTATGAACCAACAAAGTCTTCGAGACCGACATCAAGAAATACGTAAGCATGCTCTTTTAATGAATAAACCAGAAATAAAAGAAAGAAGAACTACTTAAGGAATCAGTAACAAACTCGAAATTTTCAAAAGGTCTAAGAGACCGACAAAAAAAAGAAGTACAGTGAGGAAAGTTATCAAATGTTAGCAATCCGTCCAATGAACCCTTAAGCAAGTTGTCAGAAAGCTTGCAAGTCCGGAACTGGGATGTGGGCTATGTTAGTCTGATGATGTGGGGGGGGGGGGGGGTTTCATGTCGGTCAAGCTTTGTTTATCGCGGATCTTTTATTTAAACTACAATGCACATATTATTACATGTAGTTATAAAACGACCGAGTTTACTGAAGAACAGCCCCCCCCCCAAAAAAAAAAACCTGTAAAGTCTGGTAAACCATAATTGCAGAAACTGAATTATCTAACAATTTATCTTATTGATGTTGTTTATCTAACAGTGTTAAAGAAATCTTAATCTTTAAAAATGAGTTACCAGAAATCCATGCGAATACAAATGTTCGTTTGTTACGCCATGTAAGTTTTATTTCATTTCACTCTAATTATGTCGGTCAAGCTTTGTTTATCGCGGATATTTTATTTAAACTACAATGCACATATTATTACATGTAGTTATAAAACGACCGAGTTTACTGAAGAACAGCCCCCCTCCCTCCAAAAAAAACCCTGTAAAGTCTGGTAAACCATAATTGCAGAAACTGAGTTATCTAACAATTCATCTTATTGATGTTGTTTATCTAACAGTGTTAGAGAAATCTTAATTTTTTTAAATGGGTTACCAGAAATCCATGCGAATACAAATTTTCGTTTGTTATACGCCATGTTAGTTTTATTTCATTTCATTATAACCAACTTATTTCAAATCTTGAATCGCCCTTTCAACGTATATGAGTCTTGAAATCACAATTCAATTCAATTTTAAATGGTATACTACAAATATTGTGTTTTAACATATAAGTTGAATCATGCACACATCGTACTATTCCCACCCCTCCCCCTTCATCTTCATAATTAAGATCGATTACATTTACGAGGGCTTATGATGACTTACTTATGCAATGAAAATTCAAATATTTCTTCGTTATTTTGCTTTTAATACAGACATTTCTCAAAGACCGAATTCGAACTCAATTCGATCCAAATAATGAGTATTTTTGTTACTGGATCGGACTTCAGAGGAGTGGCTGGGGAGATTTCACCTGGCTGGATGGTACTACGCTCGAGTATGTTCTTTAAAATTTGTTTACTCTGTCAATGTCCGTCAAGATAAAAGATTTCAAGTTAATGAATCCCTAAGTGTGTCTAGATTTAATCTGCAGTTACAATTCTCCTCAAAACACTTATGATTCAAATGTATCCAGTGTCCATCAAATATTGTATAACCTTGATCAGCATGCTTTCTAATATCTATGTTGAAATAGTTGAAATAGTTGAAATATTTATTGGTTACTGAATCATCATAGGTTATAACAATAATGTGACAATGTCTTTACATGAGTATAAAACATAAGTTAAATTACATTTCCACATTCAGTAAATCATAGATACATACGCTCGAAGAGGTGATGATACAGAAGGGCTACAGCCTAAGCGTGACAGCTTGATACGCTTGCAGCCCAGAAACATTTAAAATCATAACGATTGTAAAGTAAAGTAAATTACAGAACATAATTGGGGGAAAATAACAAAAAACAAAAAAAAAACAGTGACTTGCAACCCAAAAAAAAAAAAAAATGGGATAGAGGGTGCATGGGAGGGGGATTTTCCTGCTATATCAAGGAAATGTTGACGAACATATATGATATCATGTGTTAATTTAAGAGATTTGTCAATATTTGCTCAATAAAATTGATTTCACACTTTTCTTGAAAGTATATACTGACTTCAAGTTACGGATGTCAACGGACAGTGAGTTCCAAATATCCGGACCAGAATGTCTTATAGATTTCATAGCCATTGTTGTTTTAGGATTACTTAAATGGTATTTATTTGATTGTCTGGTTGGGTATGTATGAATATTTCTATTCAAACAAAACATTGGTGGGAAGTGGGAAGGTAGGGAATCATTATGTAGACGGAACATGAACAGTGCTTTTTGTAAAAAGTTAATATCAGTTACTTTCAGAGTTTTTAACCTTGCGAATAGGGGATCAGTGTGATCGCGATATCCAGCATTGGTACACACACGAATCGCTTTCTTTTGTAAAAGTAGCATTTTATCAGTATATACTTTTGAGTCTGCCCACAGTATATTGCAATAAGACATGTAAGGAAGAATCAAGGAATTGTATAGCATATATAGAATATTCAAAGGCACATAATGTTTTAACTTATACAGTAAACCAACAGTGCGTGACACTCTCTTTGAAACGTAATGTACATGTTTAAAATGGATATCAAGAAAATGAAATATAGAAAGCTCGGCTTAATAAGACGAGATCATGAAGTATGAACAAAGTTCTGCTCTGTTTCTTTGCATGCTTAATACTTACATTATTTATGTAGCATAATATCTAGGGAAGGGGGAGGGTTTGGGGTTAATGTGAATAGAGGTTTCAATCAGAATTAAGTTCATGATGGATATCCGAACCTCCATGACTATTCTTTGTAATACATGAAAAATGAAATAAATAAGGATAATTACAATAATAATGACCGATTTCTTGTAATAATGATGATAATGATGATACTAACACCACTACTACTACTATTTCTACTACAACTACTACTTGTGCTACAACTTCTACCTCTACCACTTCTTCTACTACTACTACTACTACTACTACTACTACTACTACTACTACTACTACTACTACTACCACCACTCTCATTGTTATTATTTTCATATATATTAATATTATTATTATTATTATTATCATCATTATTACTACAATTACTATTATTATTATTATCATCATTATTACTACAATTACTATAATCATTCTCTTTAATAATCAAAAGATGACAATAATATTAATCATCATAATAAGAACTTAATTCATAGAATATTTTGCCTTCAAGGTATCATGATTGGTATACTGCCACGGAACCAAATGACATGAATTCCTGGGGTTGTCTTGGAGTACGTGATGGTCCGTCATGGTATGATCGGGGTCAACAGGTATCTTTGCCGTACATTTGTGAGCGTACACGAGGTATGAAATCTGATGATCCAATATTAATTCTGTTCTCGCAACATTTGCTCCGGGCTGTATTTCAACAAACGTATTGACTTAGGATCTTAAGGCAACTGGATTTTAGGTTAGGGTTAGAGTTAGAGTCGGGGTTAGCATTAGCATAAAGGACTGAAGTTTGGAATTCGTTTATTTAATGTAAGAAATCTACCGAAGATCAATCGTCGCAGGAGTATGTTTCGTACAAACAGAATTTTGAAATGTTTTTCAGATATTTTGAATATTGCGCTACTCCTTAAACGAAATCCGTTATCATTACAAAACAATAATACAATAGTTTTATCAAATCATCATGAGATGTCTGGCTGTTGTAGAACTTTGCATTCGTAACTTTTTCCTATCTTAATAAATGTTCATTCTATTGTCTGATTCATGAAAAAAAAACGATATTATCGTTTTTAAATCTTTCGTATTCTTACACCGACGAAATAAATTAACAGTTCAGATAGTGAAAAAGAATTCATCTTTAAGAAATGACAACAAATGCAATCGTTCTGTGTTTTCAGAAATATTTAGAGAACAACAATAATTTATTGCCCCTTTTAGTTTAAAATTAGTATATTCGGACACCTTGCTGCCCTAGTGATGGTTGCTCGAAAATCATGGAACTCTAATCTCCCCCCCCCCCCCCCCGTCCCCTCCCCCGCCCCGTACGTCTATGACTGCATCAGAGCAGTAGAATCACGAAATTTGGATATAAGTAGCTTTCTTGTTTCTTCTTCTTCATCTGGGACATGAAATAAACGAACTCTCTGGAAGAATATATTCAAAGAATTTGCAAAGTAGACTAACAGAAAGCTAGGATTTAGAATCACTATAAACGCAACAAATTAAAGTTTCATTTAATACTCTGCAACAGATGTAGATGGTCTTTGGCATGAGTTCGGTGAATCTCAATATCTCATCATGGAAGAACCGACAGCAGTGTTGGACAATGCAAGGGAAACGTGTCAGAGTTATGGCGGTGACTTGGCTGTGATCAAAACAACCGAAATTAATGTAAGTCTATACCTGGTGTTTTTTCAACATTTAATTAAGTATGTATTCTAATAAATGAGTACTCTGTCCTAGTCTTGATTATGGCCTATTAAGAACCAACAAAGTCTTCGAGACCGACATCAAGAAATACGTAAGCATGCTCTTTTAATGAATAAACCAGAAATAAAAGAAAGAAGAACTACTTAAGGAATCATTAACAAACTCAAAATTTTCAGAAGGTCTAAGAGACCGACAAAAAAAAAGAAGTACAGTGAGGAAAGTTATCACATGTTAGCAATCCGTCCAATGAACCCTTAAGCAAGTTGTCAGAAAGCATGCAAGTCCGAAACTGGGATGTGGGCTATGTTAGTCTGATGATGGGGGGTTCTTATGTCGGTCAAGCTTTGTTTATCGCGGATCTTTTATTTAAACTACAATGCACATATTATTACATGCAGTTATAAAACGACCGAGTTTATTGAAGAACAGCCCCCCCCCCCCCCCTCCCCCCAAAAACAAACCTGTAAAGTCTGGTAAACCATAATTGCAGAAACTGAATTTTCTAACAATTCATCTTATTGATGTTGTTTATCTAACAGTGTTAAAGAAATCTTAATTTTTAAAAATGAGTTACCAGAAATCCTTGCGAATACAAATGTTCATTTGTTACGCCATGTTAGTTTTATTTCATTTCACTATAATCATGTCGGTCAAGCTTTGTTTATCGCGGATCTTTTATTTAAACTACAATGCACATATTATTACATGTAGTTATAAAACGACCGAGTTTACTGAAGAACAGCCCCCCTCCCTCCAAAAAAACCCTGTAATGTCTGGTAAACCATAATTGCAAAAACTGAGTTATCTAACAATTCATCTTATTGATGTTGTTTATCTCGCAGTGTTAAAGAAATCTTAATTTAAAAAAATGAGTTACCAGAAATCCATGCGAATACAAATGTTCATTTTTTACGCCATGTTAGTTTTATTTCATTTCATTATAACCAACTTATTTTAAATCTTGAATTGCCCTTTCAACGTATGTGAGTCTTGAAATCACAATTCAATTCAATTTTAAATGGTATACTACAAATATTGTGTTTTAACATATAAGTTGAATCATGCACACATCGTACTATTCCCACCCCTCCCCCTTCATCTTCATAATTAAGATCGATTTCATTTACGAGGGCTTATGATGACTTACTTATTCAATGAAAATTCAAATATTTCTTCGTTATTTTGCTTTTAATACAGACATTTCTCAAAGACCGAATTCGAACTCAATTCGATCCAAATAATGAGTATTTTTGTTACTGGATCGGACTTCAGAGGAGTGGCTGGGGAGATTTCACCTGGCTGGATGGTACTACACTCGAGTATGTTCTTTAAAATTTGTTTACTCTGTCAATGTCCGTCAAGATAAAAGATTTCAAGTTAATGAATCCCTAAGTGTGTCTAGATTTAATCTGCAGTTACAATTCTCCTCAAAACACTTATGATTCAAATGTATCCAGTGTCCATCAAAAATTGTATAACCTTGATCAGCATGCTTTCTAAGACCTATGTTTAAAATCGATATCAAGAAAATGAAATATAGAAAGCTCGGCTTAATAAGACGAGATCATGAAGTATGAACAAAGTTCTGCTCTGTTTCTTTGGATGCTTAATACTTACATTATTTATGTAGCATATATCTAGGGAAGGGGAAGGGTTTGAGGTTAATGTGAATAGAGATTTCAATCAGAATTAAGTTCATGATGGATATCCGAACCTCCATGACTATTCTTTGTAATACACGAAAAATAAAATAATAATGATAGATTTTTGGTAATGATAATGATGATAAAAATAATAATGATGGTAATCATAATGAAAAGGATGATAGTTATAATAATGATGATGATGATGATACTAACACCACATCTACTACCACTACGACAACTACTACCTATACCACTTCTACTACTACTACTATTACTACTACTACCTCTACTACTTTTCTCAGTGTTATTATTATCATATATATTAATATTATTATTATTATTATTATTATCATCATTATTATTATAATTACTATAATGATTCTCATTAATAATCACAATGATGACAATAATAATAATCATCATAATAAAACCTTAATTCATAGAATGTTTTTCCTTCAAGGTATCATGATTGGTATACTGCCACGGAACCAAATGACATGAATTCCTGGGGTTGTCTTGGAGTACGTGATGGTCCTTCATGGTATGATCGGGGTCAACAGGTATCTTTGCCGTACATTTGTGAGCGTACACGAGGTATGAAATCTGATGATCTAATATTAATTGTGTTCTTGCGACATTTGCTCCGGGCTGTATTTCAACAAACGTATTGACTTAGGATCTTACGGCAACTGGATTTTAGGTTAGGGTTAGCATTAGCATAAAGGACTGAAGTTTGGAATTCGTTTATTGAATGTAAGAAATCTTCCCGTAGATCAATCGTCGCAGGAGTATGTTTCGTACAAACAGAATTTTGAATTGCTTTTCAGATATTTTGAATGTTGCGCTACTCCTTGAACGCAATCCGTTATCATTACAAAATGATAATTCAATAGTTTTATCAAATCATCATGAGATTTCTGGCTGTTGTAGAACTTTGCATTCGTAAGTTTTTTCCTACTACAATAAATAAAACTTCTATTGTCTGATTCATGAGAAAAAAAATGATATCAATGTTTTCAAATCTTTTGTATTCTTACACCGACGAAAAAACAATTCAGATAGTGGATACTAATTTATCTTAAAGAAATGACAAAACATGTAATCGTTCTGGGGTTTCAGATATATTTAGAGAACAAACAAAAATTGTTGCCCCTTTTAGTCAAACATTAAAATAGTACAAGTTTATCGTCGACTGCTAGGCCCAGGGGCAGATCCAGCCGGCGGCAGGGGAGGGGGCCCAATTCGTGAGAACATTTTTTGCGGCCGACAATCCGCTCAGTTAGGGGGGGCGGTTGGAAAGTGACCACTATTTTTTTGTTTGGCCCTTGCTTTGACCCACCCCCCTTGAGCGTCAGGGGAGGGGGCCCATCTCCAAAAAAAGGTAAAATTAACGTGTTTTTACAGGTTTTTTTATCCCAGGGGAGGGAGCCGGGCCCCCGCCCCCCCCCCCCCCCCCCCCTCTGGATCCGCCACTGGCTTGGCCTAGAATAGGCTATGTAGAAGGGATGTAAAATCAGAGGAATGCCTCCAGGGGGCAGAGAAAAGCCGACTCAATTTCGTTTATTTCACAATCTTTCTCATCACCGTACACTTTCATATAAAAAGTTTGTTTTATTACAGTATTTGGAGGTCTAGATTATTTCATCTCTCCTTCATGGCTAGCTCGGTCTTTTTCAGATGCACAGACCTACTGTCAGTATCACGGTGCTGATTTAGCACTCATCAAATCACACGATATCAACGTATGTTCAAGTATACTTCTTTTCTTTCAGCTATTGATATCCAAAATGTTGTTATCATGAAACCTATGTACTTTTTGTTGTTTATTATTATTTATTTCACAGCTGGTAAGTTAACATAGCTATTGTGCCGGTCTGTCGCTATGGTATATTGGAAACAAATTATTTTATAAAGTAATATCACGATCGAATGACGTATGTGACGTAATAGGCCAACCGGTTCCTCGTGAAGGCCCATTTGAATAATTCCTAACAGGGTGATTTGTAGTTGGTAGCGGAAATATTATGACAGTCATGTAAACACTGTCATCCCAAATCCGTAGGTTTGAAGCTTTCCAATATATTTCAAAACAGATTATTCTCTGATGTAGCCGCAATTTCAAGCACGTTGATAACATGATATATGAAACTCTATTTTTTATTTTATTCAGATTTGTGAAGAGTTTAATGAATATATTTCAAATATTACTTCGTAGTATTGTTTGTACTAACAGTACCGTGTCTGCGAACAGTCCTTTAAAAGTAGCTTCAAGCAGCTTTAAACGTACGAATAATTCTCACTTCAAATATAATACTGAGCGTCAAAATTAATTCCTTAGTTACCGCCTTTCGGGTTTATTGCAGGCGATTAACCTATGTTTGTTTTTACTTTAATTAATATAAAATCGACAGGAATTGTTTTATAGCCGTGCAAATATGAAATCATGAAAAGCAAATGAGGTTTATGAAATGACATTTGTTTTTGTCCTCCCAACAGACCTTTCTTCATGTCAGGAGTTCAGGATTAAGTACCTATGTATATTTTGGTTTGACTGATCAAGCCGTTGAAGGCACATTTACATGGATTGACGGAACACCTTTACAGTAGGTTCAATAGATATAGAATGCAAACTTAGTCGTTTATACTTTGAAATGACTGCTAAGCTCAAAAGTACTTATATTACTCCTTAAAGTGACTCGGTAACATTGTTGAAGGTTGATGAAAAAATTGCTTAATTTTTGTATAAAATGTTACTTACTATATTCCTTCTACTGTACTTACCCTCTGACATGCAACAAATCCTGAACAAATTCTCAAACCACGAAGATATCTATAGTTTGCTTTGAAGGTGTATGACACCCTCTAACAGTGATTAACAGTAAATTCTCCCAACCATTTTTGAATTTTCCCAACCGTTTTTCCATGAAAAAAATAAAATAAAACAGGCTATAAAAAATATGTCAACACTTAAATGTCTGGAATGGAATGTAGAGGCATTTTATTGCTTTGTGACGATTTACATTCACCTAAATGTAATCAAATTGTAATAATATAGTTGGGAGAATTAAGGAATCGATCAGATCAGTTTTTCCCAATTTGTACCATGAATAATGGTTCGTTTTCACTCAAATTTTCAGATTATCTTTAATCGTACATCTAGCATTGAAGTCACTACCTTAGCATCACTATCTCTCATCTGAACAATGTTACCAAGTCCCTTTAACTCTTATCATGCCACAGGGCTAATCCCCAGCCCCAAATCCCTCCGTGCCAAGTTTATTTTGAGATAATGTGATTAACGCGATGGATCTATGAATAGCGAGTGCAAAACATACAGCATAGTCCAATGAGCATGAACAATAACTGCTATTACGAATGCGTGCTTGCACGCACATAGCACTGTAGCAATGGCTCTCTCGCCTGTACAAAACACTATAACGGTTGCGTGCATGCAGCCTCATGGCATGCTATGAGTTAATTATATAATCTGTTAATTGTCATGTCATTATAATT
Organism: Strongylocentrotus droebachiensis; assembly: GCA_035222895.1. Lineage (NCBI taxonomy): Eukaryota > Metazoa > Echinodermata > Echinoidea > Camarodonta > Strongylocentrotidae > Strongylocentrotus > Strongylocentrotus droebachiensis. Next base: position 213,513 of record JAVYIG010000832.1, on the reverse strand, counting down.
ATGCATGTAAGTTGAGATAAGTGACCCCGAAAAAACAGTAAGAAAAAAGAAAATTTCACGGAATTTTTTCAATGTAACTAGATAATCATTAATTCATAAAATGTGTTTTTGTAAAAGCTTTCTTAATCTCACTTTAATCGCTATCTTATCTTTTGATAATGATATCATTGCAATTAGAACTAAAAAAAAGGCTTGCATTTTGCCTTTCGTAATGCAATTAAAGGTGCATACTTTTTTTAAATTATTTTCATCTGTTGGACATGTCCAAGTGCATTTTTTTTTTAAATCCGCATTAAAAAGGAAACTTGTCAAATTAGCAATCAAAATATAGGTAAGACAGCAGTGCATACATAGCTTTCCGAATACATTAATTTCATGAATTCTTTCTCGAGTTAGATTCAATAGCATCGTTGGGGAATTTGCTTTTTGATTGGGGGAGTATATTATTATAGATGCTTCGGCTCAACAGTCCAGTTGAAAGACTAACAATTAAAAAGCCAAGAAGTAAGACAGTACATGCACATGTACATGATGTGGGTTATTACACTCCAATTGCCAGAACTCAAATTCCATATCTGCCAATACAGTGCAAAAAACTAAAAACAAAGAAAATAAAAACACCCACCCCTCACAAAACAAAACAATATTATGTATAGAACCTTTCTATAAATGCATGCGTTTGTTTTCTCCTTTATGCAATACACACAGGTATTCTTCATGGAAGTCTCCTGAACCCAACGGCGGAAATAATGAAAATTGTGCCTCTCTACAACCTTCTAATTCAAACATGGGATGGGTTGACGTTTCATGCAACCTCAAACGACCCTTCATATGTGAACGCTATCAGGGTAAGTCACAAGATTAATTATGTATGATCATTTCCGTTTCTTTTACGAAAAATGGTTTGCTTTATTTCAAATTGTTTAGGGTTCTATTCGGTAACAATTTGGCACTTAATTAATTAATCCACTGTTGTCGACTTGGAGCAAACTCGAGCATTTCTATTCCCCCCCCCCTGTTTTTGTAGATAATTCAACAGAGTATGCGGCTATCTAGTGGCTAGGGGTTTGCATCATCGCAAAGGTCGCAAAGATCTCGATGAAACTTATAATAATAATAATAATAATATTGGATTCTGATATAGCACACGTATCGACCTTGCAAGGTCCTCAAGGCGCTTTAACATTACCCGGCTATAGGCTGCCGATTTCGACGCTCACAGTATTTTAAGGAATTCCTTCATACCGGTACCCATTTAACACCTGGGTGGAGAGTGGCAAATGTAGATTAATGTCTTGCTAAAGGACATTAGTGCCCTATAAGCTGGAGAGCGAAGCTAAGAGATATTTTCTCAAATTTTTAACCCCTTAAAGCGCTAAAATTCTATCGAATTTGTATTGTATTAAGTCATGCAAAATTACGAGATCAAGACAGCAAATATTACTGTGCGAGAATGCAAAACGAGTTGGCTTTACAATATTTTCCCCCGCATTTCACAACCTATCGAAAATCTTATGCATCTTATCCTACATGTTACAATGAGAGGGATAAGAATCCCTGCTACATCACTAACGTCCTTTGGCAACTGAGACATTAATCTACTTTTGCCACGCTCGACCCACGTGTAGTAAGTGGGTATTTGGTAGGATTTATCTATTGAATGCACTGAGCGCTGGGAGCTATGGTTAAAAGCGGGGTTAATGATACCCAAATTATTTGGAATTAAATTAAAAAAATAATAATGTGATATTCATCGCATTCATTGCAATGTAGATGGAAGTACCATGCCGGAGAGTGAGTCCATGATCTTCTCATCTCACATCACGTGTTTTATTAGTTTGACTATGATGAATGCAATGATACGTAATGGCTTGAAATTCTCTCTTATTCCTGTCTCAATATACGAACAATATCTAATAATGGCAATCATCTTCTTATAATCAATATGTAGATGTTCCTGAATATGAGTGGAGTCGCTTTGATGGAACCCTGTACTATTTCTCCCAATCCTCGATGACGTCATACTCGTTTAGTAGAAATTACTGCCAGGCTCAAGGAGGGGATCTTGCTCAGCCTAAAACAGAAGAAATCAATGTAAGACTTTATAATCATATTAACAAGTCTAATTACAAGTATGGAACGTATAAATAAAACGCGATAAAATGTTGAACGGGCTTTAATCCAGTAACTTATTGTGTGGGCAACAAATAGAAAATAGAAACAATGAAAGTAATGTAATCAAAGAGAAATAGAGAATCTGTTGGTTATGTAAAAACAATCGGAAAAGAGTTACAGAGTAGCATGATTTCATTGTGATGAGCAAATTATAAGGAAACAAAGTTTGATGATATTTCAACTAGTTCAACTTTCGATGATGTCATATACAGACTCATTAATAAAGTTATCCCACTATCACGATCATGGCAGATTATAAATATTCATCGATCATTTTTCTGTATCTGATTTATTCTCTCAACGCATTCACCAGATGCATCTCATCCAGCTTGCTGGAGGTAACTCGTATTGGTTTGGACTCGATGATATCAGTCAAGTTGGCACGTTCCAATGGATTGATGGCACTCAACTCGACAACGTTGAGTATGTGTTAAACTGTTTTATTCACGCACACACAAAACAAAAACTCACATACCCTATTCATGACAAACTGCGATCATATCATGTTACAGACACAATGCAATAGGTAGAAACTAGTATGTAACTTTAATAACATGTCTATCTGAGAAACAAGTTGATATTCATCAAGCTTAGGATGAATTTGTCATACTTTTCATGTTTTCTTTTATGCGAACCTCATGGAGCCTAAAACGCAAGCCCTGATCATGAATTGCAAGAAAGGCATAATTATTTATATTTAAATTGTAAGCAATATACATTTTAACTGAAGCTCGAATCAAAACGCTCACATAACCCTTTCAACCTTTCATGATTATGCCCTATAAAGTTGTTCCTTTTATTAATACTGTGATAATACGTTGCTGGTTGGAACATATTTTACCGTTCCAGATTTCCTGCTTGGTCGAATGGTGATGCAACCCTATTTGAGAATGAAAGATGTGTTCATCAGCAGGTTAATAATGGATGGAGAAAACTACAATGTACATCCTATCTCAGGTTCGCATGTGAAAAACCTCTGAGTGAGTATTGGCATTATATTTATATTATCTATATTCAGGGGTATACTCCTTTATGAAAGTCCATGCTCAAATGATGCCCTTCCCACCTTATTACATTGAATTTTAAATGCCACAAAAGAAAACATATATCAATTAATGACATTCAAATATTTTGTAAGTACTGTTTTACATTCATAGAATATCACCCATTGTAATCCTTGCTTGTACCGTTATTTTAAGGCAAAAAAGGGAATCATATGAAATATATAATCTGCCTATCAAACATTCCTAGTTTTTTAGGCTTTATCTACAGTCGAATACTCGAGGGAAACGTGATTTCATACAGTACATATCATTAAGATTGTGTTTCCTATCAATTTGTATACCATTCAGTTTTAGAAGTGGAAGTAACTTTGTTTAAAATTTAAGTATGTAAATTGATTTGTATGTATCACCAAGGACCAAATGTTATCATAAGATACAAAATATAAGGTTGAAGTGTGAGATAAGTCATTGCGTTGGCAACGTTATTATTCCCCTTTACTTCTCATCTAACGAAGATGCTGGGCAGACACTTATCACTTGAAAAATAAAATAACTTTCTCATAGGTCCGCGGCCAATCCTTCCCGTACGTCTAATGGCAGCTACTACATCCCCGTACGGAGGAGATCTGGCGAATGCTTCATTTCTCTGTCTACTCGGCTCAGAGAATGAAGAGATTCTCACATTCTCTACCAGAAGACTCGTCCGTCTGACCGAGAATATAACTCCCGATAGTTACACAACTCCAGGAAACATCAATGATGTATCACCTGTAGTGTTAAGGCAGACTCTCCCAGCTACCACGGAGGGCGCGGGCTTTTTCGAATGTTCTGCGGTGACAGCCAGTAGGATGACATTTGTTCCTCTTGGCATTCTTCTTTCTACCCGTACGTATACAGGATCACTTATATGTATTTAAGATTATATACAACACAAATTCAACTAAACTTAAATATTTTTATTCAGGAACTGTTCTAAATACGTTGAAATTCAAAACACCGTAAACGATAATACTTTAATAATAATATTCCCTGTTTCTTGTTCATACCTGTTAGTCAATGACAATGTAAAAATGATGGAGGATAAATGGAGTGACAGGGAGACAAAAGAAAGAATATGAAAGGAGCGATGACGACATTTTAATGAATCAGAAAAAAATCAGTTTGAAATGTGAGGTGTTGTCGATTGTTACTTTCTTATTTTGTTTTTTTTGTTTGTTTTTAAAGGTGAGTTGCAACCCAGTGATGGTCGGTTTACAAAGACAGTACACATTGGAGATGATATCACTCTCAGTGTGATGAGCACGACAGGGATGGTAGGTGAAGACGGGATAAGATGGCGGAAATTCACTGATGTAGACTGGGCTAATTCCCTCATTGGAATGAGTTCTGGTAGCCTATCACATACAATCCAATCTGCATCTATCTCGGACGCCGGTGTGTATGTGACGTATATGGATGGAACGTTGGAACAACATCAATTCAGCTTTATAAGACTCATCGTAAAGGGTTCGATTTTCTTTTCTTTACATATCGAAAATATTTCATTGCATATCGGTCGCAAGGTTTTAAATTCACAAGGAACTTCAAAATAAAGTTGAAGTTTTACCTTCAGCTCTAATAAACTTCTTCATAACAGTTTATGATGGTCATTACAATGTAATAACACAAAACTAAATAGAACCGAATCGAATCGATCGGATGCATTTTGGTTAATAAGACAGTACGAAAGTTGTAATTTCCATAATTGAATGACAGTTTCTGTATCATTAATCCTAATCGAAGATTTTTACATAATTATAGCAGATTCATTTCCTAATGGTGTGGTTCTTACTTTTTACAATGAACTAAGAATTTGCATCTATTATGTATTTTGGTTCTACCTTCTTGCAATCAAGTTATGTTTTCCAAAAATCATGTTTTGGGATTTACTTCTTTGCAATTAAGGTATGATTTTCAGACACTATGCATTTTAGGTTCCGAACTCGTCTTTTCGTGGCACTTAAGGCTACCTGTTTTCGGATATCAGTGGCCTAAATCCATTCAGAGGGGTGTTTGTGTGTATGTGGGAGGGGAGGGGGGGGGGTGTACCACCCATCTCCATGCATTAATACCCTTGTGGGATATACAATATAGTTGTTCATATTTTATCGTATTAACAGAATGTCCTTATGGAAGATGGAATCCACCATTATGCGATCGTTTGTGTGATAGTTGTTATAATGGAGGTGTATGCCACGAACTCTCAGGAACATGTATCTGTCCTCCTGGCCATGCTGGAAAGAACTGCCTCCAAGGTAAAACCAAGAAATCCCATAAGAAAATTCTACCACTAAAACCCCTTTTCCTTCTATGTCCAATACATTCTTTGCCTTAAAATGAATCTCTATAGTTATATACGTTTAAAAACGGTAATTCTAAAAAATAATAAGAACAACAAAAATAACGATACAAATCAGAAGAAAAGGAAAAGAGAAAGAAGAAGGAGAATAAAAAGAAGACTCATAGTGATAATGGTGATAATAATAATAATAACAATTATTATAATAAAACTACTTTGATGACAATAATGATAATAACACTAATACAAATCACAATAATAACAACTAATAATGATAGAACAATGTTTTTTTTTAAAAATATTATAGTATATATAACAAAAGATTTTTTCGATGTTTATTAGTAACGGAATTGTTGAATCATTTGAGTTTTTTGTCGACCGGCAGTATTTTAAAAGTCTACACTTATGAAGAAAAACAGCGAGAAATCGGAGAAAGGACCCTTTTTGAACATGTGATTTTTATCTAAATTAAACACTCTGATATACATATATATATATATACATTTCATGCAGCGTGCGGGATACATAAGTTTGGCTGGGACTGTGAGTTTGAATGTGGTACCAGTCAGCATCTGGACAAGTGTGCTGGAAGTCAGATCTGTTTACCTGATCCTTATGGATGCACCTGTTTGGCTGGATATACAGGAATCTACTGCAATGAAAGTAAGTGCTAAAACGACTGCTATCATGATTGACATTTAATAGAAACCAGAAACCTTTCAATCAAAATGGTTTTGCGAACGGTTCCAATCTAAATCCTTACACAGAATTTCTATAAAGTTGGATAACAATTTGGAGATAATTATGGTAATACCTCAACATGAGTGTAAATGAATGAAGGGTTTGTATTATGCTTGAAAATTATCAGGATTTTAGAAAGGGCACCTATGTATTAATTGAACAAAAATGCCGAGGTCGCATGCGAATTAAAATGTTATGGGGAGCAAATTCATTAAACAATATGTTTACAGATCCATGAATCTCGTAATATCTCGTCTATTTCGTCTTAAAGCATGTTTAGTTGGTATGTTTGGAGCTGGTTGTCTTCAAGAATGTCACTGCACTGATGGAGCTGATTGTGATGAAGTCACTGGACAATGTCCTATAGATTGCTTACAAGGATGGTCTGGATCAACATGTCAAGGTATAATCATTTACTTTACTTGAAAATGACTATCATGAAGGTTCATGACAATGCTGATTAAATGTCCTTGGTAAAACAAAAATGACCGAGATAAGTCCCAGCCTTTTACGTTGACTATTTCTACCAACGCAATACCTTTTCACTTGATGTAAAAAGTCAATTGTTTAGAATATTCCTATGCAGCGATTTCATTCCATCTCTAGAAAACAAGAGGGCCACTTTTTGAACTTTAAACCGACAAAATATTTACGGAATGAAAATGCGTGTGGCCTTCATTTTGTTGATGTTTTTAACGTAATGACATAGTAAATGGGTAAACCTACTTAATACGTATACAAGTCATATTAAAGGAAGGTTCTTCTTTTTAACTATGATGCCCATGACTTATCTTTTGTTACATTTTGTTATTTTTTGTAATATTTTCATTAAATTTCCATATTTTAGTTCCTTCTGTTTGCCCAAACGGATACTTCGGGACTAACTGTACCCAGAAATGCAATTGCAAGAATGGCACAGCATGCCGTAAAGATTCTGGATACTGTGACGAGGTTGAAGGGCGGTGCGACTTGGGATATGTCACTGATTCTGTCGAGTTTCCAGCCAACTGTATGATATGTAAGATTACTCTTAGTGATATTTTGAATTGAAATACAACGGATGTTTATAAATTAATGCTCGAATAAAGGTCCCTACCATTTTATCAATTTTCTCAAATTAGCAAATCCCCTGCAATGTACATTTTCTGACAATAAATAACATCCCCATATCACTAAAAGATTTTGATACCCTTTGTTTAACTTGTTTGATATTTTGATTTGCTATTCAAATGTGTGCTAGTATACTCAAATATTTGGTATCTGTCCATTCTCATAAAATTCTCTCCAATATTATGCGATGTCCCTTTTTTACTTTGAATTTAAATTCAATTTTTTTTATGGAATATGGAATTTCCTCCTAAGGCAATTATATATCTTTTGTTTAGTTTCAGGATGTTTCAGCTCTTGTTCAAAGACATGTCATTGTTCTGGTGGTGCTGAGGATTGTAACTTTCTGACTGGTGATTGTTTGTCATCCACCTGTCATCCAAGATGGACCGGGGATCAATGCCAAACAGGTAAGTAGGATTGAAAAAAATACATGCCTCCTGCAAAGAATATCTTAAATATTTGGGAAATTGTACACAATTCGATTCTTCCATATTTCATTAATGTATAACAATACATTAATAACTTATTCCGAGCTGCTTATATCATTCAAGCAGTGAAGCAAAGAAGAATATATATTTCGATTCAAAGCTTACAAACATGGTTCAGCCCTCATTATTATATAACAATTACCTTTCACCATCACCTATTGGTTGTACTTATTCATGGCAATGACTTGTTATACAATCCGAAAGAGGTTTATGAAAGTCCGCTATCAAATGGATTATGGATATTGCCTTTAAGTTCATTTTTCAAAGTGTTTAAAATTGTGTCGTTCCCTTGAACATTTCTCTTCCTCTCCGCACGGCTGTTTAACTGTTATCCACGTTTCATTATGCTGTTGTATTCTTTCATCAAATTTAGATCGTTTTGAGACGAGCTTGGAAAAGACCAATCCAGGCGTGGCGATCTTCTCCTGTTCCTTCACAGCGTCACCAGGGCAAACTCTTCCCTCTGAGTATGTGAAGGCAGCTGTAGGAAGGCCTTTTACGGAACCCTGGATATCTCTTATTACCTCTGATACATCAGGACCAACCCTCAATAATTCCTTCATCCACGAGTATACAGGGCCAGAAGAACCAATTTACTGTTTCATTGGGTTGCCTGAGGATTCATCAGAGTTTGCTTTCGTAAGGCTTCCTCCAATAGATTTCTTTGGTAAGCAGTCCCCATAGCAGTTCATTGCAACAGTTTCCATGCTTTCGTTACCTGCTTCTTTTTTCTCTTATTTTCTTGGCGGATGGGGGAGGAGGAAACCAGTGAATGACAATAAATGATTATTATATTCTTAGCCACTTTCTCTGTGTTTATTTTTTACACTGTGCAGTTTTACCAGGTTTTAATGGTGTACCAGAAATACTTGAAATTGGATACTACCATGCAGCCTTCAGTTTTAGACAATGGGACCCTAGCTCTGATACCGGGGACGGACCTATTGTTGGATACAAGATATACGTGCGATCTGGTAGCAATGAAGTGTTGGCTAAAGAAGTACAGCATCCAAGAATGGTGAACAATACGGACCGTTCCGTATCGAAGAGGTCTGCTGAGAATGCCAGTGAGATGGTCATGTATAACGTCAGTGGACTTGAAGCAGGATCAACGTTCTCTGTTCAGATTGCAGCGATACGAGATGGTATCAACGGTGAAGGAGAACAAGGAGCAGCATTGACATTTACAACAAATCAAGGTTGGCATCTCAAAGAAATGAAATCTAAAATACACGTTAAAATGACGGTGTAATTATAGAAATGCTTAAAATATTGTGAAGCAAATTAAAAAAAAATGGAACACCAACAGAGTGTAGATATTACAAATTACAATGTAAATATACTTTCCATTTATTGAACAATAAATACACACCCACACAGGCATGCACCCTCTGCCGCGCGCGCGCGCACACAAACACACACACACACACACACACACACACTACTGTCCATGCGTGAATCATCAATGCCTAGCTTTGCTAGTAAGCAACCTATTAACTGGGACCGTTTTTTCACATGCCATTACAATCAATTACGATCATATACTAGTATCTGATTCATTTATCATTTATCTATCAACTCTGATGCTACCTTGGTATTTCTAATCTAGTAAATGATGTTTTTTTTTCTTCTTCTACTAACTCTGATGCTTACTTGGTCTTTCTAACTCATGTCCTTTCTTTTCACTACCATCCTAGTTCCCACACCATCCTCTTCACCTACTGTCGTAGGAAGCACTGTCTGTTCTCCATCAACATCAAATTCAGCTGGAGTTCCTTCAGGTTCCATAGCAACTGTCGTAGGAAGCACTGTCTCTTCTCCACCAAAATCTACTTCGGCTGGAGGTTCTTCAGATTCAACAGCAACTATCGTAGGAAGCGCTGTTGGTGCTATTGTTGTGATAGTTATCGTTATAATTCTCATCATCATCATTTATAAGCGAAGAAGGTTAGAGAGATACCTTGTACTTAACTTGTCCCTCTCATTAGTCCATTATTATCGTACTCCTCCACGCATGGGGCTAATACCGTATGGGCATGATAATACAAGCTCAAAATATGATTTATATAATTAATTTTTTTTGGGGGGGGGGATTTTTTTGTGGATTTTTAGAATAATTTTAATTAATTGTTTTTATGATAAAGTTGTTTAATTACTTTCTTCACTTTTTAATTGCTATTCAATGTAAACATTCTAAAGCATAACGCTTTCTAAATGTAATGGCAACCAGTTTGAAATATTTATTATGTTACTGACATGTATTTTAAAATTACCATTCCATTTCCGACCTGCCAATTGTCATGTTTACAGGTTAATATATTCCTATTTATCGGGACCCAATGTAGATATTCTTAAGCTTATCGCTTTTTAAAATGTCATAGCAATCCAATTGAAAGACTAATCATGTTAACTATACTTTGATATTATTAACTTTTAGCGATGAATCAGCCACTACTAAGTCTAAAGGGAAGGAGTCCGATTCGTCTCCGCAGTATGATAACCCTGTATTTGATCAGTCAAAGGCAGACGTCAATACCTACCAAGACCTGCATACTGACACCAATACCTACCAAGATCGTAATCAAAATGCTCAGAGCTACGATGACACTGCTGACCCTCATACCTACCAAGAACTTGATCATGAAGCTAACTACCAAGAATTAACTGACGTCATGAACAGAGATTATGCAAACGTGCCAGGCATTTAAACAGTACTATGATGTGCTGATTAAGAATTGAATACATGAGAAGAAAAAAGATCCAATTCCATCACAATAATTTTGAGTTACCTAAAATATATATTTTTTAAATAATTTTGAGAGGCAAAATATTTTCACTTTTAATTTATTACATATATATGTCCTTGTATCAATCATTCCTTGAAGATGAAACCATGCTTTAAAACCTATCGTAAAATATCAAAGTTTATCTTAATAACTGAGTGAAAAACTATGCTGATGAACTCGGGCGTTTCCTCTCATAAATTGTATCCAATTAGAATACCATGACGAAAAGTTGTCATAAATTATCATGGCATTCATTTCTTCGTCCTGTGCTCCTCTTTCTACATTTTCATTTACCATGTCTACTCGTGTTATTCCCAAATCTGTTGATATCTGGATCCGTTGAAATACTTCCTTTTGAAATACCATGATAAGCACAGTCATGTCTGACAGATTTGGGTACAAATAGTTGTAGACCTTAGATCCCATCACTACATGAAAGTCAGGATATGGGATTAGTTTATTTAAATGGAGATATATATATATATATATATATATGAATGTAGATATATAGGTAATAGAAGGGTTCAACTTTATTAGTAAGTGTCTCGGGGGACTTTTTACAAAAATAACACATTGGTGAAATACTTCTTCCAATTTTGAATAAAAAAATGCATTAATAATAATAATAATAATAATAGCCCAATACTGCACTCCAAATTTTATTAAACCGAAACGGAAATTCTTTTTGCCCAATTGATCGTGAGCCCGGCAGCCACTGAGCAGCGCCAGATCGACGTTGCTCTATCCCTTATTTTTGAACGCCAAACAAGGTAGCAACAACTACAGCACTGTGAAAGAAATTGAAATAAAATGATCTAATACAGTAGACTTGCGGATGCACCATGTGAAAGAGAGGGAGGATTGAGGAGTCCTGAAAAGAACTCTCGGTAATCTTTCTTGAGGGTGTGTAGTCCTGAAAAATCATCTTAGTTAAGTTTCGATGGTAAAATGATAATTATTTTTGTGTATCTTTGACCTCTCAACTTCATTTGTATCAAAACCAAATCAAGAGTCCCATTGTGGTTTCTCTATTTTAAATCTTATGTTATTAGATGTAAATTTCAGCAAACCAACCTAATTTTCAAGCTTTTATTAATTGTCTTAACATGAAGCAAAATATTGAATTCAAGATTGCTGATAAGAGAGGTAAATTGAGCGTGCATTAAAAAAAATGGACGTTTCAGTTGTAGACCATTAAGGTCCCCCAACCTCTCCGAAAGAAGACAAGTATATTGTTTACAGTTGGTATTCGTGTGCGTGTGTGTGTGTTTTTAGATGTTTTATGATGTTTTGTGTAGTGCTGTGTGTTGAGTACTGTTATTCCTTTCCATGTTTTTAAATAAGGTTATGGATAGTTTTGTATGTTCATTATTTTAGTAGTATACTGTAGATCAGTTGCTACTATGCAGATATATTGTATGTTGCATTTTTTCTTAGATATATATTTTGTAATCTGCTACCTAACCTGTACATTGTGTTGTGTTAAGTTTTTCTTTTTAATAAAACACTAAAGCAAAACAAAATAAAACCATGTACGAAATGTAGAGTGAGGCAACAGATCAAATAGTTAGAATAACACTGGCGAAGTGAGGCAAATAAGTGAAGAGGAGACGACGAGACAAGCACTAAAAACGTGTGCATTGTTATTAGACATCGTCTGCTGTTACATTTTTGGTCCCTTGAGTGACGTCACAAATCCCGGAATTGTTCGGAGAGCTTTTCAAGTGCGATAGTGGGGCTGTATTTTATCGTTTTAACATTGATAATAATCGTTACTTTGAATGTTTCCAAAAGGGAAATTTCGATAACCTTGTTCGATTTAACCTTCCCTTATGCAATGATACAAATTAAATCAATATTTGAAATCAATGAATGTCTACTTTAACAGTGTAATGATTTATTTGAGAATCATGGGAGATTAATATTACAAATGTTGGCTTTTAAAAAAAAAATCCCATCACATGTTATAATGCTCTATATATCCCAAGTTATCCCTTTACTTTTTTTCACAGACCTATTTAACAACTTCCCTCTTGTGTTCTCTTTTTTTAGATAAATGTTGTTTTGCGGTTTGTTAGTTTTGTTTAGTATAATTAATTTTATGTTTCTTTTCCCTTTGTATTGTACGTATTGACCTAACTTCAAAATATTTGTTTTAAAAACAATGAGGAAAAATACGCGTAAAATCAATTGAAATCAGTTTTTTTTTTAAAGCCTTTTATATATTAAAGCATGAAATATTTTCATGAAATATTCATAATTATACAAAGAAAGATAAATCCCTATTTTATATTGTGCAGAAAGATCAAAGGCACTGATGTGAATGGAAAATGGGCAATTATCAGAAGCATATTGCTCCGGTTGTCTCATTTTCGCTCGCTGGACGTATATAGCAGACGACAATCGGCGGATTAGACGACACTTGGTAGTGAATTTGTATGTGAGATTGCTTTGCTAAATATAAAATACAAGAACTTTTTCCATCTCTTTAAACTATCATTGATATCTGATAATTAAACAGTTATTAAAATTAACCTACCAAATTACATAATACAATGAAATACTTGACTTAAAGTAGGGGAGTTTGATGTGGTGCACAATTGCACTCCTCTGTAAATAATCGAATAGTCCATGGTGATCATTGAATATTCATATTTTTGCTTACCTCGGCAAAATGTTTGCTTTTACTAAATGGAAAATTTACGGTGGGGGGGTTGGAATGAAATGGACATAAAGAACCAAGCAGAAGTGATCTATGATAATTCATGCTTCTTATCCTGCGTGTGCTCGACCTATAATCTTACAATCGTTTGGCAAACTGAGTCCAAAGTTCGACTTGTTTCACATGTGTACTATAGGCAATGGCGAGCTTGCAACCTATTTTGATAAAATTACGGTGGGTGAACTTTCAAAAGTCAATGGGACATGAGGGTTCCAATGAAAGAGCTAGTGATAACGTACGTCGGGGTGGATGTGCTTTTCGTTTGAACAAAAAATGAATTTTTAAAGATTTTTGGGGGTAAAATTCCATAGGCTAACATGTTAGGCTGCTGATTCTGACGATAGGGGGCTGTGTCAAATGAGACTAAACGGAGCTATATGGTAAAACGGCACGTATTAGAAACGATAAGAGGGCACGTGTCAAACTAAAAGGGGCGCTTATCAGAGCTGAAAAGGAGCGCTAATAAGAAGGAAAAGGGGGCATACAAAAGATAAGAGACACTTGTCAAAATATAAGGGGCACCTCTGAAATTTGAAAAGAGGCATTTATCAGAGGTATGAGAAGGGGCATTTATGAAAAGGGTAGGGTGCTCTTAATAAAAAAGAAAGAAAAAAGGCATTTACCAGATGGAAAGGGGAACTTATCAGAAGGGGAAGGAGCATTTATTACAAAGGAAAAGTGCACTTGCTACGATAAAAAAGGGGCACCTCTCAGATTTGAATAGGGGCAATTATCAATGTTGAAGGGGCACTTATCAGAGGTGGTAAGGAGCACGTATCTGTAGTAAAAGGGGGCACTTTTCCTATTAAAAAAGGGGCACTAAAGGGGTACTTGAAAAAGTGGGTGGGGGCGCTGTGCCCCCCCCCCCCCCGGCTAGCCCTCCGCCGTCGCTTTTTATGTGAGGTACGTTATACCGACATTACCTTTTGGGAGGGGGAGCGGAGAGCACTTCGATTATGATGAAGTGCACTCGTGAAATAGTGGAGTCCGTCTTAAAAGATTAACTTTACACTGCAGATTTCAATATATACACTGTTGGTCATAATGGTGGAATAATTTTGTTTTACCCCAATTTATAGAATGATTTTGACAATGATTTATTCCTATTTGATCTAGATAATAGTATACATTCTCAGATTTTATTGAATAATAATTTGCGAGTATTTGTTTTGCGTGACTGTTAAAGCATGTGTGTGCTACTATGCTAATCAATTAGGGGACCTACGTCCTTAAGTCATAACTGACAGTAATGAGGATTAATGCCTCACAAAAGGGCACTACTATAACTGATCGACACGGTTTTTATTCAGGGGCCTCACAGTTACGAGGCCATTGCTTAGCCACTGAATCATGACTGTACACAGCGTTTACGCCGCCCTCACAAATACAAAAAAACAAAGAAAATGCAATAAATTAGCAATAATGTTTTGCATTTTCCCCCGGTCCCCACCATAACAAATTCCTCTGTAGGGCAATGCATTATGGGTCAAGGCATGCCCACATAGAGGATTTTTTCATCTTAGGGGTCGGGGCAAAATGCAGTGAATATGATGTAATGTGGAAGGTAATATGGTTCTAAAACTGTATTGAAATGCCGCCCTCTCGTGTCTTGTTACACTGATTTTCTCGTGGGCTTGATTTCCGAAGCCCACGCCAAAGCTATACACGAAATTGACTGGCGCAAATAATCTTTGAGATTGAAGAGCGCCATCTAAACGAAGAACCAACCAACCAACCTTTTCTCATTTGTGTTCAATAGTTACCAGTATAGCGCTGTACATGAATCTACATACAATTAACAATTGTGTCACCATATATATGAACAGTTATGATGAACTTGAAACATTAGTAGAGTTTTCTTCACATTTTATAAAAGGGTTTGTCTTTATCATGAAATTCTTTGTATTGACTTTAATCGGTCTGTTCCTAAACAAATTTACTTTACAATTTTCTTAAATTTTGAAAAGAGTTTTGACTACTTGTGTTATATAATAGTTATGTGGTATGTATTCTTCAGACATTATTTAGCTTTCCCCTGCGGTCAGAGATTTTAAGCAAGTAATTGTCAAACAGTCTTTAGCTTTCTCATTTCCTATTTCAACAGTAAGGTAAGGTATAAATAATACATGAGAAATATGAAGAAATCTTGATTAAAACATGTTGGAGTGATGCTCGTGTCATCTGTACTCTTTGTGATAATAATTAAACATAAGATTTGTAAGGCGACAAATCCACTTGACAATCAAATGCTATAAATATTAATTTTCCTTCTGTTCTATAGCACATTAATATATTTTTGTTTAAAGTCGCGGTTGAGAAAATTATAATAATTGTATTTATGTTGTTATAGGTGTCTAAAGATATACAGGCTTTCAAAAGGAAGCTACTGTTTGTGCTGTGCACAAGAACAGTTTAGAATATTTATTTTTTTCCTATATGATGGCTCTACATTTTGGCAATCAATACATGGTTATCACGTATAAGGTGATCATTACAAAAAATGTTTGATTTTGATGAATTCATGAATAAAAAGGTGCGTTTTGTTCACTGTTGCAAAATGGAATCAAGTCTTTGATTACAATCTGTGTTTTTGATCTCTTTGTTGTATAGTAGTTTACGATGCGTTGTAAGTTGCACAAAGAGCGTTGAAGTTGATGTTTTCAATCATTTACTTTTGCCCATAAAGTTGGAATAACGTTCTTTTCTCTCTTTTCATGAAGTGATTGTAATAATATCATTTATTCTTGACAGATAAAGTTTATATCTTCTCAAAATGTTATTGATTAGTCCAAAGAGCCTAAAAGTTATGAGGAGATTAAACTTTATCTTTCAAGAATAAATCATATTGTCATGATCATGTAATGAAAGGAGGTAATAAAGAAAAGGTCCAATTTTATGGGCAACAGCATATTTAATGGAGTGAAGAAGGAAATAAGTTAGAGACTCTTCAAAAAAAATTACCAGTAAAGAGTAGAGGAAAATTAGTCGGTCATAATTATGTGTGTGTGTCAATGTCACGATGTGTACGATGTCTGTAACCATATCAGGAGAAAATATTTTGAAGGACTGTTTTTAATTGATCAGCTTTTCTATTTTTTATTATTTATTAATAAATTTCTTTATTTTATTGTTTTGCTACGTTTTTCTATAATACGGAGTCAATGACCAGTATCCCCTTAGTAGGGCAAGTTTGATGATCGTTGACAAAATAAATCGAATAGACATCAAGACAGATTAATACTGAAATAATCTAATGGACTGTGTCAAATGCTTTGACGTAACCAATTTGTATACGGGAAAACCCCCGATTGTTTTGAACATTCATTTCAACATATTAGGGATTGCGTTTATTTAAAGAGTCTCCTCCCAAGAGCTATTCTCTTTGTAATATTAACTCCTTCCCTGTTGATTTGATTAAAATGCACCCCTTGTTGAGAGAGAGGCAGGAGAGAATTAGATGAAGAGAGGGGGGAGGGGGGGAGGGAGGTATCCCCTTTAATAATAGGAGAAAGTTTGAAGATCGATGACAAAATAATTCGAATAGACATCAAGAAAGATTAATACTGAATTAATCAAATGGACTGTGTCAAATGCGTTGACGTGACCAATTTGTATACGGGAAAACCCCCGATTGTTTTGAACATTCATTTCAACATATTGCCAATATTAGGGAGTACGTTTATTTAAAGAGTGTCCTCCCACGAGCTATTCTCTTTGTAATGTTAACTCCTTCCCTGTTGATTTGATTAAAATGTACTCCTTGGTGAGAGAGGGAGGAGATAATTAGATGGAGAGAGGGGGAAGGAGGGAGGGGAGAGAGAAAGGGGGGGGGGGGTTGAGAGAGGGGGAGGAAGAGAAAGAGAGATGGTGAGAGGGAGAGAGTGAGGGAATAAGAGAGAGAGAGAGAGAGAGGGAATAAGAGAGAGAGGGAGAATGAGGGAGGTGTATTGCTAAAGAAAGGTTCACATTGAAACTTTTTTGTTGATGTTATATTTCGGTGTTGTTGTTTTTTCATTTTAACTTATCTATATGTTTTTGGTTCTTTTGCCATTCCTTAGAAAATAAAGAGGATATAAGTCTGCTATTAAAAAAAATATAGAAAGTGGGAGTTAATCGGAAAGGGATTTTGAGGAGGTGGGGGTCTTCTTTTTAATCAGACATCTATTATTTGTTTCTGCATGTTTTCTGTGAGGCTTCCTTTATCTAGTTCAAATATTCATCGATACACTTATATCAAGAGAAGATAATCATCCTACCCATGTATTTATTACTGATATTCTGACAAACTGGCTTTGATAATATCTTTATCTGTTATCTCATGCTCGAATTCAAAGACTGACCGCATACATGGGAAACACATTTAAAAGTTATTTAGATTTATCAAGCAGATTGGCAAACAATCGCATTCAAAAGCCCACTTGTACCTGCCTTAATTCCTATTACATAATTTTAAAAAATTAATTGACAAACTAATGAAACTTGCATAACAGTGAACAAAAATTGTAGTAAGAAGTAACTTAGATCAGGCTTAAATAACAAAATAGTACAAACTACATGTATATGTACACAACAATAATTATACCAGTACTGTACATAATAATCAAAAGAATCATGAAGCATACAATACAAAGATTCTGGTGCACTCATGTCAAATGTCACTGTGATAATGAGAACTTATTTGAACCCTCTTCAGCTAACATCACACTTCTGCTTCATCCTACGTCAAAGATAATACTCTCATATCTATTTTCGTTTTCTGAATTTTTGATTTTGTCTGTAAATTTACGTGCGTCTGAGTTTTTGTTTGTTTCAGATATTGGCAAACATGTTTTTAATTACCCGGAGGTATAGATTTGTTATAATATAAACTACTCAATGGCAGTCGGGTGTCTTCAAGATTAAGAAAGTTTTTACTATCAAATCTCAGGTTAATAAGTCCTTAAGTGGACATAAAAAATGATTATACGCCCTAACATTCTATATTTGAATATCTGCCTCGAAAACATTTAAATTTAGCTATTTTCCTCACAAATCCGGACAAAGCTCTTTGCTTTGAAAGGACATCCATAAATACGAATACACAGAAGCCCACAGAAGTCATGAGGTAACGTGAATTTATGACGTAGCATGAACTCATGACGTAATAGTAGTTTGATTGACGTCATCCATGACAATGTATGTTGATTGGTGGATACGGCATGCGATGCTGCTACATGAAAGCCGATTATTGATGAGGCTGAAATGTCGATCCCTTGCTATTCAATGAGGGATGATCGTATGACGTAGCCGAATGATTGCGTGCCGACGAAAGATGGAATCCACTGCGCATCGCGAAAAAGGCGAAGGAAAAAAACTAAGTTTGTTATCCACCGATAGACCTACTATTTGTTTTCGGAAGGGACTATTTATTCGGACGAGGAACACTTCCTCCTAAATTGCACATGCACTTTTCCATGAACTAATGTTTACCACGGTCAGGCAGCCCGGGGGGGGGGGGGGGGGGAGGGGGGGGGGGATACTCAGATTAGGTTTGGACGGGGGTGTGCCGCTCAAGTCTCGAAACCCCTACCCATTATTAAGGGGCATTTGGGGGCATTTTTTCTCGAAAAAAAAAATCCATTTTCCACGATTGTAATGCAAACACCCGAACAAATTGCAAATTTTGGACATTTTGAAAAAACGGACCCATTTTTAATGGGATTTTTGTTAGAAGTGGGATCCATGTTTCGGGATTTTTTGTGAAAAAGTCACCCATTAGAGCGGCACACCCCCGTATGTCCTAATATGTGAGTACCCCCCCCCCTCCCCCTCCCCCCCCTCCCCCCTCCCCCCCCCCCCGGGTCAGGCAGTCCTTCATGTCAACTCCCCATTGGTTTTATTTCACACAGTTTACGGTGAAATATCAAAAAGTCGATCTCCCATGAAGATTCAGTCTTACTACTTCAACATAAATCATGTTTCCAAGGGGATGAGTTTTTTTTTAATGTGAAGGGGACGAGTTTTGATATCTGATACAATTTTTTTTTGAAGAAACCCCTACGTTATGCTTGTTGTCGCGACTCGCGAGCGTCAGGCTAACTTCGGAAAGTAAGAGGGGGGGGGGTAAATGAGAAAATTGAATGAAATAATGCACTCCGTTTCGAGTACGCAATTCAGGATATCGACAAGGTGAAATACACAATTACCAATTAAGCTAGAATTAGTTTTTTTGTGAACCTTTTAATGAAATGATGATGACAATTATATACTTGATATATAAATATCTTCTCATATCAGAATGATTATTGATCAATCGTTATTGATCAGGAATCAGGAATATTAATTGTCATAATCAGGTAATACAAAATAATGACAGTTCTATAAATATGTAAGTAATCCTTTTGTTGTGATGTATCATTAGCTGAGAGGATCGAGAGTGGGATCAAGGAAATCCCATGATGGCATTTCATCTCCAATACTATTAATTCCATTTACAAACTTGTCATACTGCTTGTCAAAGCATATGGATTAAAAGTGACATAAGCTATAATATCAAGAAAGTAAAATCAAGAGAGGTAATAGCTCACATTGTCACACTCCTCCTACATAATTTTTACATGCCCAGGGTCTGTGGAGCGTCTTTTAAAGTGTGGGCAACAAAAAAGGGCACTCTCTGAAAAAGGGGCACCTAAAAAATATTGATATATACACCCCTACATTGTGATAACATTATCAAGGATGATACAATATTTATTTCTCTCTTTACATTGTCCAAGATACTGCTTAAGCATCATACTTTTCAGTTGGGTGGTATGATTTGAATGGTCTGATGGTCTCAACTTTTTAGAGATTTTAAAGTGCGAATAATAACATCTTAAAAAAGGGGGAAAAACAACAATCCTGATTGAGTTTTAAGCACAATCTAATCATGAAAGCCTGAAAAGCCCCTTAATGAAAAACATAATCATATCAACTTTAAATGCGAGCGAGCGTAACTAGCACGCTTTGGGTGAAATAAATGAAAAAGCTTCTTTTAGTCGCTCTAAATAAGGAGCACATTATATGGTGAACGGAAAAGGGGGCACTTATCCAAAAGAAAAAGACACTTATTAGAAAAGAAAAGGAGCAAGTGTCATAGTAAAACATTATCAGAGGTGAAAATGTGGTACTTCTTCCACCTGATAAGGAGCACTCATCAGAGATGAAAAAGGCACTGATCAGAAAGGCGGAAAAGCGGCAATTATCAGAACTGAAAAGGCATTTACTAGAAAGAATAAGGGGACACGTGTCAAATAAAAGTGGCACTTATCAGAGATGAAAAGGGTGCATACAAAGGAAAAGAGGCACTTATCACAATATAAGGGGCATCTCTCAGGTTTAAGGGTAGGGGGCCTTTCTTGTACCTGAAAAGGGGCACTTATTCCAAAGGAAAATGAGCACTTGTCGAATGAAAGGGGCACCTATATCAGATTACTATAGAGGCATTTATCACGGGTATGAGACGGATCAATTATGAGAAGGGTAAGGGGCTCTTATTAAAAAAAGAAAAGAGGCATTTATCAGACAGAAAAAGGGGCAGGTGTCAAATTAAAGTGGAAGCTTATCAGAGGAAATAAGAGGCACTCATCAGATATAATCTTGGAGTGGACACTGACATTCAGCCAGGCGCGTACGCAGGATTTTTTTTTCAAGGGGGGGGGGGGGGTTTAACATTTATAAATTGGGCCGAAAATTTCGCAACGACTCAGCTGACCGCTGAATAAGCGGGGGGGGGGGGGGGGGGGGGGGGGGTAAGTGGACACTTTTTTTTGTTTGTAGTCCCAAAAAAATCGCAACGACTCAGCCGACCGCTGATTTTATTTCTTCAAAGATTTGTTTTCTTTCATTATAATGCTTTAACGCTTAAGCTTTTTTATTTTTATTATTTTTTCATTTTAGTAAAGAAAAAAAGTTACATGATATTGTATTATTTTGCTGTATATATGTAAATACAAAACAAACAAGTTTTACATTCATATGTAAAAACAAATTAACAGAAAAAAAATTAGCCAAAGAATGGAACTAGGCTCGACTAGCACTTGTGCTAACTTCTAGTTCCCATTAACAACTTCACCTAAACATAGTAATATACATATTTAAGTATATATCTTTTGTACATTTAATAGTATGCAGATGTATGTCTAAAAAATATCGTTTTAAAACCATTACTGTTCAATCGACATTACTCTTATGTTATGTATACATGTATCAGTATTATTTTTTTTGCATTGTATAATTGTTCATATGTACTGTCATTATTGTGATGTGTTGTTGTTAATAAATTCAAATTCAATTCAAATATTTGGTAAAAATGCCCCCCTTTCCCACGTTATGAACGTGTAAGGTGCCCCCCCCCCCCCCCAAAAAAAAAAAAAAACACTCCCCTCCCTTGGATTGAACCCACAAAAATGTACACCCCATACTCCGAAACCTCGCCAGAGTGTCATGTGAACACCATTTACAATGATTTGTTAAGATTTGATTACCACTAGAGGCCATAAATAAAGACACTTTCCAATAAAACACAATCTTGGATCACAGCCATTGGCTTACCAGAAAGGCAATACATGCAAGATCAAATAGATGACAAATGAAAGACATGAGCTTATGGGGTGGAGAAGGGCGACTTGGAAAGTCTAGACAATGTAATTAGTTTCTCATTTTCTTCTACTTCTTCTTCTTCTTCTGTTATATTTCCATCTTCTTCACCTTCTTCTTCTTTGGATTGACCCATGTTCTGGTTTCTAAAAGTACTTTGTATTATTTGTACGATGTATAATGAAAGTGATTTATTTCAGATCGAAATTAGCAGTTTTTAAAATGCTTGAAAAAGAATCATATTGGATATGTGTTTTCAGTGATTACCGCCCAGTGCGAATGAAACATCATCTCCAGGATGTTAGCTTCTGTTTTGTGTATGTATGTAAAAAACAAGACCTTTTGTTTCTTATCGGTTTCAACTGGAATATTTCATTCGGTATTTTTGTATTTTCTGTCTTTACGTTCATAGAACATAATGTTTGATTATGATTATTTTTTTCGCTCCAAAGACATCAGCTCACAATGCTTACATAACTGTGTTACAGGAAATTAAGAGATTAAGAAATTAAGAGAAATGATTCCCACAATAATTCTGGAGCCGGTCTCATACGACATCATATAGACTATCATATAAGTTATGTTATCATTAGTTTAATTATGATAAAATAGTTCAGTGCTACGCAGTACGAGGTCGCGGAACCCAAAACATGGATGCAGATATTGCTTGGGAACGCTTATTTGCTGATATAGATCTGTATATTTCGCTCTTCTTGCGGAGAATTGTATTGTATCGGCATGTAAGAAAAGCAATCCATATATAAACATATGCCCTTTACTCTGACATTTTCAATTCTCTTGTGGTTTAATTTGACGATATATCATCAGCTGTATGCGAGTATACGTCACTCTGATCCCCACAAAACGATCAAAACCTCAGATAGTTGAGTTATACACGAAATAAAATGGAATAAAACAAAAACAGTTTGAGCGAACAATGCCCTTTTATTTAGTGGTCTCTGCGTGCTTACTGTAATACTGTTGACGTTTGATAAAATATTCATCATGTCTGGTTTTCTTCCATATTCCTAGCAAAATAACATTTTGTTATCAATCACATGTAAACATAGTTATTCTATTGACATTTGTGCTGTTAAAGTACTACGAAAACAAGAAACTAAAGCTTTTTTCCGGACAGGTTTATGTAAATTATTCCAGAAGCATACGCCTCTGTATATTATGGCACAGAAAATGTACCTTGCGTTGTCCTTACTAAAGCCATACTTAGCCGGTTTATTTTCTCTTTATCCTGTCTAAAATCTGTGCTCTACGAAAGAGCAGTACTGAATGAGGGACTGAGGCAATTTTTTGTTCAATAATTGATGCATACAAACACAAATAGATAGTTTATGTAGTTGATACACATTCAATCATTTTAACTTTTGGAATATCGGTTTTGAATGTGCCCTAATGGGACTTAATGTTACAGCTTTGAGTGCCATCCTTTAGCTTAATAATAAACATTAATTTCATAATTGCTTCCCCAAACCTCAACTCCATAATGTATCTGGTTGAATTAATGTTTTATACAATTATAACAATACAATAATTCTAGGTACAAACTGTCTTATTCTATACAAAACACCAACCTTTTTTTGTAATACACTTATATATTTACTCTTTCGTATTTCCAAGTCAAATGTTGATCTATATGGATTTCTAGGAATGATACAACATCAACCTTATTTATTTCGGTGTCGGCTATTTTCAATACCCCTAGATTTATTTGAATTACTACTGGTTACTACAAATTATTTTGAACATCTTACACCCGTGGACACCTTATCGAGATGCATATTAACTACATCAATATTTATTACATTTAATAGTGGAAATGTATGAAACAAGTAAGAATCATCAGCAAAAAGTCGAAAATTAAAATAATCTCTCGAATTTGGCAAATCATTTATATAAATAAAAAACAGTGTAGGTCCCAACACTGACCCCTGAGGAACACCACACGCTGTCATCTGTCGCAATGAGCCATAAATATCATAATTCAAAAACTAAAATCTATCATAAAGATAATCTTTAAACCACTGAAGAGGCATTCCCCTTATTCCATAATGTTCTAGTTTACTAGCCAGTATTGTGCGGTCTATCGTATCAAAAGCTTTCTGAAAATCTAGGAATACCCCTATATGGTTATATTACCCTTGTCCAATGATTTTAGTACATCATTAACTAAATTGATTAACGACAACTTTGTACTGTAGTGTTTACGAAAACCATATTGGTGCTTATACAAGACGTCCTTTCTTTAAAAAACAAAATCAAGTATTGTGCGGTCTATCGTATCAAAGGCTTTCTGAAAATCTCGGAATACGCCTATGGTTATTACCATTATCCAACGATTTTAGTACATCATTAACTAAATTGTTTAACGAAAATGTTGTACTAAAGTGTTTACAAAAACCACATTGTTGTTAATACAAGACGCCTTTTCTTTAAAAATAATCAAGTAGTCTCTTATTTACAAGTTTCTCAAATACCTTTGCCAAAAGAAGCAACACTGAGATTGGTCGGTAATTACCTGGCATTTCTCTCTCTCCCTTTAAAAAAAATAGGTGTAACTTTGGCTAATTTCATCGCCTCTGGAACCACACCCAATAATTGGTTAAAATATAAGCAAATGGTCTTGCAATTAAATCAGCAGCATCTTTCAGCAATCGAGCTGAAATATCATCTAAACCACATTCTGTCTTTATATTCAACGTTAAAAAATTGTCTTTTTCCTCAAAATGTGTAATTGGTTTCCAAAACAAAGAGTATGTTGCTTCATTACTAATATAAGGTAATATTCAAATCTGTATTAACATCAAAAGTGCAATCGGTAGATTAAGCAAGGTTAAGCCCAACAAAAACCTCACTAAAGCCTTTTGCTATTAATTCAATCCAATTTGCAAATGGATCGGACTTGCCCGAGATAGATATAGGGAGTGGTTATTTCTCCTGTTGGACTGATATAATTTATAAAATGGATTTTAAAATTTCAAATAGTATCATTAATATTCTCCATGAGACTACTAAGATTACGTAGGGTTTATCTAGCCTGCTTAAGGTTTATATATGTGTATACTACATTTAAAAAGAATGATCATAACAAATAAATAAAAATAAAAGAAACAATTCAGTGCTCAAAATTACTTTTCAGTTCGTACTTTGTGAATGGCGTGGGCAAACATTTATTGACACCTTTCCTTGACGACGGCCATGACGGGCAATAAAAGATGATTAATGGAAATGTTTACGGTTGAATATAAGCCGCTGATATAGGATGACATGGGAGATACAGATATCATCATAAATCTCAGTTGATGGTATACTGATTTTAAACGGAAGATGTTATTGTGTATGAGCTATGTGAATAGGTATTAACCTGTTACCTTGAAATGAAATTACATTTTGTCATTTTTTCTCAATTAGACAAGTGGCCGCGAAATCAGATTTAATCATGTCAATAAAAGAACAATTTAGGATTAAATTATATTTGTTTAGATAATCAAACAAATAAACGGTATAAATTAAAAAGAAAAAATAGAACTAAAACAAAGACACAATAAAAATGAAACATTCGACTCTTGTGAATCTATTTGTACATTTCGTCTTTCTTATACGTGATTTTTGGCAGTCTCTAGCATGGCAAGAGAAATGTACAAAATATTCTTTTAGAAACAGGACTACCCTAAATTTCAAAGTAAACAGAGCATGCATCAAATCTCCATCAACAAAACAGTATCATGTTTTTTGGATGAAAAAGAAATTCTAGAATAATTGTTTACATTTGTTTAATTGAGCAAGTATTGTAAATCACGTATACTTTGTCCTTTTCATTTACAACAATATTTTAATTTCAAACTAAATTCTTTGCAAGCCAGGAAACTATTTCCTTGTATAAGCCTCTTGCTTAGTGGTATATTAGTATGACAAAAGACATAATTTCTTCAAACTGTTGACTTTCATCATCCTGCAATAATAATCAACTCGAATTATTGTGAATAGTGTGGAGGAACGCTGAAACCTTTTTATTGGAAAAAAACTCTAATAAAAGTGTTAATGATAAATCTAATTATGAGTGCATGGATGGCTAGATATAATAAAGATTTATTTTATCTTTTTCTCCATTGTCGAGGCTAGCATCGAGTCACAATGCATCGTAGCAGAGTCCAATAAACAAGTAATAAAAACATCATCTTCAGTATTATTCATGCCTCGTATCTTTTCTTCTCCTCTTATCATTTTCCAGGCTTTAACGTTACCATAGCAGCGAGGAAAGATATGAAAGGCATCTTTTGCGCGCGTAAAACTGAATCGGAATGGAACAGAGAGATGGAGCGACCGAGTGCGAGAGAGAGGGAGAGCGAGAGGAGAGAGAGAGAGAGAGAGAGAGAAGGGGATGCTGAATAATTTATAATCCTTTGTAAATGGTCTAGTGGGCTCACATCACGTATTATGCATCGTTCTGTGTGTAAAAGCGTACTCCGTTTTCCCTGTAACGTACGAACTGAATTTCCTCCTCGCTGCCTGCCTCCTCTATGCATGCGCTATCTAACGGAGATAGTAAGGTAGAGCGTGTAGCCCGCATCATCATTTGATGGGGTTGTAGTCCAGCCCCGCGGATTTTTGTAATTACAGCACGGGAGGGCTTTCCAGATCATACAGGTTGATCTTGATCTGACCGTCTGAGAGGTTCTGACGAGGCTACCCTGAAACGGAGGCCCTCTTGATTCGTATTTCATATAAATCATTTGCTTTCAAATCTAACCGCTATAGAGAGGCATGAATTCTAGTGACTATAGCCCCATGGATGGCGGGGTTAAGCATCAGTTCGACATGGTAGTCGGCAGCTCATGGAATTGAACGTTGGATTAACATTATCTTGTTTACCCTCTATTGTCATCATCAAGAACGTGTTTGATGGACTACATCAAGTGCCTTTAGGAGGTTTCTTACAACCAACCAGTCTGGCTTAAAGGCAATGGTCATCTAGTCTTTCTGACCATTGCGTGACCATTGCGGTAAATGACAGGAAAGGTACGTAGGGATTTTCATTTTCACCCATGTTTACTTTAATTGATGCTAATTATGAGTTCGTTATGACTGAGCGTAGCTACATACACACTAATGGTACATTGCTACCAGTAGTACCAGTATCAGGGGGTTCTGCTTCGCTCGAACTGTTTATAATAGGTTTATTTACACAGGGATGAACCGACGTGATGAGGGGGGGGGGGGGGGGGAGGGGGCGCCACCGAAAACGCTTGCATACAATCATCCATATTAGAGCACCCACTCTATTCCTGATATTCATATTTCAATAGCTGTATTGATAAGGGTAAAATGACGACCATTTTACAATTGAATGCCGTAATACACACACCTACTCATTCCTTGCTTTCACTATTCATTCCGTTAAATTGTTTAATGTATTGTCCTGAGTTGTATTTTGGTGGAACAAATATTTTCAACGGATCCAACAGAATTTTGAAATGAATGCTAAAATTGTTTTTAAAATATGATGAATTCTATCCACCTGCCAACCAATCAAGTGGCTCAGATAAGAAGATTGTATGGCAGTTTTTTAATATTTATTTATTATGTCAAGTAGGCCGGTAGCGTATCCAGTAAGGTGGGGGTTCGGCATACGCCCCTGATTTAAAAGGGCCTATCTTACACATACTAATCGCAGTGTGTTGCAAGATGCTGCCCAGTCATATCTTCCGACACGTGACATTAAAAAAAATCAGTCTCTGGATACACCATCAGCACATGTTCATATCAATTTACCATATTTACATTTGCTGTTGAACCACACATTATATAACATGGTAAGCTAGATCGAAATCCAACTTCATATTCATTAGAAAGATTGCTGGTGTGAGTTTATCAGTACTGGTGCTTCATTAAAAACATTAATTATATTATATTCTTTCTCCCCAACCTTATTTCTTGGAAGTAGGAGGAGAAAATTTAGGTCGAATACAATTACATGCAGTCATTAGAGAAAGCGGTGCTTGTTCGCACTGTTTGTGTTTTTTCGAAGCTGCTTTTCCTTCCAATCACCAAGATTTATTTTAGTGACCCTTTTCACAATAATCTATTGTATTCCTATCATGGACGTGATAATGTGAGGGATAGAATAATAAAATATTGTTCTATGGGAACAAGGTTTACAGTTGATGACCGGAGATCAGTGGGAACGACGTTTGATATTACTTTCTGCATTACTCGATCTATCATAATAAACCAACTCTCTCGCTCCACTGCGCGCGTTACTTCAGCCCACAGAGCACGCAGAATAGGGGCTCGTGCGCGCGTCCGTTCATGTGTTCATGCGGTTCATGCGAACAACATAATGAAATGGTGAGAGGGAGAGAGGCACAGAAATGATACGACTTGAATGAATTCCCAGATGGTAATTCTATTGTAATACCATAAAGTGTGCACCAATAATCAACACAGAGGCATTCACGTTGCAAAGTTATTTATCTCCGTATAAAACTAGTTGTATATATAATATATCAGTCCAACCGCAAAAAAGAGGGCCTTTCATGTTTCATTCAACGTGGTTTGTTGGTTTGTTTGCGGTAAAGTAATTAAATCACCTGATTTGATGTTTTATTATCTGTAATAACAAATTACGTTATCAAAGTTAGCAAAGTACCCTACCTATCTAAAAACTATTCATGAAGATAACCATAAATCAGGCTTAACATAAGTAGGTCTAAACGGCAAAGGGCCTTTACCTCTTGATTATATATATGCGTTTCATTCGAGAGCAGTCATTTTAACAAAAGAGCATATAACAGTGAAGAAAAAATACGTTTATGCCTATACCTTTTACTACACATACTTCCTCATAACAAATACAGCAGTTTTAACATGTAAAATAGTGTTAAATGCACATGACATTCGGTGATAATTTCTTACGTTGGCTATGCCTCATATAAGCAAGGTATATAAGCAAGGCCAAAGTATATAATCACCAACCAGTGATTGGACATGCTACGCTATTGTTCCTCTTAATTGTGCTATTATATAATTTAGCATAGCTGTAATTAAGCTGTGCTCGAATAGATAATGATTTGATTCGCTGCTACAATTATAGAGCGACGACCAAGCCAAAGAATCGATACTTTATTATCGGTGATTGATTCACATAGTTCGTACGGTAGAGTTCAACCTCTGACTGAGTGTATGGTTTCGCTTTCCTTTGTATCATCTCTCCTTCATGCAGAAATTACTCATGGTGCGACATTGAGGTTTAATTGAAAAAAATATCAAGGTGATCTATTTTCCATATCATGATTATGAGTCATAATAGCTAATATTAATAATGATGACGACAGTAATAGTAGTAGTAGTAGTAGTAGTAGTAGTAGTAGTAGTAGTAGTAGTAGTTGTAGTAGTAGCAGTTATGATAATAAAAATGATGACGATGGTAATAATAATAACAATAATGATAATATTCATAATGACAATACTAATAATATTTATAATAATAATAATGATAGGCCTAGTAATGATAACAATAACAATAATAACAATACTAATAATGATAATTTTACTGGAGGAGAATTTTGAGAAATGCTTGAATCAACTCTGACAGACATGAACGCTATACAAGAACCCACTATTACTATTATTATTATTATTATTATTATTATTATCATTATTATCATTATTATTATATGTTGAAACTGAAAGGAATACTCCAAAACTTTCATTAATAAAAATCAGATCATAAGAACACTAATGTTCCACTTTCTGCCCACACATTAATCCTCTTTATTTCTTATCACACTTTAATGGATGGTTTTAATTTTCTTTGAACGATAACCGCTAATGGAATCACGATCCTCTCTGCCGGAGGTATAATACTTTCCTGAAACTTAAGGATTTTGGTTCCCTTCAGATGAAAATGTGGGCTAATTCGCCTACATGAGAATTATGATGGTCCTCATTTGCAATTATATCCTTTTTTGTATGACCGTGAAAAGATAACCAGCGGGTGGGCTGAGGATTATGAAGGAGATGGCAAAAAGAATATTCACCTAATCCTCACATTAACAGGTCCTTGTACTAAAAACATACTTAATCATATTAAGGACATTTGAAATGGGTTAGGATTTGACTATGATTAAAAACGATGTGTTATATTGTGCTGCACGATCATGTAGATCTTTTGCTAAAGACTGGAAATATTAGTGGCGAAAGCTATACGTCAACCACGAGGCTCAATTTTACTATTTTTCTTCTAAATGAGTGGTTCTCATTATAATAAATAACTAAATAATCATAAAACCTTGTCATTTCCGTGATGCTATCGTATCCCGCGTACTGAGTCATTAGGTCCACTTCAGTCTTGTTTGTACTTCAATACGTGCACGTCATTAATTGAATACTTGGTAATTATCGTTTTCTTCTATACACACTTTATTTAAAAGTGTTTCTATTTTTAGATATCCCGTCTGGAAGTGTATTTTCCAATATCATCTATCCTTTTCGACCAGAATTGAAAAGATAATTACATAATAATATAGTTGTTTTATTATTGAATGCGATAACCTACAAAACATAATTATTTTTCGAAAAAAAGAGAGAGAATATTGATAAAAAAAACGAACACAGTTTTTAAGCTTGAACGAGTATGCAGACAGTTTTATGCTAACACTTAGAGATATAGACCGGTAGTGGTAAAATTGCAGTTCAAGGGTTTTCGGTGCAAAATATCCATTCAATATTGTTTAAATATTTCCTTCAGAGGTAGATGGCAATAGTTCAACCTAAATTCGCAAAAAAGCAAAAAATATACGCCCAACTGTTAAATTTTGAAGTGCATTCGCGATATTTATCCAGGCCGGATCGATATGATAATTTACCAAATATATCAATAAATTAGTAGGCAAAAATTGTATCATCACGTATTAGTCAAAACATATTCGTTCACATGATTGGTAATAAGAGCTTCCATTTCATTTTTTGAGAGGGGGGTGTTTCCAAAACTAGTCTATACCTTTAAACTCGGGATTCACATGATGTCTCAAAGAAGATGATCATAATATAGTTAGACTTTAATAAACACCAGTGTCCTTTGTCCCTATGTTTATCAAAATATAATAGTTCACTCTTTTAAAATATATTCCAGGAAAACAAAGAGGCATAACCCCCCACCCCCCCCCCCCAAAAAAAGGATCAAGACAGATGGTTGATATTGATATTTCATATTTCAGAATACGAATAAGATGAGGAAGAAGGCTTGCGTGGGCTAGAAATCCTTACGTTGGCAGGGTGATGAGGGCTCCACGGGTATATTCATGTATTCTCTGTGAGAAAGTGATATGGTTTATTGTACCCGTGCCATTGTATTGAGGGGACTTAATCAAGAAGATTTCGCTTTGATATGCTCTGTTCCTAGCTTGTTGGATACCACCTATTGTATCATGCGATGTGCTTCAAATGTCGTATCTATAGACATCGTCAAAGAGGATGATGGAAAGTGCGGGGGTTGCTGAAGGGGTGTGGTGCCGGATGTTTTCTTAACTAGTACTTTAGCAACTTTTACTTCTTGGATTCTTAGATTGGACAGGGACAGGGAAAGGGTACTTCGGCTCCATAAACTGGACACGCTGAAGAGGGTGGGGTGCTCCCCTGCTATTTGGGGGATTTTTTTCTTCTTCAATATGAATATAATCTACACCAATAAATATTGCTTGGAAGGAAGGGGAGGGGGGCGGGGGCTACGCCCGTTCCATCATTATGCTGGACACGGGCTCACCCCGGGTAGTATAAAAGGCATTGTGAGAATGAGAAAAGGAAAATAAATGTTTGGTGTAAAGGGGCGGGGTGGGGGGGGGGGGGGGGGGGGTCTTGTGTCGGCTCC
The DNA here is from genome assembly GCA_035222895.1 of Strongylocentrotus droebachiensis. Taxonomy (NCBI): domain Eukaryota; kingdom Metazoa; phylum Echinodermata; class Echinoidea; order Camarodonta; family Strongylocentrotidae; genus Strongylocentrotus; species Strongylocentrotus droebachiensis. The sequence goes on along the minus strand of JAVYIG010000832.1, from coordinate 181,650 downwards.
ACCATATGCTGGCTATGCTACTCTGAACTGTTCCATCGATCAGTGTTATTGGGATTCATTCTGGATTGAACCGCACCGTCACATCCTGTGGTATATCCAATCATGTAACCTAATCTGTGTGCATGAACATTATCTTAGGTGGAAACTTTTGCAGGGATATGATTTCGCACAGAGATGGTTCAATAATATGTCATAAATCGAAACTCCTTGACTTATCAAATATCATTATGATATTACCCGCATTAAAAAATATTTTGTCATGATTTAGTGCAAATTTCGCTGCCAGCCACCCCCGCCCCCCCCCCCCCCCCCAATACTCCGGGGGTCGGAATGACCGCATGCGTGTTACCAAAATGTCCGGTAAAGGGGTACTTTTCACGCACCAAAGTCCGGCTCGTACATACACAAAATTGACTTTACACACCGGACTTAGGGGGTGTTTTCAAAAGGAGGGAACACGCATATGCGTACCCTAAATAACACTGAGTGGGGGGCGGGAGGCGGGCAGCCACCCTTTGTCAATTTCAATGAATTTGAAATCCTATAAGACAGCGCTACCTGACAATGTATCAACCGTAATCGTTAATAATACGATTAGCTTTGCCTCAGATAGAATGGTAATTCCACATTAGAGGCAGTTGAATTACATGATCAGCTTCGCTATGTAAGGGGGATTGGTGGCGAAATTGTAAGGCTACGTGATAAACCTGTGTTATCATAATAACAAGAAACCATACAGTTCCGTGAACAGGGATTCCTTAATCATATATCAAAAAGTGTCGGTAAATGAATTTCTAAGAAATATTGCATACATCGTGATACAACTTGCGATAAAAATACTATTTTTTGTTTCTGACATTCAATTCTCTGAAGTTAGTGAAATATTGTGTTCGGTTCCTTGTAATGAAAACAGTTGTTGCACAGAAGAAAGAAAAAGATTCGCATTGTTTGATTCAACAAGTCTTTTATATTCGCGCCAATTTTATCACATGAGAATCTGCCCAAATTTGCTGAGAGGAAGCAACCTCACCTCCATGGAGGCTTGTCGAAGTACAATGCTTATACATGAAAAATGGATCTAGTCCAGTGAGTATCTACGAGCTTGGAAAGTTTCGCTCTTAAAGACAAAGTTGAGTTCTGGTCATGCGATTGCATTGTGAAAGAAAAGGTGTGGATTGGATCAGAAAAATTTGATCATGTAGCATGTAAGTATTGGTGTGTACTGCAAGGTTCTGGAGTCATCAAAATCATAATAAATTTGGCCCAGTCTTGGTAAAGTAACAAGCACTCTGTACACAGAAAGAGGTATATGGGACTGCACAAAATGGTGTCGGGTCTACTTACCTTGATTTCCTCATCTTTCTATGCTCATTACTCACAGCCAGTATACATTTTTTTACCAAATTGTTTGGCAAATGACATTTATTGGTAATCTTGAACATTCAGTGCAATTTTCGTTTGATTCGGTGAGAATTCGTTTTTTTTTTTTTTTTTTTTACCGGAACTGAAGTTTATCTTTAAGTGGGTTATGGGTAATCCTGTTGGGATGACTTCCGGCCTTACAAAAGGAGTATAGGCGTAATAACTGGGATGAGTCGGTCTGTGTATGTGTGTATAGTGGGCGTATGGTGAGCGATGGGACATGATGCAACACGTATCACGTCGCGGAATAAGGTCAATTACAAAGGGCGATCCGAGGATCGAGAAGACAACTTTATTGAAGAGGAGGCAGCATCGTCAGATGAGAGACAGAAAGGTGTTGAACATGAAATTGAAGTTTTTTTGTTCCACATTTACATAAGAAACACTTTAGATTCATAACAAGTGTAGAGTAACAAAACATAACGGGTAGATAACTTAAAAGAAGTAGAATGATCGGTAGATAGCAAGATGATGTTTGCAAGTGTAGATATAACAGACAGAAGGGCGTTTAATTACAGTTGACGCCCTTTTGGCTTTCAGCAGAAGATGTTTATTCACCAAACTAATACACTAATTGGGAATCAAATCGCATTTTTAACGATTTATAATAAATACTAGAAAGCTCCTTCTTTGACACATGTTATAAAATTATCACTTATTATAAAAAAGGAGCGGAAATCTACATATTTTTACGATCAATACACTTTGGAGTTGTAGCCACTAAAAATAATCCACAGAAGAGTAGTAGTTCAAATCTAACTCTCGTTTCATACTTGAACCCCCAAAAGAGTGGATCTCCACTCCCTCACTTTCTCAGATATAGAGGAAAGTGCGTGTAAAGAGTAAGGAACCCGTGGCAATTTGTTTAACCTTGAGATTAAAAAGATCCTTTTCCAATTTGTCCAGATGAGGTTTCCTCAACCATCGACACGTTAGCTTCACGATGTCAGATACTGCTTTCATATCTAACCTAGACAAAATGACACTCTCTATGCAGACACTGCCATGAAGAGCTTATACAGCGCGTGATATCTGAACCCATCGAGTTTTTATTTACCGCTATAGTGTATGCGAGCTCCTTCAACCCTGAAGCGTTTCATACCATCTCATGAAAGATACATTAGCCCACGGAACATCCATGTTTAATGTTATACATGTTTGTAATGACTCCTTATCTCAGCGGCAGTCATCCAATCACTTCCCCGTGCATGCGAGACTGATCATGGGTGAATTATATATAGTACATCGAAAGGTATATTAACAAGTGGTCTTCTGGAAGTGAACGTGTTCTTTTCATGGATACTAGACAGAAATAATTGTGTAGAGAGCAGGGAGAGAGAGAGAGAGAGAGAGAGAGAGAGAGATGGGGCGGGGTCATACGAGTCCAAATGCAATTTTGTCCTTGATTAGGGAACATGAATTCACAAGCATCCACTCGCGTGGCATAATTTTTGAAAATGTTTTAAATGTTTCGACATCAAATGTTCCCTTTAAGACAGGCTTTACTACTTCAGCTAGAAGGGATTAGACCACCCAGCGAGCCAGCGAGGTCACTTTGACAGGTGGCTATCTCATTAACTCAGCTCTCATTTAACATAAGAAAAAAAGGATCATGGGGGACCAACAGGCACCGATGGGGGAAGTTTTCTATATAGAGGGAGCAAGTAGCTACAAGTAGGACAGTGTGCCTTTAAGGTGTTGGCACCTGTTTGGATGGTATAAAGGTGCTTAGTAACACCTCAAAGAAGCCCCTTGTTCAAAATGTACTTTCCATACAGTGCTCTAGAAAGGAGCCGCTGGTATATATTATGTTTTACCAAAGAGATACAACCTTTTAATGCTTCTAGATTAAACCATTTCTTTTGACGCATGAATAAATTATAAGCCCATCTAGTTTCATGGAGGATTAAAATCAGACAGCAAGAGGGGGCAGAGATAAACAAATAGATAGATCAGGGAGGGAGGGAGAGAGAAAGAAAGAAAGGGAGAGAGGGGGTGGGGTCCAGGGGATACAGATACTGAGACAGTGGGTTCAGTGTGGGGCTCAGAGATTCATTTTTTTTGGATAGTGTAGAATCAAAACGAACATCTCTCGTGTCTTGAATGCATGCCTCTTTGCCAGAGGCCATGAAGCTATACATTTACATGTTCTGTGAGATATATTCATAAGACCTTTTCCCGACTGAATAAAAAGGTTGTAATGCTTGGTGGATGGTAGTGGATACCGTTTCATACAACTATCTCTATATCCATGTCCCTTTCAACTATATAACTTCTCTTCCCAGTTTCTCTTTATATATTTCTGTATCTATTTACCTACCTACCTACATACCTATCTAACTATCTATCTTTACATTTATCTGATCTTGTAATCTATAAGTATATAAGTCTATCTATCTGTTTGTCTATATTATATCTATCTATCTATCTATCCATCTATCTATCTTTAAATACAATTTCCATCTCTTACATTGTGTGTCTCAACTCATGTATCTATCCGTCTAATTAGCTATCTATGTGTCTCTACCTATAAGCTCTACCTGTCTATATATATTATACATCTATCCATCGATTTTGTTTTTCTATCTGTCATCTATTCTGTCTTCCTACATTTAGATATAAAATATGCGTATTTACCAAATTACCTATATATCCATTTTTTTAATCCATCTTATAAATATCTATATATTTATATTTATATCCACCTACATAAAATACCCCTTTTTCATCTGGCCGTCGATCTTTTTGTTTGCACCCTTTTATAATTATGTGACCCGCACCCCTCCCCTTTCTCTCTCCCCCCTCACAGCTTCTATGTATGACTCTTATTTCTATTTGTCCCCTCTGCTGTTTCATTTTCACTCACATATTTGTTACTCTCTCTCTCCCTCTCTTTCTCCCTATCTGTCTCTCTCTCCCTCTATGTCTCCCCTTTTCTCTGTCTCTCTCTTTCTTTGTCTCTCTCTTTCTCTGTCTATCTTCTCTGTCTCTCTCTCTCTCTTTCTCTCTCTCTCTACTCGGTCTCCTTCTCTGTCTCTATTCCAGATGTCTCTCTCTCTCTCTCTCTCTCTCTCTGTCTCTCTCTCTGTTTGTCTGTATATATATCTCTCTCTCTCTCTCTCTCTCTCTCTCTGTCTCTCTCTCTGTTTGTCTGTATATATATCTCTCTCTCTCTCTCTCTCTCTCTCTCTCTCTCTTTCTCAGTCTCTCTCTGTCTGTCTCTGTCTGTCTCTCTATCTGTCTCGTCTTCAGGTGTTACCTACCTGTTCATTTTTTGCTAAATTACTTTCAATCTATCACTTTCTTCCTGTAAGTGCTTGGGGATGTAGGGATATATGCATTTTATCTTCCATATCTGTCTGTGATCTAACAGCCTTAAAACGTACTTCTGTGGTCTTCTGATAATGCCTTTTTCCCTCTTACTGTCTTCATTCTAAGCTCTTAAAATGTTGCAAGAAAAAAAATTATTTTGAGGAATGATCGAGTGATTTATTTTGCATATCCGACTAATCAATCATGGCGGATGCATCTTATAAGTTGTCAGAGCACAATTGATAATTTAAGGGGAAAAAATGTCTACACGAATACAATGACACCTGGTTTGAATCGGCATTAATGTCATATCATGGACAATATAAAGCCCAAGATAAAGCACGAACTATGAAGAATAGTTTTAATACGGATGTGGCACCTGTTAAAAAAGAGCCTGCTTATATTTCCTTCATTAATAATTATTAATGCACCATGTATACTTATCTGCCCTAAATGTATATTATGTAAAGGACTCACATAAAAGGAAAAGGGAGAGAAGAAGAAGAGGAAGAATAAGTAGATGAAGAAGAAGTAAAAGAAGAGGAAGAAGAAGATGAAAATTAGAATTATTAATATATTACTAAAAAGCATTCCATGGTTATTTTTGATTGATTTGCGTCATCTCATAAAATGGACTTTAAGCATTTTCAAGTACAGATAAAATCATCGATGAAATTCGCTGAAAAGAGCTGTTATGCACACCCTATACCCTGCAGCAGTTATCAAGGAAAGTTAATTGACTTGAAAGCATGGGTGTCGATCCTTACGTAATACCTATTGTTCAGGGGGGGGCGGATGAATGAATAGATCATCCCCCCCCCCCCTGAACAACAGGTATCAATGACAGATCGACACCCATGCTTGGAAGCTATTTCTGGAAGGGTTTTACAATAAAATACTGTCGAAATAATGACCATTACCTTATGAGAAGGATAATTAGGGCTCATGTGTCTGCAAAATAATGTGAAATAACGCTGGGTTTACAATGGTGTACGTCATTAACAAGTTTGAACTAATAACAAGTCTAGAATATTTGTATAGTCTGTAAAAGAAAATTTGGGGTAAATATTGGCAATATAAGTAGTAGAAGTAGCAGCACCAGTAGTCAACGGTAGTAGTAGTAGTAGTAGAAGTAGTAGTAGTAGTAGTAAAAGTATATGTTGTAGTAGAAGTAGTACATGTAGTAGTAGCAGTAGTAGAAGTAGTAGTAGTATAAGTAGTAGTAGTAGTAGTAGTAGTAGTAGTAGTAGTAGTAGTAGTAGTAGAAGTAGTAGTAGTAGTAGTAGTATAGTAGTAGTAGTAGTATAGTAGTAGTAGTAGTAATAGAAGTAGTAGTAGTAGAAATAGGTTATATAATGGAGGATGCTGTGGAAGTATTTCATTTGTTGAGGCAATTACCAGAAATAACAGTAGTCATAGGTGAAAGCAGTAGCTGAAGTATAGCAGTGACTGTCAGAGTAGAAGTACGAATAATAGTAAAATCAGGAGACAATAAATAGAAAATAGAAAATTAAATCTAACTTTGAAATCTTAAAATATAAATATTTGTTGATGATAATAGTAAAATTGATATCAAACGGAATAAAATATTGTAAACATGCAGTAGGAGTAAACGAGTATTTGTCAAGCTCAATGCTTTGATTGTGTGTGGCCAAAGCAACCCTGAATAGAGCTAACTAGAATGTGTATGCATACATGAGTAAACCTGTTTCTATAGAGACAGGTGTATGATGATAGTCTGTATCATTCGGGGGCTAATTATATCTCCTATTCAATGCACCGTGAAACAGGTGTAGTATACACAGACTTGAGAGAGAGGTTAAAACCAGAGAGAGAGATAGAGAGAGAGAGAGAGAGAGAGAGAGAGAGAGAGAGAGAGAGGAGAGAGAGAGAGAGATATTGGCAGATGATAAGTAATGAGATACATGTAAAGAGAGTGATTGTAGAAGGTGGGGGGGGGGGTGCTGGTGCCGGGGGTGATGGAGGGGATGGAGATGTGGAGAATGTATCGTCGAAGGACATTGGTAGTCATATGGTGGTGGTAAATATCATAGTAATTAAACGCTGTAGTGATTGTAGGAGGATGGGAGTGTTTCAGAAGGCTTGGGTGTGTGTTTATATGTGTGTTGGGGGGGGGGGGGTAGTGAAGGACACAGAATAAACGAAAATAGAATATTGGCATAAAGTAATCATTTATTGTATGACTGAAATGGTTAACATTTACAGTATCCCTTGAGAAAGATGGAGAACCAAATTTACTTTAATTTGACAAATAACCAGTTTCCCTTTACACATTTTCACCCTAATCCTTTAAACCTGTTTAACAGTATACACTGACTGACAATTCAGAAGTCATTGGTTTCGATTCCAAGTGAAACACGCGTTGTCTCTCTGCGTCTTTGCCTCAAGTATATCCACTGACAATGATGTCATATACGCTATGAAATTTAACCGTTCTACTTAATTGAATTACATACAGGTTGAGAAATCTGTCTGTATATATTTGGGGGTTGTTTTCTGATTACACATTTCAAAGCATTGACAACTTGAGTATAAGGGCATTTTATGTTCTTTCATGTATTGTGTTGTTTAATAACCCTACTGAAAATCTGAATGCACTTCCGATATTTCTTCCAGAGTAAAATAGCAATTTAGGTCATCAGAATCTTCAATCTTAAAGGCAGGGTGTTCCTTCCGAACTTCATGGTGTCATTTTCTTTACTCGGTAAATAAACTTAATCAATAAATCAAAGGGCAGTGTATTTGATAAATGGAATCAGATAAAACAGACGGATGTGTTACATTAATTGTCTTGAAGTAGAATTTCATCACTCTTTGATTTGGTTTTCTATTACATGTGCATCCAGATGAAAAATTAACATCGGGCGTCTATTTCTCCTTGACACATTGTACTGGCTGGCTCTGTTATCAGTGAAAACCCCCCGACTCAGTCTGTCGTGTGTTTCACCCTATTAACAATCCATCAGTTTAAAGCGAAATGAATTCTGCTTCTTTGAGCGATCAATTTCTTCTCTTTATGAATATTAATGATTCTAAGCAGCCCGTGCACGATGTCATTTCCTCCAGCCTGTTCCTGTTAATTGAATTCTACTTGATATATTAACGGCCTGTGGAGGAGGGGAATTAATTAGGGCCTAAACTGTTTTGATGAAGGAATACTCATAGCATCGTTAGCTGATGGTTTGAGACAAGGGGGAGTCTTAAAGGCACACTGTCATACTTGTAGCTACTTGCTCCCTCTATATAGAAAACTTCCCAAATCGGTGCCTGTTGGTCCCCCATGATCCTCTTTTTCTTATGTTAAATGAGAGCTGAGTTAATGAGATAGCCACCTGTTACAGTGACCTCGCTGGCTCGCTGTGTGGTCTAATCCCTTCTAGCTGCAGTAGTAACGCCTACCTTTAAATATAAAGAATGTTAGCCTCAAGTTTCATTATTATGTATCTTATTGATATAACTTGTACATATCTCAAGCATCTATTCAATTTGTTCATTGTTTAAAAAATACAAAATACAAAAATGTTGGATTCGTCAATGACTAGAAACAAAACAAGACAAAATAGTATGAGAACCAGATAGTTTTGTTTATACATGTACATACCTGTATGTACAGGTGTATATTCATCTCATTTACGCATTATTCTTTCTCTGTTGGAGAGGGAGGAGGGGGAGGGGCCAGAGGTTTTGGGGTACTAACAATGAATATTAATCAAAGAAAACCAACAACACTTTGTTATTTCATAACGTATACGGCCTACTCTCTTATCTAATAGCCCGTTTGAAATTGGTTTTTACATCAATATAAGCTGCGTTATCACACTCAAGTCCAACATTCGCTTGGTTTATTATTATCATATTCATTTTTTGTTGCAGGAAGAAGAATATATATATTTCCTCGTAAGAACCGTGTTATTATGACAATACACGATACTCGGCATTACTCAATTATATTTTTGAGGGAAAGTGTTTCTTTGTTGAGATTGCTATGAAGGACATGTTATTGCCTGCGGTTACCTAGCTTTCTGCAAGATAATTTAATTTCAAAGTTATTTTTAAAGCACTTACTTTCAAGTTACGACATTTACCTCGAAATTCCTTATTTGTAAAATGTTTATTAGCTTTTGAGGCATTGTACCATTTAACATGTCCAACTCTAGCGAAAGTATAACGAGCGCATTTTAATTTTTAGATGAAAAACTGATTAAATGCGGCAAATGTCGGATGATTTAATGAATTTACAGGAAAAAGAGCACAATTATTTTTCAGTTAAACGAAAGGCGTTAATCTTAATCCAAATTAAAATGTCCTGTTGTGTATTAGGTATCGTGCTTTAATCTACAGTGTATGCGCTTGGAGAGCAAAATAATTATTCTGTTTTATTATTTTACTAATATAATTGCTTTGAGCATGTTTATGTAAAGGCGCTATATAAATATCAATGTGTATGTTTCTATGGACTGCCTATACTGAGTACGATTAATTATGTTTCGATATAGTCCGCTTTACTACATGTATATCGGGAACGTGTCAGAGAAATGCATGTCATATTCTTTGCCAAATCAATGCCATGCCCTACTTAGAATACAAGGGCGATCGGAATTACGTGAAGCTGCCATACCCTATCAACAATACACCCACTATTAAATAACCCGCACGTTCTCAAACCATTCATATTTGCTTATCATTGTTTTCCCCCCATCATGATAATGATTTGCGGCATTATTCAGAGCGAAGCAGTGACAGGAAACATCCAATTACCTTGTTCCTACGACATAGCCCTAGCAATGAATACGGCTTGGATACACGATGTACCCCTATAGCTGCCCGCGGTATGATGTATGAACGCCGTGTAAGGGAGTGGTGTGGGAATTGGTCGCTATAGCTTTCATGTTGCCCATACTGCTGAGGGCTCTATACGTGTCTCTCGTCAATGCAAGCTTAGTCTTCTTCTCAAACCCATTTGGAATATACTCACTATAGACAAATAACATGACACCATAGATACACATAGTACATTCTTCGTAAATCACCAATGGTTAGAATAAAACATTGAATAAAATAAGCAACCAGATGTACAAGATATAAGAGATAACCTGTTAAGAGGATTCCCATAGAGTTAAGAGAACCACGTTTTTTACAAAACAAATTATTACAGATTCTACTGAAAGTATATATAATAATATCGTTGACTTAACATGTCACCTGTGAATGTTCAATAGTAGGTCTACATCTACCATAGATGGACGTATAACCGCCATACATCGCATATTAGATGAATAGTGTGAATGACAAGTTTAGATGACAATTATATTCATGGCTTCATATTTATTATGCATTAGTGGAGGTGAGGTGGTTTAGTGGATTCGCCATCGGACGTTGGATCATGTGGTTTGCGGATCGAGCCCCCCCCCCCCCCCCGCGGCTGCCAATGTGGCATAATTACAAGTTGTGGTAATATTGTGGAGTACCAGGAGTGTCAAATCTTACAGACATGAGCGCTATAGAGGAACCCACTTTTATCATTTTTTTTGTATTATCCTTACATAATTTTTAACAGAAAAAATATTAACTGAGTTACAAACAACGGTGTATTATTATTATTTTTTATTTTTTTCCCGCTGGTTCCATAATTTTTTCTGACTTGTTTTTCAATACAGATCGATCACTCGATCTTATTTACTGGGTGTACGCCACAAATATGTTTAAATAAACGGTGTATTATTTTCAGCAAGGGAGTAATAACCCCTATTGAAATTGAGTGGGGGAAAGGTGGGTGGTATACTTAACAATTTACCCTCTTCACCGTCTCATATTTCATCGGCTTCGTGCGACCGGAACACCCCACCCCCTCCTAGACCTTTACTAGTGCCCCCTCAATGCCAGGCGATGGCAAATTTTGTTTCAACGAATGAAATCAACTCCATTTCACCAGCTTCTTAGACCCGTTTGATGAGTCTCCGGAATCATACCGTTTCCATGGTAACTGCCATGCCTCTCACTTCCCACCATCCCTCGGATTTTACCTCATAAAGAATAATTTGTTCATCATCATTGAGACGATAATAAAGCTTGATAGAGGATTGGAAGAAGGTCGACTGTGGACAATATTAATGATAGGCCTTCAGCTATAGATTTCACGGTACGTCTTAACTGCCACCCACCATGTAAAGAGCTTGACATCAATCGCTTGACTCAATCTACCCCCAGCTCACTCCTCCTATACAGGCAGCGATGGGGATCTTTAATAAGCTGAGAATCTTCTCATCCGTATGACAAAGAATCACCAAGGGAATCAAACCATTTGAGAAAGATCAAACTAGCAGATATTTGACTTAAAGGAATGACCCATCAATCCCGTCGTAAAATGATAAATTGCCTGTAGACAAGCTAGGGTTTAATCACAAAATATTGAAACGAGTAGGCCTAATGGATGCATGCTATTGATGGAGAGGAAGGATAGTGAAAGAAGGAGAGAGGAGGAGAGGTGTGTGAGAGATATATAATTATAGATAAATAGATATATCTAGAAAGGGGAATAGAGAAAGAGGGAATGAGAAGAAGAAGAAGAAAAAAAAAAAGAGAGAGAGAGAGAGAGAGGGAGAGAGATAGAAATTGATGTTGCCTAGTAAAATAGGAAAATGAAATTCGAAAACGGATTTCTTGTCTTAATTACATTAGCAAGTTCAATCACACAATGACGCGATTATTTTGTCACTGATTTTATTTTCGGCAAACCAAATTGTAAATTTCATTTTAAGACCTCACCACTTTCGAGGTAGAAATAAGAGAAAAGTAACCACCGACAGACACGTATCGAGGGAAATTACAAGGTAATGGATGTATTAAAAATGGTTAAGTTGGTTTGCATTTTTATGTACATATAAAAATGAGCTGAACCCTTCAAATGCATCTACATGTTCTCGAGAGACCTAGTATAATTATTAGTAACGATGTTCTGTGCACGCTCTGTAAATCACAAACAAGAAAATTATGCACTACCTTTTGAAATTCTAATGACTAATTTTTTTTCTGGAATAGCTGGTTTGTATAAAATCACATTTTGAACTTTTGCAACGCATTATCTCCTTTTCTTAAAACAATTCTCGATCCATAAACCTATTTATTCAAAGCTTATTTTTATATATACTTTTTTTATAATCATAACTTGAACAATAATCTAAATATGTTTGATTAGAAAAAACGTTGTTATCCACCAGCCGTATAAAGTACGAAAAGGACGATTAGATACGAATCGGATGATACACTGCTCACACACCTTTCTTATCTCCGATCATCATCAACTACGATAAAAATGGAAAAAATGGCAAACATTCGAAATCTTATCCTGAGGAAATTTTCTTTAAAGAAAAAGAAAAAAGAATCTAGCTACATAGACATTTCAGGAAGAAATAACGTGGTCATTTGGTTTCAACATTAATTGTATACAAGGCGGACGATTGTTTGTTTTGCGTGGTAGGGATATTGTGCACACAGTGGATAGGGTTTATACGCCCCCATTCCTTCTCCCTCCCACTAATGGCAAAACAAAAACTCCGCTGGGATAAACTTCGATAGAAATCTGCGGACTGCCCGTCTGTCTAGCGACCCACCTGCCTGACTTAGTGGGAATAAAATGTCACTCGCATGAAGTTTGAAAGGGTAATACTACTTTGAATGAGGCTATGACATTTACCGATTGATGGAAGCTTGGAGTTATTGAGATGGCACGGCTTTTGAATGCGGGCTTTCTCTCTCTCACTCAATGGAAATGTCAATCGGATGAATTGGACATACACTGACTGATGCGACCCTGTAAACGTGGGCTTTAGCTGGATCAGACCGGAGTGTATACAATCTACATAATAGATGCTCTATGAATATGTTTATAAGCATGATATGGTCTTCAATGGAGAGCTACAGGTTCGCCATTTTGTTCATAAATCTCTGAGGATATATCATAGAAAGTTGTGGCGCTTTTTTCATGACCCAATTTGAAATTCAGTGCCATGCTTATCCCGGGGGGTAGGGGATACTGAGATTCGATTTGGACGGGGGTGTGCCGATAAGGGTTGAAACCCCTACCCATTTTAGGGATTTTTCTCGAATTAAAGCCCATTTTTCACAATTTGTTTTTTTCTTCATTATTCCAATTTGTTTGGACATTTTTGAAAAAAACGGGACCCATGTTTCGGGATTTTTTGTGAAAAAGTGACCCATTAGAGCAGCACACCCCCGTATGTCCTAATATGTGAGTACCCCCTCCCCCGGGCGCATGCTTTCCGCCCACAATACAATTCTTTTAGGGACATCATCCCCTAAAATTGTAAACAGAACTTATTCCGTCTCCCGGACCTGAATGACACACATGGTGGTTTAGACACGAAGGTACGGGGAACCGCTCATTTTTATAAAAATGGACTGCTCCTAATAATTTATTATGAGATAATTTTACGTGAGCCACCCATCAATTTTCCAAAGGAATCAGTGAATTAGAGACACGGGGAAAGAGATGGAGAGAGGGAAATGGATGAAGAAATGTGAAGAGAAAGAAAGAGATTAAAAAAAATAATGCCGAGTCAAGACTGAGATGGACTGAAAAAATCAGAGAGAGAGAGAGGAAGGAGGGTGAGAGAGAAAGAGAGAGAGAGAGAGAGAGAGAGAGAGAGAGAGAGGGGGAGAGTCTAACCATAATAAGGACGATCGATCACCAGCTTGAAGAGGGGACTATGAAACACTGCCTTGATGCATCCGTTCTCAAATAGTGTGATTAAACGTGTACACATTTCTAGGAATTTATGCAAGCTAATAAAATGCGTGTGTGATTTTAAAATAATAGAGTGGCTTCATAACTTGCTACCTTCTATGAATAATCAAACAACTGTCACCGATGTCAGGGTCTTAAACGTAATTAAAAATTATCGTTGACAATGAGAATGGATATACAATTTGTTCGAATTTGAAATGAAATGAAAAATGAAGAGAGAGAGAGAGAGAGAGAGGAAACAGATATTTGATACAAATTGTTTATATCAAATTACATTTTTCTATTATTTCACAGAATTATTTATAGAAGGATTTATAGAAAAGCTAATTGAATTATATACAGCAGTGGCCGCTGAAAGCCCACTATATAGTTCTTATTTATTGTTTTATTTGGTACTTTTATTTTTAGAGATTTAAAATAAACAAATTAATCAAGAGCGCTTTTAGAAGGAGGGTTAAAATAAACGATCAAAGTGTTAACAACTATACTGAGCATTGTTGAGTATCATCGAAAACCCCATTTCTTCTTTAAAAATGACAGCGTATTATTAACAAATTGATTCCTCGGTCATGTGAATATTAGAGTCCTTCATAATACAATTAGGCTTTCTAAAGGAACCGTATATGCACGAAATAACAAGTAAAATGGCGCACTCGATCTATATGAATATAAATTTGCGTTTATTTGCATCACCTAACAAACTACAGGATATACTAGGATCATAACTATAGCCATGCTGATTTAGATAATGTTGATATATATCAGCATATTTTCTCTCTTATCGTTGTTGAATATGGAAGAAAAGTAATAACGGGAATTGGTAATTCATGGACAGATCAATTACATGCAACCTTTAGGATGTTAAAAATACTCCCAATTCAGTTTTCAGCAAAGAACAACAACAAACAAACAAGACACAGGTATGTATTATACAAACATTACTTTAATAATCATAATTATTTACTGACAGATCTTTCTTTTGAATATAATTCAAACAATCTTACTAAATTATAATTTTCTTAAGAGTTAAGGAGACAGATTAGTATGGACTATAGGACTGCTATCTGAATATTAGCAGTAGATGCATGGTTTCCTAATCTCATAATTCCGGGCAATATTCCACTTGGCACCTTTACCACTCACGGGAAGGTTGAAATTGCATTTTAATCTTTGGTGATAAAGTGCGTTATATGAAAGTCGTCATGCACGGTTTATTACGTGGAGGGCGAGTACGAGCGTGCTACATCCAAGTCATAATATTTATATATATCGTCCTTTACGATCGTAATTGCAATGACGACCTTCGTCATTGCCTTGTTTTCGTTCACATTCTGCCCCATTAATATTCTCCTCCTTAGAGTTTTCCTTATCCTTATCGTCCGGAAATCCCATTCGTTTTGCACGTAGTGCTTGTTATTCCTAGTTAGGTGCTTTCCTCATGTCCTTTTCCTTTCAAATTTCATGGGCATAGTCTCTAACATCTCATCAAGGTCACTACATTCTTCGATTTTCGAAATTACTCATGCATAACCGTCCAGGCGCCATTTTGTCCGTTTCTGGTCCATTTTAAGGACTTTCTTTCTTCCTTCCCATCTCCACTATCCTAGATCCTACAAACTTCTAACAAATTCCTCTAGATAGTCTAAGAGATGTTCTTTTATCTGCGACGTATCACTTGACCTTCAAAATGCCATCTTCGTACTCAAAATTCACATCAGAAACCGACTCCGTCAAAAATCTCTAAAATTCTTCAAAAATGGACCCCTAAATAATCTAAAACTGCCATAACTTTCTCATATAAATTCCGTTTTGTATTTAAATCTCACAGTATCCTTATCTCATAATTGCACATAGCCATGCCAAATTTCACGCTCCAATGGCTATGCAAAACATAAATAGCGCCCTCTAAAGTTCTGGGAATGGGATTTCTTTCTGTGGCCGTATCTCCATTATGGCTTGGCAGACCCGTACCCTTTTTTGGATTTAGATACTTGAAGATATGCCCTTTCCAGCCATATACAAAATTATATACCCTAACACTGACCGACATTGCGAAAAATGCCCTCCAAATTCGCCATTTTGAAGAAAATTGAGAAATAACTTCAAATTGCTCTAAATTAGCGATCTTTATACCTACATCAATGAAACTTGGTAGACATATGTATCCATATACGTGACAACTGTCTGCCAAGTTTAGTAAAATTCGTATATGTCAGCGCAAAGTTATCGCCAAAAATGATGAATTTGCTATGCATTACGTAATAGCGCCTATAATGCGTGCAGTACATTGCGCGCAGATGACAATGGTGTGAAATTGACCGCAATGAAGTGCCCTTTCGAATGATACCAAGTATGGTGTATGTTCACACAGAAAATTTTGAGTAAATCACATTTGAATAAGGATCACTATACGATTTCCGCCGAGTTTCCGCCCAATATTATAACACGTATCGGCTAAGACGTCATTTCTCAGACTTTTTTTCGCCCCCTAAACATCCTTTTTTTTCCTTGAAATTTTGCAGTGACATTTAGAGTTGCTGTACGCAGGGCACTTCGTGGCCGAATTTTTAAAATTGGTCAAGGGGGCCATTAAAGACGCCATTTTGTACTATAAATCTATTTTACATCACGTGTTTCGATAGGATTATCATAGAAAAAAAGAGAGTGGTTTACAATGACAACCATGAAATTTTCTTTCTAATGATACCAAATACAGCCTATAAAAAGACATAAAGAGAGAGAGAAAAAACAATTTAACTCCGGTCGTAATACAGATCCTGTACGTTTTCCGCCCATGCATTACACGGATTGTCTATAGGGCATATCGGGTTCACGCTGTTGGCCCCCAGAACGATCTATATTGCAATGAGGAACATGCACCAAATCCCAATGGTTTTTGCACGCAGTGCTTGCGAGCCCTTTCTACGTTCTTTCCCCTATCCCAATTTCTTTCAAACTTCGTAGGCATAGTCACTACCATCCCATCAAGGTCACTGTTGAGGCCTTTCTTTCGCCCTACCTATCTCCAATATCACAGAAGCTACAGACTTCGTACAAATTGCTCTGGATAGTCCGAGAGAAGCTCCTTCGTTTGACACGTAGAAATATGGCGTCATTGCACGCACATCGTTGTGACACGATTGCATTTCTAGTTTATACTTCCTTTTCTACTCTCACTCTCTCTCTCTCTCTCTCTCACTCTCTCTCTCGCTCTCTCTCTCTCTAATTCTCTCTCTCTCTCATTATCTCTCGCTCTCTCTCTCACTCTCTCTTTCTTTCGCTCTCTCTCTCTCTCTCTCTCTTAGCAGCATAGTCATTTTTCTCCAGTTGAGGATATAGGCGCAGTACGTTTGGCGCATTAAGCAAATGTATTATAGAACATTAATTGATACATGTTTTTATTAATTTTTCTGCTAGGAAATGTAAAGACTGAACCCCCTCCCCATAAAGGGTCATGTTTTGATATGGAGACTGGACATTCTAATGTGTCTCAGATAATACACGGTGTAACTAATCCTATAGATATTGTTCCATCTCTTTACCTTCCCTTCCTCTCCCCTACCCACTCTCTTTCTCTTTCTCTACTCCGTGTTTGTTTTCTAGTCGACCGATGTACCTCTTCTCCATATTAAAAGTTTAAAGACCAACCTTCCGTAAGCCTGGGGTGCGAAAACCAAAACAAAATTCAGAGTGAGAATTGTAACAGTCTGAGCTACAATATATATTTTGTTTAAGAACAGAATGTAGTGGAAGACTCTGGAGTTAACGAATGGAATGATAATTATTGTAATTCTACTGTTAAAAAAGGTCAGATGGAAATAATGCATTAGCTTGTACATTTTCACCACCATTATCATCATCACCATTAATGTAATCTCCATTTTAACATCATCATCATCATTAGCATCACTATCATCATTCTCATCATTCTCATTTAGAAACATTATCATCATCAACATTAGCAGCAGCATCCCAAATAAATATTACCATTATTGTCATCACCATCATCACCATTAGCGTCACCGTCATCACCATCATCACCATTAGCGTCACCGTCATCATCATCATCACGATCATCATCACGATCATCATCACAATTAATTTTCATCAGCAGCAGCAGCATTACAAATATTAACATTAATGTCATCACAATCATCATTATCCCCATATTTATCATCATAACCACCATGTAATACCATCTGTATCGAACTGTAGATGAACCCATTCTCTCGTCTCCATGACAGAATTAATGTTCTAGACTAAGCGGGCTTTGAAAAGAAAAGCTTGCTACCGTCAATATGGCAAGCAGTAACCGTATACAAGTGGTGCGTAATGCATCAAGCTATATTGGCTTTCATCGCTTATCATGCTATCTTTTAGATAAAATACAAAAACAAAATTGTATATAAATTAGTTATTTGTTATCATCCCATTTTACAGCTCTTTCTGTACAATAGACATCCACTTAGCAAATTTGAGAATCTCAAAAAAGATCCTCAATTGAAAAATACGGTTGACATTTTATCGCTAATCGTCCTTCGAATGAAGCTGGTATTTGATGTAACGTTGATCATTGTATGCTATTCAAAGACAAGTTTGTTGAATAGACGAATGTTTGTAGCAGTTTAATTGATAGAAGCATTAAGGAGCACTTTAATATCATATTCGTCTGTTTAATAAGCGTGTCGGTGTGAAAGGGGCTATCGATTTAAACTTATTGCACACCACCGGAATAAAAGAAGCCTTATCCGCAAGTTCCAATATTTGAAGAGTTCCATTGCGAAAGGTGCTAAAATCCATTCTTATGGATTCTGAGAAAATTTAGGGTGCTGTAATTTTCAATTGCTCATTTTAACTTGCCGTGGTAAAAAATGGTGTGGGGATAGTTATTTTGTTAAATCCTATTAGATAACAACTCTTTCCCCATTGATAGTGCTTCTTGAGCAATACTGATACTACCGTTTTGCTTTTTAGAAAGCTTTAACAATCCAAATTTGACTGGTCTGACCGGATGAATCTTGTTTATGATACTGAAATTTAATTTTCTGCTTATTGCTTTTTCTCTCCGTTTCCATAAGGCACCAAGTGAAATGGAAGTGAAATTTTAAAGTGAATACGACTGAACCAGGCAATGCATTCTTAAACTGATGATCTTGTATGGAATAATGATGTGTGCATGTTGTTAGCACAAATCGTGTTAAAACGAAATAAAAGCGGTCATGGAAACTCAGTCAAGCTAATCGAGAGCGAATACTCTTCATTTTGCATGTTTTGTAATAAAAACATCTAGGTTTAAAATGTTTCCATAATGAATTTCAAAATGTGGACAATGATTATCAATCCGGCACAGGAGAAAGATGCATCTTTCTCGAAATATCCATTTTAACGAAATGGATTTTAGGTCCTTTGAGAAGATACGCTCTCACGTTACTAGCGACATCAGTACAGGTAGAATGAAAGGAACTGTTTGACTGGGGGATTACTCGACTGTTTGACTTCGACATGAGCATGATGGATGACTGGAGGAATACAGCATTATATGATGAGGGTTATGAACATAATTCACTAATATACTAATCGTGCATCTATGTATATGAATAACTATCCAAAACGTTTTTATAATAATTACAAAGCTGGCGATATGTGTAAAGTGAAGAGAGGGATGATGGAAAGAGGGGAGGGAGAGAGGTGGGAGAAAGGGCTGTTAATCGAACAAGTAACAGGGATGAGAGTAGTGGCGGTTGGGGGAAAGGGGTGGGGGCTGGGGCCCAATCCCCTTAGAAAATATTCAAGAACCCCCCTAACCCCCCCCCCCCAAAAAAAAATAGAATTGCGAGGCATATTATGTAGAAAATGAATGCAATAATGACCAAGCCCCCATAAACCAAAAGCGCCCCCTCAAAGAGTAAACAGGTATACTCTTTTAGAAATAATCCTGGATGAGAGAAAGAGATAAAGAAAGACCAACAAAAAATAAGAAGGAGAAAAAAGAGGAAAAGAGCGGGAGAGCAAGATAGACGAAGAGATGAAGATAACTCTTTTTTATTCTTTTTTAGGGGGTGAGGGAGACAAGGAAAGAGAGAGGAGGGGGGCAGGGGTGTGGACGTAATAAATGGATATAATATTCCCAATTTCAAGTAGTGTCAGTAAATATATAATAATTGTATTAATTGTTTTCAAAATGGAAAATGTTAGAACTCTTTGTTGCTTTTAGATGTTTTGTTGATGACTGTTAATGGATGCATTCAGTTATTGCAAGGGCAAGGACGTGGGAGAAAATCATGTGAGAGAAATTTATGAGAGGAGGGGAAAACATGGACAAGACAAAAAGACAATGAATATGAATGTGCAGATAAACTGGAAATGTATTGACGTCATAAATGGGTTAGTTTCTACAACAACGTAACCACAGGGCTACTAAATGTCTCGTTCTCTCTCTAAAGACCTGAATAGTAATGACTATCCTATGGCGCTCTTTTTACTTTCGTCTGCCTGGCTATGAGCATCGGTCTATTACTCCGACAAGAAAACCGCTCCGAGCGGGCATCATTATGGCAAAGCATTATTCCGGACGGGATTGGGCCTACTTTTTTGTTTCTAGTTTTTTTCTCTCTTTGTTTTAGTTCGCCGCAGAGACTATAGATTGAATCGTTGATAATGTCACATCTACATCTTGGACAGTGTGTCCTAGTTTTCGCCATGTTTGATGTAATTATCCTGTCGTTTAGATGAACCGATGACGTCTTTTAAAAGGTTATTCGAGCTCTGTTTGCTGGCTACTTTTCCGATCAAGATGATCATCTTCACATACACCCTTACAACAAAACTGATAAGTTTAAGGAGAATTATGTAATGTTTTGCAATCATTTATATACTATTAAGTTGGACAAAACATTCAAAATCTGTTTTACTGTGTAGTATACTAAGATTTTATTAATTTTTAAAATCTTGCTCAACATTCAATCAGCGATGCTTAAGGAAATAATAACCACTGAAAAAAAAAAACAAGAAGAATATAACAAAGGCACGGGAGAAAAGAGAGAAAAAAGAAAGAATAACGACATTGTGAACACACACATAATATACAATTTCCACACAACTGCGCCAGGAGTGTCATTTTTGACACCTTGCGCATTATAAATGTTCACTATTATTATTATTATTATTTAACGTACTTCATTAATTCTTAACAATGGCATGTATGTTTTATTAAGCCCAGAGCATAAAACGTAGAAAGGTTTTTCGCCCTACATCCATTCTCTATAAGGTAGATTGTTTTATCCATCCGTTTATACCAGAACAAAGTCTGTAGCAGACTTTACGCTCTGTATCCTTTTTCCATTCTAGTTGCTCAGTTTAGTTTATTTCTCAAAAGCAAAATGGTTCTCTATATCCGGTCATACGGGGCTTAATGACGTAACAAACCACCCGTAATGCTCTCCTCCTACACGCATGGCAGAGCAGAGTATTAGCATACCCCTCCCTAAGGGCTAGTCCCCTACCCACAGCAAGCATTCAAACCTAATTTAGCTCGCCATTATCCGGGCCAATATGAGGGAATCGACCTCTTTATGGAGGACGATCTCTACTCACGAACATATTCAGGCAAATGTCGGAACAAGCCCACTTACATGCTTTTTGTTGTTGTTTTTGCTCCAATTTCTTTTAAAATCCGTTTTGTAGATGCGTTTCCCCTTATCCGAGGGTATACAACGCCCGCAAGGAATGAAGGATCAACTAACAGCTACTTCAACAGTAATTATGCGAGCACTGCAAATACCTTGCGCCTTTCTGTTTGAAGTTATAATAGCTGACTATGTTATTGTGTAAACGAAAACTGCATCCTAATTAAGAAGCCCATTATAGAAAACAAATACCATTTGGTGTATATAAACAGCACTAGGCCTCTCTGCAAGCGGACTATTAACAGAAAGGAATGTGCTATGGAAGCATATTGACATCATGTCCAAGGAGAACATGCGCTCTTGAGTGCTATTGCTTACACACTTCTTGTTCAAAATTGTGGATATAGCATCCATAGGTTACATCAATAAATGTATATGATAATGCATTCATAACTACCCTCGTATAGCATTACTTCTTTATCTCTCTCTGTCCATCTCTCTGTCTGTCTGTCTGTGTCATTGTATTGTTTTGTCTCTGACTTGGACTCCTCGCTGCTACCTTCTACTTCCTGTTTACAGTCGTTTCCTCATTCCCTCCCGCTCTCGCTCTCTTTCTCTCTTTCACTCTCCCTCCCTCTCTCTCTCCCCTCTCTCCCCTCTTCCCCTCTTCCCCTCTCCCCCCCTCTCCCCCTCTGTCTCTCCCCTCTTCCCCTCTCTCTCCCTCTCTCTCTCTCTCCCCTCTCTCACCTCTTCCCCTCTCCCCCCTCTCTCCCCCTCTGTCTCTCCCCTCTTCCCCTCTCCCCCCTCTCTCTCCCCTCTCCCCCTCGGTCTCTCCCCTCTTCCCCTCTCTCTTCCTGTCTTTCACTCTCCCTCCCTCTCTCCCTCCTTCTACATCTCTCTACCTCACTCTCTCTCCCCTCTTCCCCTCTCTCTTCCTGTCTTTCACTCTCCCTCCCTCTCTCCCTCCTTCTACATCTCTCTCCTTCACTCTCTCCCTCTCCCTCGCACATTCTCCCCTGTTCCCCTAACCCATCTCCAGAATTCCGAAAGCCATCCATTTTGCTTCTTCTCCATCCTTGCCTCCTCTACGCCTGTAGCCCTCGGGAGTAGACTGCGAGTGAGTGATGCAAGTAATAAATCGAATACAAGACATCACTAGGGAGAGGCAACAGAAGAAAGGAGCGTTTTAAGGCGACAGTTACAGCTTCGATACATCAATAAATCAGACCATTCGATCAGGAGATGAAGTTGAACGTATAACGACAAACTCTTCCGTAAAAAGAATCATACGCGTGCACACTCTTAAATATCACAAATGTCTTTGGCGTAACCAGGATTCGTACAGGGGGGGGGGGGGGGGGGGGGGGGGGGTGGTTAAACAAATATCTGACACGGAAAGTAAAATAAAATTCTCACATTTCCTTTCCTCTTAAAAAGCCCATTTTACAATATCGACAAACTAGAAAATGAATTATTATTAAATTTGTCACAGGTGAGGAACGTATACTCCTCTTTTAACTCCTGAATATCCGCCACTGTGGGTATGTAGGTGTTTAGGCCTGTACACGTCAACTAAAGAAACATCACAACAAAGAGGATAGAAATACGATTTTTGTTTTGCTCCTCTCTACAGAGCCTACTATAGGCAAACTATTAGTTGTCTTTCAGGATCACCCTTGTTAACTGTAACATATTAATTGACATCCACGGTAGATATGAAACACTTTGTTTGAAATCGAGGTTAAACCCATGCATGACATATATTACAAATGGTTTAGATTGATTGACTTCTCTATTTCATATTCCATTTGGTTATTTTGAGAAAATTTATCCCAAAAGTAAAAACATAGATTGCCATTATTGTTATAAGTTAAAAAGATACAAATAGTGAGCAAAACATTCAGTAAGATGCCAATTTTAACGAATTCACTTCTTATTTTCCGCATGGAAATTCCTAGCGTACAACGCCTTATGCTATAAGGTATAGAACATAGTCCGAACATGTAAATATTTTTGTTCTTTAATTATCTGTGATTCTGTTATGGCTTGGAATAAATGAAAACTAAAACTCAGAAACCAGAAAATATGGTCAATTTGCGTTAGATTGCTAAAGAACTACAACATACTCCTTTCCGTGGTGGGTCAAAGTGTTATCAGGCACAGTACGTTGTTGACGATGATCTTTAAATTAAAAGTGATTTTTAGATTTGCAGGAAGTAGATGTTTCCTGATTTCGTATAAACTCTGAAATGATATCATGATTGATTGATGTTGATAGATTGAGAAAGTTTAGCCTGGAACAATATATAGATTAATAGTGCTGTAAAAAGCAGGTATGCTGATCGATTCGTAACCATCTGTGCACGTGAAATGCAAAACTGGTTTACAAACTGACACATACACCCTTTTCAACGTCTTCTTTGTCTTTAATTTGTTTGTAATCGAGATGGGTATAAGTAATATTCAATGGGCTTACTTTGAATCATCGCGTCCGGTCGGGTAGTCGCGACCGGTCGGGTCATCGCGTCTGGTCGGGTAGTCGCGTAACACGACCTTACGTGAAACGAAAGCGGAAGATCATGTGAAGATGCGCGTAAAGGACGCGACCTTTTATAGATTTGTCGTAGGGTTATCACAAAGTTTCGGGTAAATTGGACCAGACCATTCGTAGATAAGAGGGATTTACTTCACAAACACTCATCCCGACATTTCGTGAGTAAGATGCATGTTTCCACAAAAAGGTAGGATGACGCGACCACCCTACCCGATGCGATGACCCGATGATTCGAAGTAATCCATTTCAATCAATATTTGAATCTGGATGTGGATTTGAGAGTGTTCCAGTTCAATACCCAACCCAACGGTATGTCCCATATAAATCATGGTCGGACCACATACTTTGTCATTGTTTTCCATTGTAGGTGATGGGCAAGGCTATTGATACTTCGTTAATTAAAATTTGAATAAGTAAATAAATTAATATAAAGATAAATAAATAAATTAATCAATCAATGTATAAATGAACGAACAAAAATGTGTGTATACTGTTTCCACCCATGATCAAAACCTCCTTCCCTATCTCTCAGATCAAATGATACCCCCTCTTCTCCGCTATGCTACTCCCTTCTTTCTGCTTCCTAATCCCACGTGACCGAGTCCACATGATCATTACTAAAAGGATTTCTTATCACCTGTCTTTGTGACATTTTGTGACATCGTCAGACCACACTCTAAAATGTCAGGCGAAAAATTTCTTCTGCTTCCCTGCCCCCTTCCTCGCACCCCAATGAACAAAGCATAGTGTAAGAAGAGGGAGAGAGAGAATAGCCATAGGTACACCGTGTTCATTCATGCGTGGCGTGTCATCCTTTCGTCTCAATGTTTATCATTGTTTGTTTCATCAGAATTGTTTGGCAGGACGGCTGTAACTCGATTGATGTTTCTCAGTGCTATCTGGAGGTCCACTTGGGTGTCACGGAGGCACCTCAGATCAGCAATATTTCATGTTATTTCGATTCTCTTTTCATAGTAAAACTAACGTTTCAGAAGGTCTGTTAGGGATGATTATCTATGTATCAAACACAAATTATTGTGCATTGTGAAACTACAAAATCATACAAATATGATCAATTTGACTACATACGTGCTAAAACAGATACAATGAAGTGCACCAATCACAGAAATGTACATGTGGGACTAGACGAAAGTGTCGGGGTCATAACTGATGTCCAATCACATCTTAATAACTTTCTAGTTGTATTTTAATTACGAGCCCATTATAGGAACAATCTTTTACAGGTGACATTGCTACTATTCTCCCACACGGAAACAAAATAATGCAAACCGACTCACAAATATTATTTTTCATCCTTACCAGAAGTCAAACTTCTCTTTAAATCACTGTGAGGCTACAAATGCGAGTAGATGTAGTTTGTGTAATCAAATCTAGTATGGGATGTCGGATCATAGCCTCAAGTGGGTATTTCTGAGTCCAATCGTCTCGGTCCTAGATTTAATATCAAATAAACCGCCGAATATATCTGCAGGAATTCGACTTTATTCCTTGACGCCAATAGGCTTTTTGCTAATCCCCCTAAATGCAATCACCATTTACAGGGATGTTTGAAGAAGATGGTTGATCTCTGATTCTCGAGAAAAACAAGCCCTCGATTGAGTTACAAGAGATCATGATATTATAAGATAAGCGGTGAATGAAATATCTTGTCTATTATTCGAATAAGATATTACTCACTTCAAAGAATATGTGAAAGAATTTGTATTTATATGACTGTTCGTGTTTTTTTAACGATTTCACAGCCTAATTGAAATACAGACAAATATGTAATTGTTTTATATAGCGCAAAATGCAATGAAATATTGCTCAATGCGCTTTAAATAAAACGCTAATGAAAATATCAATTTAAATAGAACATAAAAACAAGAAATTAATAGTGCAAGATGAAGTAGAAATGTTAAATTTTCTCCAGTTTTAGAAGTAATTTATTCTCACATTATTCGATATCATTGTTCATCATTTATTCTTGTTTTGACATTCTGATGTCTTCGATGTCCTTAACTATAATAGCTTATATTTTTCTTGTTCTGATTTTTACTCGTTTCTTTTCTCCCTCTTTTAATGCATTTTCCCCATTTTATTATTGAATTCTCCTTGTTTGCCTATTTATGAAAGCAACATCCTGCAGTTATTGAATAAAACCACTCATGTTACTGTTGTTTTCTTCTGTAAAAAAGCAAGTCTTGTTTATATGACGTTTATTTCAGGAAGATTTGAAAGGTATTGTCAATAAAACTTCTTTTTAGAATGTTTTTCTATAAATACTAACACGAGAGGCATTGAGTTACGTGCTGTCGATATTAACATGGTTTCTTTAAAGAGAGACAGGTCGGCCGGTTCATTTACTCAGAATCTTCGAGTTGTAAGATTTAGAAGAGTAACATTCTAATTTTAACGAAGGACACATTCAAATTTTCCCTTGGATGTTAGGATTTCAAAAGGTCAAATCCGCCGCCAGCCCACACTTCATTAACTTGCAATTTATCCAAACCCACCCACACACAATGTGAAAATGTCATATTGTATCCTTAATAACCAACCCCTAAAAAAGGCATCTCTCTCTCTCTCTCTTTCTCTTTCTCTTTCTCTCTCTCTCTCTCTCCCCCTCCCCGTCTATGAATTTCTGCATGAAAAACTTGATGTTGGGACATGTTTCTCTTGTAACAGTTTATTTTGAAGTTCGCATAGAGGCATATTTGTATACTCGCATATAAATATCATACAATCGTGGGCCATGTCTACTGAAATGAATTGCCGAAAATATGTGCCCGTCTGAATTTTCTAAATGCGTCTACTTTATTTTATTTTTTTAAACTTCACTAGTATTTATTCAAATGAAAAAGAATAATCGACATGTTTTGAGTTCCATTCAAATCTCAATCTCTCATTCAAAGTGTAGACTTCCTTGTGTATCTTATCTGTGTATTGTCACTTATATGACAATTATTCTACGAAAAATAACCCATGCTCTGAGTCAGTACACTTATAATATAGAAATCGTCGTTTACTTTGAGGCACCTAAAACATCGCCATTGACTTAGCTCTGATTAATGGCTTATTAAATAGAAGGGCAAGGTCTGGTATAACATATATAAGTGGAATTGAAATGGATAGAAGGCTGAAATTATTCATGAGTAATGAAATAATCTCGAAAAATTAAAGTGACAGTGAAAGAGAAAGAGAGAGAGAGAGAGAGAGAGAGAGAGAGGGAGAGAAAGAGAGAGAGAGAAGGGAGTTGATGTATTTTCACGTATTATAATATTGGATTGTTTGTTTAATTAATTTCCCATTAAAGACTATACTTTCATTTTCAAGGCGTTACCATTTAATTGAAAGTAGTTTTAATTTGAGCTTGAACCTGGAATCGACTGGTTGATTCACGGATTAATCTCTTCAGATACGATGCAAGAGCGATGACTTTCACAGCGAGGACATTTCCAATTGGATTAAATGCATCCAGCGGCTAAATCGACGTCATAGATTTTCACACCAGGACTTGAGTGGGAGAAAGAGAGAGAGAGAGATAGAGAGAGAGAGATTGATTTAGGGTGTGGCATTTGTACATTACCGTAGGTGTTGTCAAGTTAATGTCAACTTTGATATAATCATCACCACTACAAAATATGTAATTGGCTTATTATATTGTCTACATATATCATTTTCTAAACTTATCCTCACACGTTTATAAACCCACTAGCCACCTTCGTAACCACATAGACCTATGGTAGACTCACGACGAGGAGCGGCGGTGAGGGGGCTATACCCCCAGCAAACATTTTGAAATCACTATTCCTTCAAACGCAACCCCATATTTGGCAACGAGATTGACTCTGTTATTTTCTCTTTTCATTTTATATATTTTGATAGTAAGGAAACTATGTTTTAACGTTATACAAAAATGCACCAACAGTGACTATCATTTTTAATGAAATGTCAATATTGTTTGTCTGACCGGCTTGCGTCGCGTTGTTGTATACAAAGTAACTTCTGACGAATTTAATACAACGATGTCGAATGTTGATTATATTTCGACCGTGAGTAATTTCTCTTTCTTTTGATCTTTTTGTTTTACAGGATTTCTTCACAACGCACCAGATATTGAGTGCAGTACCATCAAGGTAAGTTTATTCAACTTTTATTACGACCACCTCAATTTTGAAGTAGTAACTGATGATATTTATTAAGGCAAATTTTACATTGAACCCGTTGAGAAGGCTTCTCAAAGTTAACGCACTTGAAGCATTTTTATAGGATAAATACCCCATGGATTTATGTATTACGGTTACCAGACCATATTTTGTAATGTAACGTTAGCTGGATGAAAACGAAATATACGTATCATAAATCTTGCAATTTTAAGAAGCGTCGCCATTAATGTACAGGCTGCATTACTCGCTTGTTTCTGTTTTTCATGTTTTCCAGGTTTTCTCACCAATTTTAGAACGGTTCATCTTATGCTTTGTGTTGCTATTTGAAAATAGTACATATAGCGTTATTAAGCATTTGCACCTTGAATGTGTGGTACATCTTGTATTGCCTTTATGATTCCTGGATTTGGAGGGCAAAGAAGGGGAACGGGCCCCGCCCCTCCCCACTTTTACATTATGCAGACATACACACATGAGTGCAAACACGTACAGACGCCTAAGGTAGGATTGAGATACCCCCACCCCCTCTGCATCAAAGAATGCTGGACCAGCCACTCTGTTTTGTCCCCCCCCCCTCTCTCTCTCTCTCTGTCTCTCTCATAGTTTTGATGCGACGCATATGAATTATATACAATGGTTTAAGCCGCTGGGAATGGATGAGGTTCAATATTGATTCCATCTTTTAAAAGACCCACCCCTACCCCTACCCCCCCAACGATAACCGTTTAAGTATGCCTGTTACCCATGTTGCCGACCCCAATGTTATGCCATGTAATTGTGATCACGCTTTGACTTGCGTGACTGCTGCCAGGGCCCAAGGATACATTTATGTTTGTAAAGATTTGTGATTATAATAGATGCATTGCTTCGTCTCGTCAGTGTATCGATTGGCAGTCTTCATGTATGTGCAGGCATATAGTTTATCCCAGGGCATGGGTTAATTTATCTCTTTATGCGTTGTGTGTGCAAAAGAAAAATGAAGGGTTTAAGTGTAGGCGGTGATTTTTTTTTCTTCTTCAAAGTTTTCCTTATAAGAAAAGAGGCTTTGAAAAGGTTAGAAATAAGTTTAAAGAAGAGCTATGAAAGGAATGTATATATATAAAGCAGGTAAAGAAGAGAAACAGTGAATCATGAATACGGATAGAGAGAGAAAGAGAGAGAGAGAGAGAGAGAGAGAGAGAGAGAGAGAGAGAGATAAAAAGAAAGAGGGGTAGAGAGGAGCGGACAGGGGAATATGTCGATATGTCATGATATTTTATGAAATCTATGTCATTTTGTTATAATCTGTACACACACCAAATAACACAAACAAGCAGTCTGCATTATAATGAAGTGAGTGTATACCTTCAGTCGTTCCATTTCAATCTTGGTAATGTACCTGGTCTGTTTAGTAGTGAGAGAATATAACAAAACTTGGGATTCTTACTACCTCGGCTACTAAATAATGATGTTATATTGTGGTGATCTCTTTCACCAAATCCCAACGATCTGTTGCATTGTTTTGTCACTTCTCCTGTCTTCGCAGTGGAATCAGTGAGTAACATGGATCCAGCCATTAAGGGGGCCACAGGTGGAATGGGGGCGCAGTGTGGTGTGTGATTGTGTGTGCGTGTGTGTGTGTGTGTGTTAGGGGGATTTATTGATGGATTGCATATGAGAGAACAAAGCCAACGAGTGGGAGAGGGTTTATATATGCTATGGGGACGTAGACTATCTTTTTTTTTACGTCTCGTTCCCATTTGTTTACTACCCCCTTTTCTTTTTTTACTTTTTTTTGAAGGGGGGGGGGGGCAGTCCATTGAGAGGGGGGCATCGCTACGCCAATATAAAGACCCACCGAGGTCGGACATTCGTGGGAAAAAATTGCTCCACTTCCACAAAGATGGGATACTGTTTGTTTCTTTGTTATATTCCTTTGCCTTGCGCATTGTCTGTATAAATCTGCTTGCCTCGTGGAAGCGCTACAATTATTTATTCTTTAACGAGCATGTTTAATTCGTCGTTGCGCCTCGAGAAATCTGAACGAAATTCGAGTATAATGCATTTTTTGGTTTAACACCTGCCGGTATGGGAGAATGATATATGACGAGGTAAAGATCTTCGGGGACGGTTAAACAGACGCCAAAGTGTGACTGAACCCTAAATAAAGAACAAAGATCGAGAAGACATTGACTAACGAAAAGACCCTTCTGTTCTCCTTGCAGAGAGAGAGAGAGAGAGAGAGAGAGAGAGAGAGAGAGAGAAAGCGAGCAACAACATGTATTTAATTATGCCTCGTTCTTCGCCTAAGTTAAGGGCAATGCTGTTCACACATGTGTTCGTTGCTATCAAAACACACTTAATGATCTTGTGCTGATACTTTGTATCACTCATACGGAAAATATAGGCGGATCAAATGAGAAAAGAGTTCGATTTGGTCAATAATATTTTACGGAAAAATAACATTATTTTTCGACATATTATACAGATTATTTGTCAAGTATCTGGGTTTTGCATGTTAATGAACGCTCTCATTTTAGAACTGAAGCTTTGTAAAAATATCTCTATTAAATTATGACAATAATAATGAAGTTTTTATTAGATTTTCAAGAATACAGACGACAAACATGGAACTTTGCGCTGCTAGATACCATAGGTCTAAAGACCTTTCAAATTCACTTACGCAATACTATGTCAGAGTCAAATATGCCTTACAATTAATTTTAGAAAATGTCGTTACATCATGATATAAGGTACATATACACTATCGCATGGCAACAGTTCTTTTAAGAAATACACACAAATTCCCTATTTATATAAAGCAATATGTTGGTCAAGATCAAACTGAAAATCAGTAAGAGCCTGCCTTTTATCATGCTTCGTGGCGTTGTATTTGTATAGTCACTCGGACCGAGTTTTCGCAGTAGATTTCATTTCATTTTGCCCAGCGTTATCACGTGTTCTCTCTCTAGTATCTGTCATGCTTCATAGAAAGTAACTGGGCGGGAAGTACTCTCATATTAGCTGACTTGTTGCAGAACCAAAACATTAGCCGTTACCATGGTGAAATCTTCATTTGATCGATCTTTGATTTGTGCAGGGTGAAAATGGGTTTACAAAGTCTGTGCACTTTAGTTAGCTATGGAACAGTGAATGAATGATTCCAAGTGACTTGACCAACGGTTATTTAAGCGTTGCCAAATTTGTAAATGAATTCTTGACTGAATTGTAGTTGTAATTTTATTCAAATTAAAGGTTTGTTCAGTTTATCTTGAAGCCACTGCGTGTATGAACGTTTATAGTAGTAGACACATTTATGACGATTGAACCCACCAATTTTACCCCAGTTCCACAAAACATTACCAATGGCAACCTGACTGATTTACTTAGCCTTTGATTTATTCTGATTTGGAATGATGTCTGCCTAATGCTGAAAATGATGAATAAGATTTATTAAAGAGCGTGGATACGGTACGAATCTGGTTGCTGGTGTTCAAGTGTCATTACATACAAATGTCCAACTCTTTCGAGGTACATATATATATACAATGTGCTTTTTGACTCGTTAATTTTAATTGCTGCATCATAAATGCAGAAACCCTAGGGATACTCCATAATTCAAGGTTCCGATACTTTTTTCTTGTATTTTAAGAATTTCTTGTACACTAAAATCCTGTTACTGCTTTATTTATTTTCAAGACAGAAATCGTGAGCAAATCCTTAGTTTTGGCACAATCGTCGTGATATTGGTGGCGCAAGCCAATAACCATGGCGACACGTACATCCGTACAATGAGAAGGAGAAGGAGCTAAAGATTTCATTATTGTCTTGTATATTTTTCTACTTCATTGGTACATTCCGATCTTAGACTCTTGAAATAGAAGATATATTGCACGAAAAAAAATAAGAGGACTGATGTATGTTATAGAGAGTATTGTTTAATGTTATCTAAACGCGACTTCTCGTTGTATTTAAGTTCTAAATTCATGCCCAAAATGCTTCAATTTCATTTTATATTTACAGAAAATAATACAAACTTCTCAAAAATTTCAAAAATGAGAAAGAAAGAAAATAGGCAGAAGAAGAAGAGAAAGTAGAAGAAGTCGAGCACGAAGACGAAAAGAGACAAAAGATAATAAGAAAAAACGGAGAAGAGAAGTAAGAAGTTGAAAAGAAGAGGGGACTTTGATAGTAGGAGGATAACAAATGGAGACGAGGTCTTGAGTAGAGGATGAAGAGAAAGAGGAAGGGTGAGGAGCGCGATTATACGCCACTAAAAACAGGGGACCATTCTCCGTGGAGCATTGAAGAAAGAACATAAGATAAGAATCTAATGGCTGAGGAGCGATGTCAAGCCCTTATCATTCCGGTGAGATGCGTGTAAGTTTAAGGGATCGACATTTGCATTTGGTTTCCTGACAATGCGTGGCTGAAGATCTGGTCACGCAGAAACAAACTACCATGAATAAACCGAGAGAGAGAGAGAGAGTGAGAGAGAGAGAGAGAGAGAGAGAGAGGGGGGGAAGAAGGTGAATTTTGAATAATGAAGTGGAACGTAGGATGCTTGTTGTAGGTTGAGCTTCCTCCCAGGAGGTTTAATTCGAAAAAAAGTAAAGGATAACCCAGAGGTGATGCTGACCTAGCGTTGTCATGGTAACATAGACGTTTGTATCATCCTTCACCACAGTATATGGGTTAGTCTTATCCAGGAAACGCAAACCCTTTTTTTTTCCTTTCTGCGTACGTTACCCTCCATCGTCTTCATCTTTCCTTTTCTCGTATTCCTATATTCCTTCTCTCTGCCTCCATATAATACATGTCTATCCATATATTATATTCACACTCTCTTTCTCATATTTCATACTTTCCCTAGTTTGATCTCGCGTTCTCTTCCCACTCCTATTTATTCCTCATCTGCGAATGTTTTCTCCAGTTTTATATCAGAATCAGATTCATCCCCTCTTTCTGTATTTTTTCCCCCTTGCTTTCATAATTCTCCTTTAAAATGAAGATAGACAACGGTAATGCAGTGCAGGAACGCGAATTGGATTTAACAAGTCGCTTTGTATAAATCTCTTAACTTCATATGCTTACTGCTGTTTCTGAGATTGTACCTGTACTTTCCGTGACTTTCATTCTTGTCCGGTATTATTGCTTGATAAGCAAGATTTGAAATTCCTCCTCGACAGACTTTCTAATTCTGCTAAGAGTCAGCACAATTAAAGGTAATGCAAAGTTTTGGAAATTTTTAAAATTTGAATCGATAGTAATTCTTTAAGGTTTTGATATATTTGGATGTCCCTGTGGATGTATCATAAGCACTAGAAAATTTAGCTCCTTAAACACTTCTGTCTTTCAAGAAATTGAATAATATCAGAATTACCAGTGCTCCCGGTAAATTTCTGATATATAATTTCCAAACGGGAATAGCAAATTGGTTGATTGTAGTCAAGAAACATTGTTTTAAAGCTAAAGTAAAATCAGTCTTGGGAGGGAGCTACAACATAAAGAGTTTATTATTTACATTGTCATCACTTTAGACTCGATTTCAACCGCGACAACGATCATTGAATATTGTAAAATCGCATATGCTTCCAATATGTTCACTTGAACAAAATTCATGACCCCATACCTAAACTTTGTAATACCTTTACAGACTCACATTCTTGTGCATCTCGCTTTGATTTACCGAATTCTTTTTCAGGCGTTTCTGTAGGGGAAATATTTTGACATACACGAAATGATTCGGTCTTGAATTATTTTGATATAAGCTCAGATCATGGACACTACATAAAAACGTATCCATCAAGCAGTTTCATGATTACATCCATCCAGCTTCCACTGAAATAAAGAGGAGAAGTTGTAGAGAGACTACTTGGTGAACTCCACTAAGTTCAGTCTGTAATTTTGGTGTGTAGTGAAATGGACATAAGACCTCTGGCCAAGTCCATTAGTGATACGTGTTTCAAAAGGATATTCAAGGTTCACTAAGAGGCCTGACATGAACACAAATCATGACAAAACAAGAACAAGATTTTAAAATTGTGCCTAAATTTGGATATCCGGTCATGACTGTCGCCAACTTGATGTTTTCTGTGATTAAAAAGGGTATTAACTGAACGCCTCTCATTCATTATCACTAATGAAACAGGAATGGAGGAAGCAAAACACGTCTTGCAGCTATGTAAACATTTCCTCACAATAATAACCAATACCTGTTAACAAAAACAGCAGATAATCTCTATAATGAAGTCTTATTGCCACACGTGTACTATTACGCTGCGAGATCTATTTGAAAAAACAAACATCTAATTAGGAATGTCTAGTCTTTTGTGTGAGGCAGCAGAATTCAGGCTTTACCATAACAACCAGGTTCTGATTAATTGGTTTTCTCTGAAAGATATGATAGCATATAAATGTTTCGCTTGACCAAATGCGCAATAAAAAAATATTCTGATTCCAACATCAGTTCCAGTAGAATGGTCATAGATACGAAATCGTGTAAAGGTAGGAACCATTATGATAATAGAGCGATACAGACTGGATGGTGGAATGCATTGCGTACAAGAAAAAAATTAAGGAAAATGGAGAGTGTGAAGGAAGGGCAGAGAGAGAGAGAGAGAGAGCAGTCAGAATAAGATATAGTGAAAGAAACCGAGATAATGTGTGACAGAGAAAGAGAGAGAGAGAGAGAGAGAGAGAGAGAGAGAGAGAGAGAGAGAGAGTGGCACAGGCAGATATATTGAGGCATATGGGAAATGAAAATGTTTCATAGAGAGAGAGAGAGAGAGAGAGAAAGAGAGAGAGAGAGAGAGAGAGAGAGAGAAAGAGAGAGAGAGAGAGAGAGAGAGAGAGAGTGACAGGGGGAGGAACGGTTGACGAGAGAGAGATATTAGGGAGAAAGTAGAAAGAGGGTGAGGAAAGAAAAAGTATATACCTTGACCTATCATTGTTCTAAGATGAGGACGCCACTTTCATCCATTACTCTTCTCTTACTTCCGGTCATTTCAAGAAAGGAATTTAGTCGCCAAGGAATTATCATGGAATACGATTGGTAAGAATCACAAGATTTGAGAATGAGAATAAGGTTGAGAAAGTATAATTTAAAAGATAACAATTTCGGATTTCAAAGGAAAAGGGTTAGCCAGGAGTAGTAGTTGTTATACTGGCCTGATTATTTGGCGGTAGAAGAATTTGAGAGGAGTAAATTAAGGATTATAATGGTCACAACCTGACAGTTTAATTGCTCTTAAACGAGCACCATATTGTCATGTGTGAACTATAAAACTAAACGCGAGTTCATCCCAAGTCGATTCACACAATGCACTCGTATAGATTCATAGACGTTACATTGTAATGATAATGCACTTCATCATTGTAAACGTTCAGAAAAGGAATACACATTGCTAAGGCACTACTTCTTCTTCTTCTTCGTTTGGTATTATAATGGCTATTAGTCAAATTTGACTATTGTTGCCAAGGTGTCCTAGAAAACGTGATGGGTTTATCAACTTAAATGATGTTCTTTTTTTCTTCAATCGACAACATTGTATACGATTCATCATCAGAGGTTAACTGAATTTATTATTTTCACTTTTATTCTAAGTTTTGATATATGGAATAGAAATTGAGACGATTTCTAATGCGGATATATACATCAATCAAGATGTCGGTCATAATTTACGTGCGGATAAAATCATAATTTCTTGGAATCTTTGAAGGCAAAGATAGATGAGTGTAGACGACTCAGATCCTTTTTTGTATTCGAATTCGGATATGATTTCGTCTTGCTACTCTTGCATTTTACAAGAGCCAATGTGTTGAGGCTTCAAAGGTCGTCCACTACAGAGCAGTTCCCCAGGCTTATTGACACCAAATATTGGCTCATCAACAACATGACATTTTAATGCACTTTTCCCCGCATGGATTGGCTCACAAGAGATCCATTTTATTTCCTTTACATCTTCACTTTTTTGGTTACATTATTTTCTTTTTATCTCAGTTAACGATTTCTCCTTTTTTTATTAGTTATTGCATGTCTTCAACGAAGTCTTTTGAACGATCGTAGTGACTTTGCAAACACTTAAATGCATATTCTCTCTCTATCTCTCTCTCTCTGTCTCTATCGTTCAGAAGAAGAGAGAAGAAGTAGAAGAAGAGTGAGAAGAAGAACAAGAACTAGTACGAGAAGAAGAAGAAGAAGAAGAAGAAGAAGAAGAAGAAGAAGAAGAAGAAGAAGAAGCAGAAGAAGAAGAAGAAGAAGAAAAAGAGAGAAAGAGAAGGCGAACAAGTATGAGGAGGAGAAGCAGAAGATGATATTTTCTTGCAATGAAAGTAACGTGTACGCTAAGTGTTCTTCACAATAAGTGTGGTCGCCATGCATGGGGTGTACAATATTCTGCAGACGGTAATCCAACCCCTTACTCATCACCAGTGTAACCTAGGGGCAATGTACAGTAGCAAGCATAGTTTACATCATCAAGTGGCCCCGTAATAATAGAGCGTGGGCTAGAACGAGTGGGCCGCAAAGGGGCCATGCTTGGATGGGAATTGAGACAGGGGAGGGAGAGGGGTAAATTATTGTTTTTTTTATGAAGGAGCAGTGTATAAAGTAACAGGCTAGGCAAGACGAACATCCTCTGGACATGTTATTATCTGTAAAATTTGCTTTAAATGTTATCGTTATCGTTTTGATAGTGTGATGCCTATATCATTATGGCGTTACTAAAATTTTGTTGCGGATTATATTTTCCATTGTTGTGGACTTTTTAGAAAAGAATAGTATTATTAATCCCTCATAATCCGAACTTCACCGTCGTAGTTTGCCTTTGTCCATCTTAGAAAATAATTAGGCTAATGGAAAAGAAATTACTTATATTGACATCGGCTTCTGACAAATATATTCCGTTTGACCATTGCTTCATATAGAATGTGTACCGTAACAATGCGTTAATTAATGCGTCGTTCAAATAAAATACTCTCTATTTTGAGCATGATTTGTGATTTAGCAACCGAGGGTATTATGCGGAATACGAACAAAAGTACAAGTAAACCTCATTAACATGGTGATTGCATTGAAAGAAAGAGTTCACAAATGAATAAACTTCAGGCGGTATTTGACAGCTTGAAGAAAGGATTTGGTTCGTTTGCCTTCTTTCCAACACGAAGGATTACTTTGCTAGTCCGAGCCGCCATTCCTCAAAAGCTTAGACATTTGTCTTGCTACCATCCACCCACTCTCACAGTGTGTAGGGGTAATGAAAGCGATTCGTTACACTGTGAAATACTTCATCTCGAGCACATGAAGACAGCTAGCTATATGAAAGGTTCTGAAAGCGATCATGAGATGGCGGGAAATCCCTGCGTTCTCCTAAGACGTATCAAGTTTATTATTTCAAGGAACCCGTCAACCATTGTTGCCCCTTGAGTGTTGTCCTTAGAGGCGATCTGCTCCCACGCTTTTAATAGTTCAAATGAATTGGTATTGAGGCTAAAATGACTGTCAAAGCTTTTGATTTATCAGCTTTATACACTAGAGACACTTTCTTTCCTTCAGAAGAGGGTAGGCAAGATGAACTTGACTGTATAGCAACGATGTACATTTTATGAAAGACAACTTCCTACTTACTTTAAAAGATTGTGAAATTTGCTTGAGTATATCGGCAATTTATTGCAAAGGAACGCGCAATATAACGAGCAGTGAGAATAACATCATGAATTGTCGGATCAACGAACTTAGTTTAATTTTGGTATTGATAACTGCTTAGAATAGGGATTATTAAATCCAGACTACTACTTCCGGAAAAAAGCGGAACCCCCGCTTAAGGATAATCACACCCCCTCGATACCCTTAACTTGAATTCACCTCATAAAATCGCGGTTAAACATTACAAGTAGCACCTTCTGACAAATGTCTAGGTTGTAATTAGATGATTGATATATTTTGAAGGGGTCGTTGGGATTATTGTAGGGATGGGGGTGTTAGTAAATGGTTTCAAAGTTTATGATAGCCATCCGTGCGTTTATATGTACATAAATATATTTATGCACGAGTTGATAAGTATTGAAGTAGTCTATATTTACTGTCTGCTTTAGATATGAACGTATTCTAGACGCAGAGTGTAATTACAATAAACCGTTCCTAAACTACACTGTTCTGTCAATTTCCACCAATTTAGTAACTTCGGGACTACAACCTTTAAAAAAAATACCCCCGGCAAAAACCGCCCACCTGGACAACTAATTCCGGACAACTACATTGGCGGACTACTTCACCCAGTAACGGGTAGCAAATTGTTGAAAATTGATGCGGGGTAGTTTCACGAAAAAGCTTTTTCGGATCATAATTCCCTAGGGTTATCCTGTAGACATTATTTTCTGTGGAAAGATTTGCTCTCTCTGTTTTCCATGTGAGTTTCTCGAACAAAAAGTTTAGAGAAAATGATATCATAAGTACAGACATTTTATTCATTTTTAGAAAATTCATGTACCCTTTTTAATGTTTCATTGATTTTGTACCGTCCATTATTATGTACCCACTTTCGTTCCGTTTCTATTATTTTTACCTTTAAAATCGTATATTTTGATAGAGAGCACTTTTATTAAACTGTTTTTTCCCAGTGAAAGAGTATGCAAGGCTGATTATGATCAGCAATTTTTAGTTATATTTTAATTTAGATACTTTTATGAAGTTTATGATTTGTATTAACTGAAATGAAAGAATAGTATTCATTGAATTTTGACAATAGAGGAACAGATATGGATCTTTAAAATAAATACAAATACTTGTTTTGCTTTTTTTAATCATCCCTACAGATTTTGACCAACTGAGAAATATGTTGAGCTTACTTACAGTTAAATCCTCTTAACAGTCTTTAAGCATTCTTTCCATTGTTGAGTCAATTATCAACTCCCCCTGTGTATTTGGTATTTTATACCATAATGATTATTTGACGTCAAATTCTCATAAAATACACCTTTTTTCAAACAAGATCATGTTATATAATGAACGTCTATCTGAAAACAATGCTATACACAGATGTTTCAAATCTCTTTTGTTGTCATCTTCCGTCAAGTTTACGCATGTAAAGTATTATGTTGTTGTTGTTCGTTTGGTATTATAATGGCTATTAGTCAAATTTGACTATTGTTGCCAATTTCATCGCATCTCTTTCTTTTAATGTCTTGGTAAAATTAATTCAACCATGGTAGCGTTAAGGCGAAAACACAAAATGAAGATGGCGATGTAATGATCATGATCGCTCAACGTACTTCTAACGTGACTCGCATAAAGTATCCATTACTTGCCGCCGTGTGGACAATCAAAACATTACACAAAAATCACGCCGTGGTCAGGAGAATATCAGATGTTTATAACAACACCGAAATGAAACAGTTTAAAGGAGTTTGGAAGGCGAGGCGCACTAAAACACCATCGGCAGTTGTGTCGCATTCGCTTAAATGCCTTGAAGGCAAGCACTAGATTGATATACACGATACTCTACACGTAATACCCTACGGAAGACCTGACTCAGTCTGAGATAGGTAAGGCACTGACAGCCATACATGTTGATGAGGTTGATTAGGAAGAAATATTCATCTCATATAATCTCACTCTTCTTATCTTTCATAAATTGAGCGCATGTTGTCGTTAAAAAGGAGAAAGAAATTGATACTTAGTAGTGGTTGCATGGGTTTCACTTAACCTAATTGACGGTGATTGTACAACCAGCCTCATGAATACTTAAGAGATATTGTAATAGGGAATCGAAAAGAAGACGGGGGATTATATTTATTTAGATAATTTTTTTTTGTCACGTACTGGTAAATGTCGGTACTCCCATTATCGTAAATGCATCGGTGTATAGATGGAGGTGCGGTGGTTCATACACTTACTCTCAATCTCAAAGGTTCGAATATCAGCCCAACAGTAAAGTCCGTTGGCAAGACTTTAATCATCGTGTGTCACTCTACACCCATGTGTTAAATGGATACCTGGTAGGGTGCGAAAGTTATCTCATTATGAGCATCTGTAGAATGGCGCCTGGTTTGAATGCTTCCCAAGGGGAGTGGAGAATGTGCATACAATGTGTGTTGGCAAGCTTGAATATCATGGATGGGGTACAAGGATATCTTTGAAGTGCTTTGAAATATCGTCGATGTATTAACGCAGAACCTGTATAAACCCATAGTATTATTATTGTTATTATTGTTATTATTATTATTATTATCATTAATATTATTATTATTATTAGTAGTAGTAGTAGTAGTAGTAGTAATAGTAGAAGTAGTAGTAGTAGTAGCAGTAGTAGCAGTAGTAGTAGTAGTAGTAGTAGTAGTAGTAGTAGTAGTAGTAGTAGTAGTATTAGTAGCAGTAGTAGTAGTAGTAGCAGTAGTAGTAGCAGTAGTAGTAGT
The DNA here is from genome assembly GCA_035222895.1 of Strongylocentrotus droebachiensis. Classification (NCBI taxonomy): domain Eukaryota; kingdom Metazoa; phylum Echinodermata; class Echinoidea; order Camarodonta; family Strongylocentrotidae; genus Strongylocentrotus; species Strongylocentrotus droebachiensis. Next base: position 141,390 of record JAVYIG010000832.1, on the reverse strand, counting down.
AGTAGCAGTAGTAGTAGTAGTAGCAGTAGTAGTAGCAGTAGTAGTAGTAGTAGCAGTAGTAGTAGTAGTAGTAGCAGTAGTATCATCATCGTTTAGGAAGGAGGGGGAGATCAAATGATTTAGATACAGACAGAGAGAGAGAGAGAGAGGGAGAGGGAAAGAGAGAGAGAGAGAGAGAGAGAGAGAGAGAGAGAGAGAGAATGCGGCACACGCATAATATAGATACTATATTGTTAGACTGAAGGGAGAAGAAATGAGTCAATATTGTCTTGCCTCCAGCCTGTAGGTTAGTATGATGTTTGAAGCCCGGTATATGATGTGTGACGAATAGATTGTGTGTCTGAATAATTGATTTGAATACCTATTCATTTTTCATTAAGTCTCGCCCCCGTATATTGATATTGCTCTTGATCTAACAGCTCTTCCAGTAAATATAATAATAATAATGCTCTCTCATCGTCATACGTGCTCTTAGTAATATGATACGACGTTAGCATCACATTTTTCTCAATTCAATTACCTTTACATCAAGAGGTACTTTTGGGAATTTTTGACACGGTCGTTACTGTAATTGAATTGTGTATCAGTTTGAGTTTCATAAGCAAAGTGGAATTCCTCTTTAAAAAAGATCAGTCTATAGCGTTTAGTAGTTAAAGAAAGTGTTAATTTCATTAAGGATGATGTGATTTCTGTTTGTACAGTGGTACAAATAACGCAAACGTGCATAAAGCCATGCATTTACTGCCATTGAAACCGATCATATTAATATTATAAACCATAGCTGTCAAACTCTGACTTCAAATGAAATTCATACCAATATCACTTCTGATATCATGGATATGATCTTGCTTGCAGTCATTTTTTTCTCGACTATTTCTTAACATGGTAAAATACTTCTAGACGGATTAAAATACAACGTTGGTCTGCTGCTACCTTTCAAAGCGATACGGGAAAGAGAAGAGGCTTTGAAATACCGACTCACCGCGCAAACTTGCCCTGAATGACCAACTCCTACACATTCTGAATCCAAAGGAATAGCATTTGTATAAATGACTCTCTTGGGGGGGGGGGGGGGGTCTGACATGACATACACTTCCTCTCTTCTTAAACTCACTCTAGAAGGCAGACAGTTACTCATTCACATCTCTGTCGATACATAGCTGATCCACTTCTAAACTCCGTAATCTGTATGATAATATTATATTGATGTGTATTGGTAAGTGTGAGGTAATAACGATTACCTACGGTGAGTCTCGCGTCGAAAAACCCATCTTCAAAGGAAAGGAGGGAATAATGGCTGCGTACCAAAACAATTCTTCGTCTCGTGCTGTTGAAATCATTGTAAAGTTAGGGAAATAGAACTACTCCTGTATAAAACAAATGACAAGCATTGCTGGTCGATCGTCCATCAATAGTCATGTCGGACGTTTTTGTTTTTTTACTGATGAAAATTAAAATGAAAGGAAGATGCCCTGGAGAAGAAAAAGAAAAGAAGAAGATGAAAGAACAGAAAAGAGAAGAATAATAGGGGGTCCTCACATCCGCTGTGAAAAACGATCTTACAGATGTCACGCACTTTATCAAGTGTACTGAGTTGTTTGGTTAAAATGTTTTGTTATACAAAAACAAAATCATTATCAATTTTATAGGGGGAAATATGATATCGAAGCCCTCCCTACAACAATGTTAGTTACATTTGATAGATTGTCTACACCTGTATATGAAAAAGATTTTAGTTTTAAAAGTGTACAGGCTTCTTACATATTAGAAGACCACTCAGTCAAAATATTCAGGTATAAGTTGTTCGCTTCGGTAGAAAACATGCGAAATCTGTGTGTGATTAACCGGTAGGGTATTTAGAAAGTGACAAACAAATAAGGGGCATTATATATCTTAGCAGTCACATATATTTGTTTTAACTGCGTGTTATTACTTTTCTGGGCCATTAAACGGGGGTGTGGTGGGAATACACCGCCCCCTTCTCCCCCACTGCGGGTTTCACACGTATGCTCGTTTTTTCCGGAAGTTGTAGTCTGGATTCATAATTCCTATTCTAAGCAGTTATCAATACCAAAATTAATGCTGCCCCTTGAACAAAATAGATATATATGTTTAAAAAGGGTATCACAATTCAACCTCGAGCTGTGGCCCCGGTAAAATTAGAACATCACTCGGAAAAATTGGATATATCAGTACTTATATTTGCATATACCGAGCGCCGGATCATGCAATATCTGTATAAATTTGGTCTCAAAGTCATCATCAAGGCTTATTCTTTTGGTACATGTAGAAATTTTGTGTATCTTCTTTGACCTATAAGCACCAGCTCCTTGTGAGTAGATGGAGCAGAGAGCAGTGGGCGTATTGGTCTGCAGTCAGTCAGTGGGCGAGGCGTGTGATGGGAGAACTAGAGGTGTCGATAATGTTGACAATCCATGGGAGAGTAAATGTCACATTGTTCGTTATACTGTACCGAGTTGGGGGGCATGTTGGGTAAACACGTGATTAACTTGCTAGGCCAATTAGAGTTCATTCTTTAATACAGGGCTTGAAGGGTGGTTTAAGGGTCGAAAAATCATCTGTAGTGCAGAAAGGCGTTTTGTTTTTGCATGAATTTGCATTATTTTTTCCAAAAATCAATCCAGCAGCATTTTAACGTGTCTCCTATTAATTAAAACATGTTTTTGTGGGTAAAAGAAAAGGTGAATATTTAAAAAAGCAATTTGAAAAGGTAGCGGAACGTGAAGGCGCCATTTTTTTTAGTGAAACTCGTCAACTTTTGCCCTTTTGGATATTATGATAGAATGTTTAATACCATGAACAAGCAAATTATTGCAGATTTTGTATTACAATAGACACATCAAGGGGAAAATAGTAGATTTCAATCGCAACTTATTTGCGATTGACTTCAATCGCAACCATATACAGAAGAGATAGGAGACTGCAAACTTGCGATTTATTGGAGGACTTACGATTGATTTGGATCAATCGTAACTCTTTGTATATAAGACGGGGCCCTGTTGTTCTTTGATCCATCTCAGCATGTCGTTAGTATACGGTAAACATGTTTTAATTTCACAGAAAGTATTGCTCTGACACATCCCACAGAGAACAAAAACACTCGGCAAGACAATATTATCATAAAGTTTTTTCTCATTTGTCGTAATGGGTGAAACTGTATCCTGCTCTACTTAAGTCGTAAAGGGACATGAAGGAAAACGCATCATTGTAAACTGTGTAAAGAGGAGTCATTTATCTGATCATTATTTCCATTTTTATCACAGATCTGACGGCTGCATTCTTTAATAACCATGGCAACGCGAGACGGCATCACGGTAAGTTCTTTATAAATTCATTGTTTTTATGTCATTCAAAAGTGGTCTTGGAGTTGAAATTTATTCATAACTTTCTGCATGTTTCTCACCAAAAAAAAAGTTTTCAAATGATACGTTAGAAAGGCGTTGGAAACTCGTTACAACCATGAAGCAAATCAATGGATCGTAATGTAATACACATGATGCAGCAGTGTGTATGTGTACTATTTTCTGTTTTATCACCTTCATCTAATATCTTAAAATAATATTCTACCTTTAACCAAATATTTGATGAATCACGGATAGGCTTTTATGCTGTACTTTTTCCTACCTAAATTAATAGCATATATGTTTTTATTTCCATGCAAATGGTTTTTGAAACCATGTGAAGCCCATAGTATTTTCATATATTTTCTTAAATATGATACGATCATTCACAGTACATAACGTACTCTATGGAGATTTCTATATAACTAGATACTTTTATATCATAACTCATGTCCATAGTGATATCATCATCATTTAATTTGTCTGATTCGGAGAAAATGTATTTTTATTTAAGAGTCATATACCTCAATGATTAATGCTTTACAATTGATATGCCCACAAATTGCTTTATAATTGTTGTTTACAAATGATTTAAATATATAATTTCAGAGTTACTATAAGGAAAGAGATTTAAAAAACAGGAAAGAAAGAAATACAGATAGAGAGATAGATAGATATTTACAGATAGAGAGAGAGAGACAGAGAGAGAGAGGGGGATAGAGAGAGAGAGAGAGAGAGAGAGAAAGAAAGGAAGAAAGAGAGAGAGAGGGAGAGAGATAAACAGAAGACTGAGAGGGGAGAGAAGAGATTGGAAAAAATAGATATACAAAATATTTCTTTGATTAACTAAACGTGCCCTACAAAACTCTTTCGACAAGTTTGGTATGAAACAACCTTTTTCGTTCCGATTCATCTTGCACTCTCATTGCCTCAGAAAATGAAAGCACCCGAAGCACAACTTTGAAATAAAAAAAGAGGAAAATGTTTTGGCCACTTGTGGCAAAGAATAGTCAGCGGGGAGAAATATGGAGGAAAAAAGGAAAAAGATGAAAAGATATTGATGGGTCTTTCTATTCTTCTGAGAAATATCTGAGTAATTCGATCGCATGCGTTTTGCCCGCTATTAAGGAGACGAATATCGCCTTTTCAGACCGGAACATATTCCTCTTTCTATTCGCCCTTTGAAAGAGACAGGTAAGCGAGCCAGGTAATGACGTCATTGCCACAATGTCAGTAACTATGGAAACAGATAGAGGCATTAGGAGAAACCTACTAAGATGGAATAAAGTTCGTGGTGAATTATTGGAGTGAAGGGAGACAGTTTGTTAGGTTCTAGATGGCGGAATGTGTCGGGAGGGAGCCCCGAGGCATAGGGCCTTCGTTGGCACCTGCTCTCATGGATTAGCACTAGCTACGGTCTTCACCATTCGATAACTGAGATAGTCACAGAAAAAGAAAATTAGTTCAGCTGCAACAGAGGATAAATGTCTCAAGAAGTATGAAAGAATGAGATTCAATATGTTGTATTTGATAAAAATGATGTAAAATGAAATGGGGAAAAGAGTTAGATAAAAGACTGATGAGAGATGGAGAGAAATGAAAGGACAAAGGGGAAAGGGAGGAACGAGAAGGAGTGAGAGGGAGACAAAGAGGGAGCAGAGCGAGAGAGAGAGAGAGGGGGAGGAGCGGGGTGGAAGAGGGAGAAAATTATCTTTTTGCTTTGATTGCTTTAAAACAATTGAACATGTTGAATATTATGTTCTAATTATCCCAAGTCAACAATTCATAACTCTTAGCACGAGAAGTTGTTAGGCTTGGTTTGTATCATAAAATAGACCAAAATGAGTGAAATACACAAATTCACGATTTGCACTCTTTCATTATAAGCGTATTTTCTCCGTTTCAACTTCGTCATTTTGAGGGACTATCGTTTGATATCAATCTAAACTTTTTTCCTGGATGAGTTTGAGTAATTTAAAATTCTGTTTTAAAAATTTCGTAAAATAATCGTGAAATTATGAAATGTGAAATAATTATTAAATACAAAGAATATCTTGATTCACTCTCTTGATATGAACCTCATCGTTTATGAACGGGCCCGGAGGGGAGGGGTGCCGCCCCCTCTTCCCCCGCAAACGCCTAGAGCCTCATCCTTCCGCTTAGTGAGTCGATGAACACACGATGGAAGAGCTTTTTAGATGGTCTTGTTCATGAAGAATGATATGCTTTGAGAAGCGCGTTGACACAGTGTTGAGAAAAGATAGGTAAAACCGTTAAGCAGTCAGAGTGAAAGAGATAAAATGGCAGGATATATTGTGATTTGAGAAGTGATTGATGTTATACTTCAGATATCTAGGAGCTTTTTTGTTGTAAATGTCACCATAGCTGGTGGAATGCAGGCTATGATGATTTTTGTGCTTCTCCGCTCTTTGCGAGTATTCATATAAAGCTTTGAAATTGTATCATCATTCTATTTTATTTTATTTCATTCGTATCAGTCACATTAAATTAAGTTATTTTATACATGGATTATATGCTTATTGCCATTGATTCATGGAACAAATTATGTCTTCTTTGACCATATTTTATCTTCGAATTGTTGTGTCGTAAGCACACTCGCATTAAGAAGTATTGCTTAGAATTTATCCATTTATGCCATTGATTCATGGAACAAATTATGTCTGCTATGACCATATTTTATCTTCGAATTGTTGTGTCGTAAGCACACTCGCATAAAGAATTATTGCTTAGAATTTATCAAGGACTAAGATGTCATTAAAGCAAATTGATTTCGTTTTTAGCGATCTGCAACATGATATATTTAAAACTAACGATGGTCAATATACCTAAGGAATACCTATTTGAAATGGCGGTTTGAATGAATTCTCATTAGTTCGACACGAAACGGCTTCGTAGGTAATGAGATAGGGAAGAAGACCCATTCCGGTCATAATGAAGACAAGGCCTTGTACACTGATGATATAATCACTTCGGTAGCCTTATAATCACTTGCTCCATCCGATGTCCGCAGAACAGTTGCAAGTAGGACTGAACGCAGCAGACAAGTTGAGGACACCCGCCATCCCCTTTACTCGCATCAACCGGCCCCTACCCGCCTGAAGTCAAGGAAAAGCTTCCTTCATACAGTCCAGCCACTGTCACAACCTCCTCATTCAACCAGAGTGATCTTGTGGGAAGAGAAACGTCGTGAAAACCACCACCATGAAAAGCTACCGATCCCGACCAAGGAACAGCTGCCCCCTGGCCATAGATGTGAGTGGAAGACGTGGAAGTCCCTCAATAGGCTTCGCACAGGGGTGGGGCGATGTAAATACAACATGAATAAATGGGGATATACTGACGACACAGACACCAACTGCGAGTGTGGAACATCCGTCCAATCCATGTCCTCTCCTCATTGACCAATGCTGCCTGGAAGACCTGGTGGCAGCAAATGAGAAGGCTCTTCAGTGTGCCAAGGCCTGGCAGAGCATTTGAGGACACGAAAGAAGAATACAAAGTGTACATATCCTTTTCTTGAACATGATATTATTTATTTTTGGTGCTTGATAAATCTTTATAGATATTTATCACAACTATGAAATTTTAGATGGTTACCATTTCGTGTTTTTTTTTTCTTTTCTTTTTACTTTCTTCTTTCTTTCTTTTTCTTCATTTTCATTTTTAAGAATTCAGTTATGAGTTATGAGTTTTTGATCGATCGGGTGGGTGGTACATGCACAACATTACTTATTATAGGCTTTGTATAAGCTTGGCTTGTTAGAACTCTTGTGAGTAATGTGCCGCGGGATTCCATATCCTTAAACTGCTGGCGAACTGAGCAATAAGACCAAGCTCTGTAATTATTAGGATCTCTGTCCAGTAGTGCCGTGTTTGTGCCATCGAACTGGATCGACCAAATCAATTGATTCATAATATATATATGCAATATTTTTCCCGTAACATGAGAGTAATTTTAATAGTTTCATACTATTAATTAAATGTAATGTTAACTGTTATTGTATAATTGTTTTAAATGGGGGCACGCTACAAGAGTCCTATCTCGCACCCCGGGGTAACGTGTCTGACACGGCCGGTTGTAGCAACTACTCCGAAGATCAAGATTACATTAATCTTGATCTAAGGAGACACGAACGAACGGTAGCCTTAAAGGTACCATGTCCCATTTTCAGCCAACATCAAATTCTGTAGAACTTTGCAGGAATTATGAATATGTCATGTATGTCCTAGCTGTGAAATATAAACGTTAGCAGTGTCCTGATATTCAAATATGCAAGGAAATCCGTTTACTTTCTAGACTTCACTGTCAGACACTATTGAGTGAATGAGTGAATTTCTTTCTGTTGTATTTGGTAATAACAAAATGAGCTGCAAAGGGTACATGAGAAATCTACATCAATAACCCACTTTTTGTAATGGCCAAAATTAATCTGATTGAATTTGTGTGCAGCACAAAACATACGACCATTCGGTAAAAGGGTCTGAAAATCAGACTATTACTAAATGGATTGCAATAAATAAAGTCGATTCGACAACTAATGGTTGTTATTTTCCAACATAAAGACATTTTCGAGCCCTTTCGTTTTGAGGGAAGTTCTAAATAAGTATTATCTTTCAAATGCCGTTGGAATTAAGCTTTTTCATTTTTTGGCCTGCAAATGGGACAAAGTACTAAAGGATGTTAACAAGTTGATACAAAATTGTACATAATTGAAGCAGAACCTCGGAGAAACAAAGTAGTGAATATTTTTGGATGCATCGAACGAAGAATAAGAAAACATTAATGTTTGGAAGTTCAATTAATTAATAATTGGAATGGCCTCCGTTCGAATATTGTTTAATGGTGTGTATTGTCTGTCATACATGGTTAACTTTTCTGTTCATCGTTTTCTATATCTACTCAAACTTATCATTTTGTTTATTTTTTGATGGAACACATACTTTCCTGATGATATAATAATGATAATCGACATTTGTAAATCATGAATTTTTTTCCGCTTCCACTCAAGTCAATATGATAAGAGGACGATAGTCCATTGATGGTGTATTTCTGAATGTTCATTTCACTGAACAAGTAATCAGGAGGCTATGACGGACTGAATTTTAAAGAAAATGACGTAGTAATTAGATGATAATGTCGTATCCATGAGGTGATAATGAAGTAGTGATCTGGTGAAATTTTAAACTGATGGACACTAATTAAAAGCTCAATATTTTGTGCACACTAAAGGCCCACAATGTATTTTTTAAGGACACTAATGCATTAGTTAATCTCCTGGTAAAAACCCATGCTCAAAATGGAATGTGACCTCCCGTGGTGAAATAAGCTTCACAAGCTTGTCTCATATGGAGGGGTCGTGGTCAATCACTTGACTCTCAAACCAAGGGTTGAGGGTTCGTATCCCTCCTCGGCACTAACGTCTTTTGGCAAGATATTAATTTGCCACTCTCCACCAAGGTCTAAATAGGTAATGATAATTGCAGGGCCCGCATGATGAGCAGTCGATTGACGTGACTACGCTGGCAAAACAAGACCCAATTAGATCTTTAAATTATATATGATATATTGTGAGGCAAGTTTACATTTCAGTTTATCTTGATACAAGCATTGTTTCGTGAAATAGCTTCACAATTCATCAATCTTTTCTTGCATTAGACAAGAAGGACAATGTTGCTTTGCACATATCATATGACACCACCCTGTTGAATGTTCAAACTACCTATGCCAACTTAGAGGGATAATGTTTGCACACAAAATAATGGACCTTTTTATCGTATGAACGGTTCACATTTGACCTCATTTGTTATTGCACCGTTTTGGAGACATATTCGAACCTAAGATTTACAGATACACGTTTTTGATAATATAATGTACTGTCATCGTTCATCGTACATAAAATCTTGTATGGTATAGATTTCTCATCAAGAGTTATAGCGACCTTTTGAAAATCGTGACGGACATGAACAAACGGACAGCCCAGATGGTATCTGCTTCGAAGTTTTTCGAAAAGTTCAATCTTTTTAGGTTCAAACACAATTAAACGGACAGGTTGGGACATTGGACACATTGGCAAATTTGAAACACTGACGTCTTTAGTTATGAAATATTTTTCATGACAGACTCCAAATGTAAACTATTTAACATTTAATGACGCACATCCGTTTGCTCTGGACAATAGTAATGAAGACGACTCACTGACCATGATGGCCTTATCTTAGCGCGAACTCTTCCTATTAAAGAAAACATAAAACACAAGGAAAACACTTGCGCTGCGTTTCTTTTGTGATTGGCTTTGGACGTATATAGAAAAGACAGGAATAGAAAGAGAGCAACGAAAGAAAATAATCGTCTTACAAATCATTTCGTGATGATTGTTTTACAATATTTCGAAACTTAAGTCTGTGAGCGATTGATGGAGTGGAATATTTATACCAGATGTTAAGAAGAACCTAAAATTATCATTGAAGGTTTTTAGAAGATAAGTGATTGGTCCTGGCAATGCTTCATTTTTACTTTCGAAGAAGCCCAGTAAACTTCTTATTGCCCTGGGATTCAGACCAGACATTACTAGGCAGGGAATCCATGTATGTCTGTGTGTGTGTGGGGGGGGGGGAGGGGCACAGCTCGTACGTTCACTAAGGTCTTCCCACTTAACCCAGGATCGAAGGGGGTATGTACCCACAAACACGTCAAAAGTATTCAAGCCATTAAACTGCATTTAGGTTTTTCGCGATGCCTTGAGTCTACAGGGGCGTTTCCCGGGGTTTCCCCTATGCTAGCGATGCCTTGAGTCTACAGGGGCGTTTCTGGGATTGCCTTATTGTGGCGATGCCTTGAGTCTACAGGGGCGTTATTCGGGGTTACCCTATGCGGGATACGCCAGTCTTAAGTTTATTTTACACAGAAACAGAACGTAATCGCTAGGTGGATGCACTATAATTGAGTGGTTCACTATGCGATGTATCCGTATTGATGAGGTCATTCCCGTGTGCAGGATCTTGTTAATATACCTCATTTGAATTAAACGCATTACACAAGACGGTGAGAGAGAATTATGATATGATCTAGGTACCTACGATTATCACCCATGCGTACCATCTCGCTTGGATGAATTATCTTATTTATTCCTCAATCTTTTTTCTAAAGGTCACTGTAAATTTCGTAACTAAGTAGAGTTCACACGCCTACCCTGGCAATCTTCAGTCATATGTGGTTTGAATATATTTCATTATATTTCTTTAATGTTATGATTATAATGTTTCTTGAAAATCTGTCTCGCAGTCATGAAGCTGAATTGTACAATTTTCTGTTAAAAATCGATATGAGAACACATATTAAATACATATATTTACAACATATATTATGAGTAACGATCTAGTAAACGTGATATGCGATTTCGCACGGTAAAGATGATTTTTTGTAATGCATAATTATGTGGTAGAAAAAGATAAAAATCAAAGTTAAAGGTCGTTGAGAAGAGAAAGAAAATGATATGATTCATAATTTAAATTTAAACAAATTGCAAAGAAAAGAACAGAAAAGACAGCTGAAGAAAAGGGAAGACTAAATGTAAGTTGCTAAGTAAGGGCCCACAAATATATTTTACAACTTTAGTAATGAAGATATGCCTGTATAGCATGTACACATTCAAGGAGCTTCTTCTTCATACTCGAGCATTTGAAATGTGGTCCCTCACTGGCAAATTGGATAATATATTGCACCGAACGTGAACACTTTCCGAAAGCTTCTCGGTTATCGCACTTTCAAAGTATAGATTTTCGATCCAGTCCTCACCTGTAGTCTGAGTGGCCGTCGGCTGGTAAACGAAATTAACCGGTTGTTTCCCATGAGACGTTGTCATGGCAACTCCCGCCATTCTGAGAAGCAGAATGTTCTTCGATTCTTTACCCTGTATATTGTCGAACTGTGACATCGTTACTGACGTGCATGTCTTTGAGAAGGGTCTATTTATGACTTATAATACGTGGCGAAGCGTCTTCCAGTTTGACAAACACCGCATCATTGAGCCTAGTGATTCTTCAGAGCGGAAGGCCACTTTAGCAATTTTGCGTTTATCTTTTCAAATTTCATTGGAAAAACATTTTTTAGTGCGTCATTCTACCCACTTGAGCTTCCATTTATTGTATTTATTAAGTTTGACCCGTCTCTTGATATTTATTATCGCGAAAGTCACAACCAGGATCTCCAGGAAATTGTAACCTATTGGTGAAAACAGTAAATATGAGTAGTAAATCGATTATACGAAAGGTTGTTTCTCTTTTAAAAACATTGCTTCATTGACACTAAAACGAAAAAAAGGAACATTGAGTAACAGAAAAGAAATGAAAAGGTATTCTGACTCTTGTTTCTGCAAAGCACAAATTATTTTTCGTTAATCGCCTTTTGTCTTCATTTGTCTCCATTTCTCATAACATATTGATGACTGGTTAATGTTTTGAATTAATGTCACAGAAGAATCTCTAAGAAGTCAGGTAGGATAACGATAGATAAATAAGGATGAACTAGGAATGTTCAAGTAAGGTTAAGATGACGTCGGTATCAGATAAGATTTCACAATTTTAATGGAAAGTTTCAAATCTTTAAGACTGACATTTATATGAACAAGATTTAAAGAAATTTGTAAATTTTACCAGCACACAATATATTGGAAGAGATGGTTACTTTCCTTTCATTAACATTTACTTTACAGTGATTTAATCTAATTTTCTAGTAGGTGTAGGGGAACATTCAGAACAGTAGTATTTTATTGCAAGTTTAAATGGAATTTATGGGAACATAAATTGATTCGTACGATGAACCACTAACTTGTATGTTATTCCTTCGTCTGAATTTGTTATAGCGTCATCCAAAGATTTATATATGCACTAATTCATTTTGGAAGATCTCGTTCAGCATGATCAGTGTTCATTCTGTAGTCGTGAGCTTAGGCATTTTCTTGTAAAATTGTTGTGATTATTAAAAAGGAGTGATGATTATAATAATTTTGGTCCATCATCAGATTATCATTATCAGTAATTGTAACAATTATTCTGTCATAAACAGACGACAGAACAAGATAAAACCAAGCTCGATATTTCTGAGTTGTCATCATGATACTGTATAAGTGATTTTTTTTTCTACGGAAAATTTGGAGAGTAACTAAAGGAGATAAGTCATATTATTAAGTTGTCAGGCCTTGCTATCAAATCTTGGATGAGTGATATGAGTTTGTAATCTTCTAATGTATTTGAGAGTTCCAGTGGGAAATCAAGCGAACAAGTAGGATTCTTCCTTTTAACCCGTGGTGAATTTCACCCACTCCCTCGCATTTCTATCACAATCTGGTTATTTGGAACAAAGCAAAAGAGTAATCAACATGGAAAAGAAAATCCGTTCAAATTGTGTAAGAAATGAAATGTATAGATTTCACTTGTAGGGTAATGAATTTTGTCTTAAAGAGGAGAACTCGATCTTGCAAGACTTCTTCGGCTGACGTGGGTCAGAATCACTCAAGACTTGTTTTCTCCTTCAAAGTTGAAACATGAAATAGGCCAAACTCTTTGATAACTTCAGTTAGCGACGTCCGTTTGATGTTATAACCTCATTTTGGTTTTTAAAAAAATTGTGTTTTTAATTGATATAAGAGAGCAAGGGTTTATACATGTAGAACATGAAGATAAATGGAGGTGCGATGGCTCAGTGGTAGAGCAGTGATCTCATAACCGAGAGATCCCGGGTGCGAATTAGCAAAGTCGATACGCCTTTGGGAAGAAATTAATGTAATTACCAAGTCCCTCGGAGAGGACTTTAAGCCGTCGGTCCCCTCATTGCTTACAACTCATACCCACGCCCTTTTTATAAGTCAGGTCTAAACAAAACAAAAACATCAAACAATCGCATGCCACACACAAATGTTTTTGCAAAACACCGTAAATTACCATCCTCACACAATTTTATAAAAATATGTTTTCAAGATTTTAGAGTAACCTACTCATGATCAAGAACCCCAGGTGTTGTGGTATAGTGGTTCATTCACTTGACTCTCTATCCAAGGGTCGATGGTTCGAATCTCATCCTTTCACTGATGTCTTTTGTCAGGGGACCAATTGCCACTCTTCACCCAGGTTTAAATTGGTACCTAGCAATTTCTGGGGTAGTGATCGCATGACCCTCAGAAAGAACAACTGATGCTGATGGGCCCTCCCTGGGTAAACAAATAATTGTTATTATTGTTGTTGTTTACATTATCATTATTATTATTTGTATTATTATTATCATAACCATTATTATTATTAGAAGAAGGATGTTTTGATGAAAATAGACCCTTGTGAAAATACCCCTTCGACTATTACCGCAGAGAAACCACCCATCGTAAAAGTCCCTCTTGTTTAGTTACCCGAGGACATATATCCCTGGACAACTACATCATAATAAGTTGTCGTAGAGTAGATGTCATGTTTGTCGGGGCTGGGATGGGTGTAGTGCTTGAAAGGGTTTCCCCTGGAATGGGGAGGGGGGGGGGGGCACTCGTCATGATATGGATAATTGTTTCGTATTTCATTATTTTCCAATAAAGTGCTTCTTATAATTTACTTCTTTCATTGGGTGCATTATCAAACCTTAACTGTGTTTGTGTAATAAACACTTAAAGGTACTATGTCCCATTTGCATGCCAAAAAATGAAAAGTTTAAATTCCAACGGCATTTGAAAGACAATACTAATTTAGAACTTCCCTAAAAATAAGGGGGCTTGAAAATTTCGTTAAGTGGGAAAATAACGACTATTAGTTGTCGAATCGACTTATGTGCTATAGAGCCAGTAAGTATTGTTCAGACCATTGTCCTGAATGGTCTTACGTTTTATGCTGCGCACAGATTCAATCAGTTTAATTTTGGCCATTCCAAAAAGTGGGTTATTGATGTAGACAAATGCTCATGTATCCTTTACAGCTCATTTTATGTATGTTTTTACCAAAGATGAACAAAGCCAGTCAGTCACTTAATAGTGCCTGACAGTGAAGTCTAGCAAGTAAACGGGTTTCCTTGCATAATTTGAATACTAGGACACTGCTAACGTTTAAATTTCGCAGATAGGACATACATGACATATTCATAATTCCTGCAAAGTTATACAGAATTCGATGTTGGCTGCAAAAGGGACATAATATCTTTAAAGTCACTAAATTGAGAGGACATTTCTCCTCTTATTCAAAATCTAAAAAGTTATTTTTACTAACTTTTCCGCCCCTCTCTCATTATTTCTCTTTTGTAATATGTATACACTTATATAATCAATATCCACTCACTAAGACATCATCATGATTAATGTACCATAAACCCCCTCATTCACAGACACCATACGCCTATTAATTCTGACCCCATCCCCTAATCTCACGCACACACACGCACACCCACGAACACCACGCACACACACGCACGCGCACACACCAACATACACGCACAATCGCACACCCACACGTGTACTCATTCGGAAGGCAATGCATGGCTTGTATTGACGTCATAACAATGTGTGCGTGATGGGAGCACGTATAACCTTCTGCGCATTAAACCCCATAACGTTTTTACTTGAGTATGGTGGGTGACTAGTAATGAGTCTAATGCTAATCAAACCCACCGGAGGCTTAGCTCTACCGCAAACCCCTCTCTCCATTGGAAGCATGCGAAAATGTCAAATGTTAATAAGCCCCTGTATCAGAGACAAATGAAAGTTACTCTAAAAAGGAATCATATTCCCATTCTGGGTGTTCTCTTACCCCACATCAATGTTTTGTGTTCACCTCTATACATAGAAGCGTAGGAAGATCCCAATGAACGCGCAATGGGACTCCCTGCGTGGAGCTTAGCGGGGGCCCACGGGCAGAGGGATACACAAACAAAAACTAACCCAAATCATCAATTAATTTTTCATTGAGGCTTATCAAGTATTCAAGCAGGAGACTAGGGTTGGAGGAGAAAGTGAGAGAGAAATGTCGAAGATTCACTCCTCGATCACTTCGGCTGCTTGGTGTAGGTGTGTTGATCTCATTCTCTGATAGCATCGTGTATGCAGTAACCATCGACAGTTGTCCACAGTTCTTCCCATAATGGCTCATGGATGATCATTAGACATCCGGTCAATATTATTGTTGGCTTTTATCAGCTGTATCTACACACTTTCTTCTTTTCGTGTCACTTAGTCCTCAAATGCTTCTGCCAAGTCGGAAATGGAATTCAT
This sequence comes from Strongylocentrotus droebachiensis, assembly GCA_035222895.1. Classification (NCBI taxonomy): domain Eukaryota; kingdom Metazoa; phylum Echinodermata; class Echinoidea; order Camarodonta; family Strongylocentrotidae; genus Strongylocentrotus; species Strongylocentrotus droebachiensis. Next base: position 125,771 of record JAVYIG010000832.1, on the reverse strand, counting down.
GTGGTGCTTCAACATACTTGAATCGGCGAATATAATTTCCTTCCTCCAAGAAAGATTACCGAGTCAGAGTCCTGTTCAGGACTCCTCATACCTCTCTCTCTCTCACACACATGGTGCAACCGCAAACCTACTGTATAATTTCCTTCCTGTTGTAATATTTCTTGAGGACACCGTGAAGGAGTGTACTGTGGGATGATCGAACATGTCCTTCAGTGCATACTATTATAAACACCTGATCTCTAAAATTGGACTTAATTCTATTTCTATTGTTTATAGTCCATGAGAGGAGATCGATAGGATTTATGTAAATGACTTCTTCTTTTCGAGAGCAATATCGTATGACCTTGGCTGCTAAAAAAAACTTCTCATCAAAGAACCATATATTTTTTCCGGACGATGAGACTATTTCTCTTCTGCTATATATTTATCTTGAACTGGAGGAATATGCCACTCAGTGATGGATGACGATTATTAAGACTTTCGTTCATTTGCAAGATAATCCTTTCACGAAGAAAGAGCGAAGTGCATTCTTGAAAACTAAAAATCCAACTCTGAGCAACTCCGAGGAAAATCGGGTGCTGAGAGTCGGGCGGTTTCAGTTTAAATTTCAGTCATACTCCGTCGTCTAGAATATCTGAGTTTAAAGGTGTGCGTATAGGCCTACAGCCTCCAAAGAGTCCCTAGTTCCTGCTGCTAAACAATCACCACGTAATGCTAATCTTTGCATCGATTATTTGAACATAAAGGGAAATTGAATGAAATAATTTTTTGAGTGTTGCATGTCATTGTGCGTATGAACATCTCAGACAGCCATCACCGTCACTGGTAGAACGTTAATATTGACTACTACCATCAAAAACATTTGATGAAATGGAATCGGAGGAAACTCAGATCGATTGTAGTGAGGAGGTAAGTTATTCTACAGCCTTATTAGTATCATCGAGAGTAAGTATACAACACGTTATGAAGAAATTAGACTGCAAAAACTTTCCATATCTACCTTTTGCACCTATTGCCTATCTTCCCTTCGGTACAGAAGTACAAATGAGTTGCAATCGCAGGGACACACTTTTGATTCAAAACGTGTGATACTGAATTATTAATGTAGTACCCTATGCCACAGACAACTCTGTGTTTCGATTCCACTGGGAAAAATATAGATGATTATTGTATTTTTGAATATATTCAGTACCGAACTTATAATTCATCGATCATGATGATGACATACAATATTATGATCTTCACGCCTTTCTTTTTGACATTATTTTTAAGTCGATGTTTCTGGAACTATGTACTTGCCACCTTCGATATTTTTAGTGGCATCAATATTTGTATGATTTATTATCAAACGTCTTTCAGAAAAAGGCTTTATCTGCTTCAAATCAATCATACTCTGGTGTTCGCTACTGAAGATGTTAGTCTGTCATCAGCGGTAGATATGAAGCTGTTACCAGCCAAACACCCCTCACCTCCCCTCCCCTCCCCTCCGGGGGAATACGATCGGAAAGTCACCATAAAAAAGTATCATAGGTGAATGGGGGGTACCCCCAAAACCATTGACTGAAAAATTAGAGAAAGAAAGTTGCGAAAAGAATCATAGATATAGGAAGAAATGGAGAGAAAGAAAAGGAACGAAGAAAACGAAGAAGAGGAAGAAGCAGTAGGAAAAGGAGAAGGAGAAGAAGAAGAAGGAGAAGAAAGCGAAGAAGAAGAGGAAGAAGAAGAAGAGGAAGAAGAAGAAGATGAGAAGGGAAAAGAAGAAGAGGAAGAAGGAGAAGAACAAGAAGAAGAAGAAGAAGAAGGAGAAGAAGAAGAAGAAGAAGAAGAAGAAGAAGAAGGAGAAGAAGAAGAAGGAAAAGGGAAAAAGAGGACAGCAATTTGATGCCGTTTCGGCCCAAATACTTGGTACATGTTGTATCTCTGCTCTCTTGCATTTCATGAACCACCCCTCCCCCTCTTCCCCATCCCAGAGTGCACCCTTATTGAGATGGCTATTTCATTGTAGGGATTATCTAAGAAGTCACGTTAAGTATCCAGAGAACGCGAAGCTTAATCGCCATTGAGCTGTGTCTCTCAAGACATGCAGAGACCCCTTATATCAGTGGTATCTCAGGTTATCCATAATCAAGGTGGTGTCAATATTCTCACCTGTTAAAGATGTCGGGATATGTTTACCCAACCCACAATTTATCTCATTTTGCTTCGTGTTGGCGGCGGGTTCTTCTTGTTTTCATCAACACAGTTGCACTGATTATGTCTAGCTGAGAGAAGTTTTATCATGTTACCAAGATGAATGAAATCTTGGAATCATAAATCACAATTTGCTCAAGGATCGCGAACACGCCTTTGACGTCAGAGCCAGCCTTTGATAAAACTTGGTGCAAAATGGAAGACATGAATAGCATTTATGGGAGCATGTGCGTCTGGCTTCCGTTTCTTCAGGCTTGTGATCAAGACTTCATCCATCTTAAATATTTACTGAATATCCGGGTATACTGAATTGGATTGAAAGTCATAACAACGCATACGTGTGTAAATCATGCGATTAGGTTAGAAATGCATTCAAGAAAGAAAAACAAGTTCAGAAACTCAGCACATGAAAAAGAAAAAAGTCATTTGAAGGGAAGTGGTCAAACACGTAATTTTGCTGAGGTTTCTTTTGATTGCAAGTTGTGAAATAAAAGCACATAAAAGGAGGAGATGATTTTTGAAAAATGATTTAAAGGAGATATAATACATGAGGACGAGAGAGCGAGAGAGAGAGAGAGAGAGAGAGAGAGAGAGGGAGAAGTTAAAAGACAGGGAAAGGGGGAAGTGATGAGAGTGAACAAAAAAAAAGATCAACATGATACGGATAGAGACATAGACTGATAGAATAGGAGATAAATCACAGTGATTACGCTCATGAAAAGACAGTGTCCAATGTACTGTACTGATTACGTCATATTTCATAACATGCGAGTTATGATAATACAGGCACGTCTCGGCTTTTTAGAAGATTTATTAATTGAGGAAATGTGCAGATATTGAATAAAGCAAAAGAACGTGCACGTTCGATCACATTCATGGAAATGTATTCAGTTAATGACATATAATGCCGAGTATGGATACTTTTTGTTTTAGTTTTCCATCATTCGTGAAAAAAACTGAATTAATATCGTTATAATGATTCAGCACAGTACAACTACCGAATGCGCGGTAAAATCGTTTGAATGCATTAAATCAACAACGCGAGCCAACAAAACCATACTTATTTCTTTCTTCTGATATCATAATTATTCTGCTACTCCATAACTATCTTTGTGGTCTATGGGAATGGCCATTCCCAAACTGAAAATGCAGCCTCATTTTATTTTATTTCCATGATTAGTTTTGCTTAAGCCATTAATGATTAATTTGCAATTTGTATTTGTAAAGCACGTTCTTACTATCTATAATACACCCGCTGTGCGATATTGTACAGAGTAGTTTATATATTTGACGTTGATGATGATGTTTTCTTTTTGGTTTCGTTTTGTTACGTCATAGCCCTCCGTAATGCCCGTATATTATGAAACATGATTTATGTTAATAGTCTTTTTGGTTTACTTAGTCATGCTAGTTATACTCAAACGAATGTGACGTAACCATTTCTAGTTCCCTCCCTATCTTCTACTAACGATTGCGTGAGAAAGAGGGAGAGAGAGAGATCTATCATTACTGACAAGCTCAGCTTCCCTGAAAGCGGGTATACTTGACGAATCTTGACTCTAGTGACCCTCTCAACATACATATTTATAAGTGCCTGGGACCATTGTAGAAAATACACTGTTTTCTGAGAAAACTAAAGTGACAGTGTGAATGACCGTTTGGGTTTTATCAAACTGACATAAAATGATTTTAATAGTCTTGCGGATTTCTTGCATTTCCCCTCTGTCTACTTTTAACGTATTATGATGACATATCCATTTCGTTTTTTCTTTTTCTTTAAATTCATGATATCATGCTCAGTATTGACTTACTTGTACATGACTGTATACAAAACATGGTGACATATTCATTTCCTGTGCTAATCTAGTTTAATCGAAGTGAAATAAACAAGGAGATATGAAGCGTTTGGTTCAGTGGTAGAGCAGCGTTCTCGTAACCTGATGGTCCCGGGTTCGAAACCTAGTATATGCGCTAGTGTCCAGCGGAGAGGACTTTAAACAGTCGGTCCTCTGTTTGCTTATTTACATGCAAACACATGCTTCTTAGAAGTCAGGTAATACGAAACAAAGCAACCACAGAAATATGCGTAAAGGACTATTTTATAATGTTTATCGCAGTCGTTGATGTCGTAACATATTCGACATACCTTAGACCTGGCTTGTTTATTGTTCTTATACACCTTTACGTTCTAGGGAAGTAAAATGAATTAACATGATTTGTCTTTTTTCTCTTTAAACAGCGTGGGACTGGCTCCTTCACTAACGCCCTTCACGAGAACCCATACCTGACCATAGTGATTCTAGTAGCCGGAGTAGCTGGGGGTCTGGCATTGGTAATCGCTGTCATCTTCTTCTGCAAATACTGCGTCAAAGGGAAGAGAGGTCTCAACAGGTAATAAATGGGCTGAGAGAGAGAGAGAGAGAGAGAGAGAGAGAGAGAGAGAGAGGGGGGGGGGGGAGGGGATCAAGAAGGGTGTAACTCGTATACAGTCAATTTTTTTTATAAAGACCACCCAAGGGAAACAGAAAAAGTGGCCACTGTAGACAAATGACCTTTCTAGACAGGTTCCGCAATACACATTTCTCTCTCATGAACCCAGAGGAAATGTTAGCGGAGCTTGTCAAGTGCTCTGCAGATTATGATCTGATTTGAGTTGATTTGATTTGAAGTCATTGATTCTGGCTAGGTGATTGAAGTGCTCAAATCAGAGACTTTTATGCAATAAAACCTGAGGTATATATTATAATTATTATTATGTGATGTTTTGTTCAACATCATTTTGGTCTTCGTAATAGTACATAGATGTCAGATGTCATGATGATGATAATATGATTAATTTTACATGTACATTACTCAGATGAAATACATGTATAACGTGTGCTTTAGTGTGGTTCAAAACACACAATCCTCGTAGACTATTCATGGTATTGTGACAAGGCCATATTTTCACTATATCTGGGTCAAGCTCAAATGTATTGACTTGCAAGGGGAAGGTGAAGAAGAAAGCAGATGCACTCAATATATTGACACCGTTTGAAAAGACGGGAAAATCATGTGATCACTGGACAGTGAGATTTTTCATTTGGATATTGACTAGCTGATGATTCAGTGTTGGGGGAGGGAGGGGGGGGGGGGGGGGCACGGGCATTTTTGGTACAAAAAGGGAAATTGGGAAAGAGAAAGGATTGAGAATGCAAGATAAAAGAGGGATAGATAGAGGTTATGATGAGAGGTAACGTGACAAAGAGCAGGCGGGGAGAAGACAACAGGAAAAATGAGGGGGAGAAATTAAGAACATGAAATAAAAACTGCACCGCCCCCACCCTCTGCGGATCACCCTATCTTTCTGTATACTGTAACTGGTACGTGCTTCTTATACGTTATAAGAGCGCTGACCGTTTAATGTGGGGTTTCTCCTTCTCAATAGTTAATTTACAAGATCGATTTTCCATGAAGTATATTTTATTGACAACAAACTCTTCTTCCAATTACTTCACAACGATTATAAAGGACGGTATTAGTGTTCTTGAATAACTCCATCTCTCCTCTGTCTGTCTCTCTTTGTCTCTGTCTCTCTCTCTGTATGTCTGTCTGTCTCTCTCTCTCTCTCTCTCCCTTTCTCTCAGTGTCTCTCCTTTCTTCTTCTGTTGTCTGTATGTCTGTCTGTCTATCTCTAGTCGCATTTTGGGATCAAGGGATATCGTTAATTCACATATTCCCCCCATTCTCAATTATTAACATCGGTGTCCTTCGAGACCGATATTTCTCCGAAGATACTACCGATCCCTTCTTCAGTCCAATTATTACTAAATAGTCTCACACCCACGCGTACACATCAAAAGATTCTTCCTTTCGAACATTGCTCAATGTAGTATTATCTCGGTCATTGATCTAGTTTATTGAATACGATCTAGTTTATTATCAAGACTAATGCAAATGGCTTTTACACATTGATTAAGTCAGTGAGGTGGAATAAATTGCGGCATAGTCAGTGTGATCGTCTAATAGACCACAATAGTTAGTAAAATTGAATTAACAATCGCCGAACGGATATCATCAGACTTGCCTTGAAGTGAGTCTATGAGCTGCGTCTCATGACACAGTTTAATCCTCTTTCGCCTGGTTGATTTCTAATATCATTTCGTCGACCAGCATAAGAAGATGCAGAGCTGGGGTAATCCTATGCCTCTCTTTATGTATTGCAAGCACGGAAAAAGCTCTCTGCAGGGACGTATGAATATCGTAAGAAAGAAAGGGCGACAATATTTCTAGAATTGTAAGAAGAGGCAGCGGTAGAGAGCGATTGGATTTCAGGCTCATGCATGAGTACCTCATGTTCTTGACTTAATAAGAGATGGGATTGTGCAGGCGACAAATATGTCAAAATACAACGTAAAGTGTGATTGTGCAATCGAATGGATTGGAGGGAGAGCGGGATGGTGAAAGAGTGGGGAAGGAAAATAATAAAGGGATATAGAGACATTGCGAGAGAGGGGAGAGAAGGGGAAGGAAGAGTAAAGATAGGGGGAGTGAGAGAACAAAAGGACCAAAGACATGAGAGAGGAAAGAGTGACAGAGTAGTCAAGTACATACATGTACGTGTGACTTTAAGCTTCCTTTGTTTTAGATCTGGACAATAATAATAAATGTCTGTATCCGACAAATTTGGCCCACGATTGTATTAATGATAAACATTAATCAATAACTAAAGACGCTATCTCACTTCCTCTATAAACAATTTTGCCGTTTTAAACTGTTGATCAAGGCCATAGTGCTCACGCAGTTGAGCAAGTATTCTATTTTGATCACTAAAAGTCAGAAATACTTCAGTTGCTGATTCAAATATAGCATACAGAATTCAAAATCCTAATTTAGAATATAGAAAGTAAAAACGATGCTAGAAACGAACAAATTTGGTCGAAAATAGATATTTCGTATTGGATATCGCTTTTTATCATGAGCATTTGATTGAATGAAGTACTGGTGCAGGTCAAAGCTCTTGAGTATGGAGAGACAGTCTGAGAGTAATTGGAGGAAAAGATACTTCAAACGTTTATGAAGGATGCGTGGGAAATTAGATACTCTTATAACAAGTAGTTCTGGTCATAAAAAGGGCGCTTAGAAATAAAGAAGGTGTCCTCAACTTTGTTTTCATTGTTAGCCAATTCTATATTTTATCTTCACAATCGCTTCTTAAATCAGCTTAAAATATGCTTATGATTGATTTAACCACTGAAATGACTTACTAGCATAATAATGTTATTACTGCTAATGCTACTAATACTACTATTACACTGTACTACTAATACTACTGCTCCTACTGCTGCTGCTGCTACTACTACTACTACTACTACTACTACTACTACTACTACTACTACTACTACTACTACTACTACTACTACTCTGTACTACTGCTACTACTACTACTACTACTACTACTACTACTACTACTACTAGTACTACTACTACTACTTCTGCTGCCACGACTACTACTACTACTACTACTACTACCACTACTACTAATACTACTTTTAGTGATGATGATGATGATGATGATTATATTATATTACAAATAGTTGAATATCAGCCAAAATTATTCTGCTTAATTATATGCATGGTCGAATTTTCTCGCTAATGGAATAGCGTGCACACAGTCGCGTACATGATCACGAATATATGTCAATTTCATCCTTCATCGAAGGAAAACTAGCTTAGAATGTATTAGTAACCCCTAATGCTCTTAAAAGTACGGCCCTTGGTGAGCTATAACCACATATATCACGATGGAGGCAATATATACGCGTGATTTAATAATGTATTCGTATGATAGAACAATTATCTGCTTCCGTCACTCATCTTGTATAGTGATGTACTGATGAATATTATGTATCACACTAATACAGAAGAGAATATGTCCGTCTCTGTCTGGTGTAGGCAGAGTTGCTTAACTGTCAACACTATTTTTAGATCAATTAACGAGAATGGACAAAACAAAAAGTACATCTTCACTGGCCCGTTTTTATATTGCATACCCATCCTAAAAGGCAAAACTATACACTATCAAATCAAAGAAAAAGATTTATAATTGTATAAGTGCTAAAAATGGTTTCTCATCGTTTTCAAATTGAAACCGCAACTGACTTTACTCATACTATACATGGCAATAGTTTGAGAACATTAATATAATTGTGATATCATCAAATAGTCGTAAGGAGTTCATCGGTCATATAAAAATAAAACAATAAATCAAATTTACTATTATTGTTATTTTTTTCGAATCCAGCCGTGGGTGGGTCTTAATGTTTGCGGGGGCCTTTAGATACAACTGAGGATTATACTATTTGAACAAGAAGTATGAATCAAAATGACGAGTATCATAAATTCATTGTGATAGTGGGAGAGATAATCAGTCCTTGCATATTTTGTAGAGGGCGAAGTAGCGGAAATAAGAACCCATTTTTAATACCGTCCCACCTATATCATTTGAAAATGTTATTATGAATCAGAATAATAATTGTCAGGATCGTAGATTCGTTGAAACAGCGAGAGAGATACCATCATTAGCTGCATTAAAGAAAAGAAAGGGTAGGCGGGTAGGGAAGAGGAAAGCCCCCTCTACCGTCCCACCTACCATCTTCACGCATTTTGAAAATGTTATTATGAATCAGAATATTTGCCAGGATCGTAGATTCATTGTAATAGCTAAATAGGTATCATCATGAGCTGCATTTAAATTAAAAGGGGGTGGGGGTAGCGAAGAAGTAAGCCCCCTCTACCACCCCCACCTACCACCATGCCACACCCCTGACCTGTATTCTGTTTACCCCTCACCTCCTCTCTCATCTCCTCCTCCACATGATTGAACTGACATCCTAGAGGTATCGTGAATTATGGAGAAGTTAATCTATTTTATGCTCGGGTGTTCATCACCCATACGCACCGCATCACACATGCATATTATCTCTCTCATGCGGATTTTCTCAAATGTCGACCGCTAGCATCCCCTTCAGTCCCTCTGTATCTACCGCAGAGGTTGGTGTCGGTGAGTTTGGATTAGGGATTTTTGAGCGGGCTGAAGCAATGTTTGTCATATTCCAGTGTCAACATAATAATAATAATACTAATAATAGTAATAACAATGAAAATAAAAAAAATGACAACGATGCTAATGATAATAATAATATCATTATAACTAAACTAACCAAAATAAAAACGAAATATTATTCACCCACTTTTTCCTAAAGTATATGGATTGTGATGATAATAACTTTGTGGTGCTACACTGTTAGAACAAGTATTACAATTTTTAACCAAGTTGGTTAAAATTTTAATCAACCACGGATTACCAGGTGAATCACACAATCGTTGGTTAAACTTTAACCAACAGCCTGTTGATTAAAATTTAATCCGTGGTTGATTAAAAATTTTAATCAATTATTGGTTAAAAAAATTTGCTCAATGTTGGTTAAAATGGTGTTGATTAAACTTTAACCATTTGTTGATTAAAACTTTAATCTTTTGTTGGTTATTTATGCTTTGTTCGGGGCTGATTCACATGATGTTGGTTAAACTTATATGGGTCGTTGGTTAAAATTGTAACCATTGTAGGTTAATTCTTTTTTGATTCACACGATGTTGGTTAAACTTTAGTGGGTTGTTGGTTACAGTTATAACCACTGTTGGTTAAACTTACGGGGGTTTGGAGGTCTTATCCTCGTGTTTGCAAGTAAGAAATTGTTTAATATGATTATCATCAATGCTAAGATTGGAAGGAAGAAGTGAAATAAGGTTCTTGCTCAAATTAAAAACGCTTTGTGTCCCGGCCCGTAGGTTGTAGCTCAGCCAGTAAATGTAACGGATGACCTACCCAAATTGCATGCATGAAGACGTTTCACTTTATGATGACATCTTATTTTATATTTAATTGTTTTAAACAATTAGATACAATTAGATTAACAAAATAAGATTATTATTCATGCATGGAATTTGGGTAGGTGATCCGTAATAGGCCTACACTTCTCCTTCTTTAATTGGGTCTGCCTCCTTCACGGTTGAAGATTCTTGCAGACTGATGAGTGTGTGTGTGCTTACGAGAGCCAGGTGCACGGTGCAAGTAAAATGTTACTTATTGGTTGAGCTACGTACAGCCTAGGGGACACAAATCGTTTTTGATTTGAGCAATAACCTTATTTCACTTCTTCCTTACAATATTAGAATTGATGATGATCATATTAAAATAATTTCTTACCTGAAAACACGGAGATAAGACCGTCCAAACCCCCATTTCTCAGGTCCTCGCGACAACCTTCATTGTTAATTTTGTCGCACGCGTAAACTGCATGTACTTTGCATGCATGTACTTTATTTGTATGTCGAGCGATCGCTAGCTACGCGCTTCGATATCGTTCCGTTGGGTCACGTGACCAGTACTTTAATCAACATTGATTAAACTTTAACCGGAAGGGGGCTATCATTACTGTCGGAATTTTGTTTTTAATCCATGCTGGGTTACAATTTTTGCCAACGACTTAGACTTAACCAACATAGGTTAAAAGGAATAATTTTGATCAACACTGTTTTTAACCAACGCAAGATTAAAAGTAAATTTTAATCAACACTACTTTTTTAACCATGGTTGAGCGTTTTTTAATCAACAATTTTTTAACCCGCAGTTTTTTAATACTTGTTTTAACAGTGTATATTTTAAGGGTGTATAGCTTCTACATGCAATATCAAACGAGTCGACGGTGTACGACGAAGGGATCCCATCTGGTCGCCAAAAATGTACTTAAATACCAAATGTGAATTTCTCCCTAAAATGCATGAGTTCTAGAGCGATTGTAATCTATTTTGCCATCGCTATCAAGAGCATAAAATCTACACACTTGACAAATCTATTTGTGACCTGCATGACCTTTCCAGCACTTTAACTTCGATCGATTGCAGAGTGCACTGTAAAATATGAATTCATGGTCAATCAGATAGAGAATGAGAAAGAGAAAGGGAGAGAGAGAGAGAGAGAGAGAGAGAAGGGAGAGAGAGACAGAGAGAGAGGAGGGGGATTACAAGTTGTATGATTAATACAAGACTCTGACAGGATCTTTATTTTGGATGTCCTCTGATGGATTTGCAGCTGCACAATATGTGGCAGACAAGAGATACACTCTTTATAATATAAGCTCTTTATTGTGGCAGGCTTTGATATTTGACAGAATTATTATTCAACTGAGGGAGCGAAAAATAGAAAGAATGGACGTTAGCGTGAATATTAGAAGTAAACCTTACCTAAACTACTAATATTTCTACTTGACAATAAATTGCACCGATACAGTGTACAATGGTAATTTAATAGAGCTACAAACAAAACGAATGCGGTTAGTTATGGTATCAGAATTAAATATATATTTTGTTTAATTACATCATAACTATTACCCATCAAGTAAAGCGATAGAATGAAATATGAAACTCGTCGATTAGGTATAGAATTTCTTGATATCGACAGCCTTCCTCGATGTGTCTTTCCAAAGCCATTGAAGTTCATCCTCGGACACAGGTTAGGCGGATGTTTCTTGCTAAATATTTTTCTTGGCTCCCCCAGTTGTGTTTTATTTCATGAACGGAAATATAAAAAACGGTCGCGTATAGCTATCACGGTAATGAATTGATTCTTCAAATTCTTCAAAATGAGTGGTTAACACTTTTTGATTCTGTAGAAACGTCGTCAATATCCGTCAATAGGGACTTAGTTTCCATGTTGAGTGAGTATCGTATCTCCACTTGTGCTCAGAAAGGCCTTGGCTGTCCAATCCCCCTGTTGAATTATTCATAACGATTTGACGTCATAAATACGGTATCTTTAATAGAAAAAACAATGTTTCGTGAAGAAGAAAGAGCGGTGGAGCGCTAGGAGAATGAGAACGTTATCCGTCAACATAGATTAAGAGCCCCGATCAGTCATCGGGAAGTAACTATTAAATTGTGAAAGTATTCAATATAAAAGAAAAGCTATTCTAGTACAACAACAGAGGTGAAACATTCGTCTCGAAATTGAACAAATTGATTGAGTTGCTGTCAAATGCATCAATTGATAAAGCCTCGTTATATCCGATCGAAATGATTTTTCACGCTTTCCTGTAAAAACAATTTCGAATCTAGTTAAATAATGATGTTGCGCTCCTCCATCATTTGCTATGTGTATGGATATCTCGTCATTGTTCTTCTAGGTTTCATTGAGGGTCTTTTTTAATCATAATGAAAAGTGTGTGTTTTGACGGCGTTTCTGAATATTGTGTCTGAGTAATGTATCTCATTCATTCATTCCATCTATTTATGTTCATTACCAACAAAGTCCACATAAAATATCATAATTTTAAATACTATGCGAAACCCATTACATTTGAAGAAAATACACAGTACCAAGCGTTTTTATCTTCATAGCCAATGAAGCATTTGATTCGAACTTTTTAGTTTGCATGCTACGAAAAATTCGTTTTAATTCCTCAGGCTGAGTTATTTATGAGATCTATTCGTTGAGCAGTCAGTTTCATTGTTCAATTGATCGTAAATTTTGTAGTGCGCCATGTCTGTTCCAATAGACCAATTCGTAGATACAATCTGCGCATGCGCAAATAAAGGTCACTTGTACACAACTGTAAAACCCACTGAGACTAATACTGGATACATGCTCACGAAAGCTATGTAATCATTATTCATGCATGCACCTGTGATACATTCTATTAAACACAGGTGGAAGTAATCCTTTCAAGAGGGCAAACAAAGAATCACCGCCATGAATTTAGCTGTGATTATTCCAAAAGGCACAAAGTGGGATTTATCTTTGTTTAAAAAAAGATCTTTGGATATTTGGGATCATCTGAACCATGTGCTAACTACGAACTGGTCTATCGGACACCACTTTCACCTTTAGAGCCATTACGTGTATTTTTGTATTATGTATTTTCTTAGTGTTTCTCATACGAAACAAGTTAATCATATTGTATAAGTAGGTCCCTTTATTGTAGAGCCTATACAAAAAAGGTTATTATCATCTCTCTCCTTTTAACCTCATTTTTTCAGAACACCAGCGTTTTTTAATCGTCTCCCCTCCGAGGTGGAGGCAGAGAGAGCAAGAAGGAGAAGACTGATTTTAGAAGCAGCAGCACAGAGCAGAACAGAGAATAAAGCTTTCATCACGGTCGATGGATCCCCCGATAGGTAAGCATAATCACATCCCAGGACAAGTAGAATAGCACATCCGAACATTTAACATTGGACAAACTAACCATAGGACAACTACCCCGAGGGCAACTGACCTATGAACTACCACTGTCGGACAAATCATATTTTGATAATTACCCACTTGGAAACATATCCCACGGACTATCACACCCGGACAACTACCCATATGGGACACACATACCCATACAAAAACTGCCTCTGGACGATTATTAAACACAGGACGATTACCATCCATTAATCACCCCCCCCCGAAAATGTCTAATATTATTTAAGCCTATATGATTGAAGGAAGAAAATAATCGCTTTGTAGTTGTCTATTGGTTGACAACTGTCCTGGGAAGTGTTTCACAAAGACTAAGATCGACTTAAATTTGAACTTAACTGTGGCAGGCCTTTCATGCCACTAGTTCCTCTAACCATTCCTGGCATTTGTTTCTCAAGGGATGTACAATTCGTTATTGAAAGCAAAAATAATATCTAAAGATCATAATTGAGAGACCAATGGTGACAACAACCAGTGGCACGAATGGCCTGCCATAATTAAGTCAAACTTAATGTCGATCTTAGGCTTTGTGAAACACCCCCTGGCATGGAAACGGGTCTTTATCTAGGCAAGTCACAAACGTTTTTCTTTATCAACAGACTGTCAATACTGATCTTTCGGTCACTTTATCATCTTTTGTGAAGAATGTTTTATTTCTGCATGAATACTCACTATGAACATGACTTACAAAGAAAGCGGACAAAATATACAGTTCCTCAGGTAGATAAAGGAACATCCCTTCACTGCTATTATGTAAAAATGTGTAGAACAGGTGTCACATGCATATTCACTTTTTACATAATAGCAATGAAGGGATGTTCCTTTGTCTACCTGAGGAACTGTATATTTTGTCCTCTTTCTTTGTAAGTCATGTTCATAGTGACTAACCGTACCTGAGTACTCCAGCACTCATTACAATACGTCTCTTGCATAGTGTCATAGTTTAAGAGGTGCTCAACATTAGAATGTGTTTCCACTGAACTATAATGTTGTTGCGATGACCTAAGGGTAACCTTAAGGTCAGAGGTCAATGGTCAAAGTCAAATGTATATCATAACTTAATGCATTAAATACAATAATCAATTTCAACTTTGGATAGATCATTAAGTAGAGCAAACTATATTGTGAAAACTATTTATATTTATAAGTAAAGTCATACTTAATTACAAATTGATTATTATGCGCTATCAGATTGAACATAATATTCAATAGAAACTGGTCCAGCCGTTAGAACTTTGGCAAACAACTTTCACTTCGTAACCCAAGAAGAATATTTACGTACAGTGCTTTGTGAGCTGTGGTGTGTAATTTTCTACCCTCCGTTTCACAAGATGACAAGAGCGTATTATTTCTTCTGTCCCTTCAGTTGAAATTGAGATACCCTTCCCAATATCAATTACCATGACAACGTCACCTCCCAGTCTTTGGTGTAGAGTTACGCGAGTCTCTGCGATTCACTAAGAAAATGATTTGACAATTTCTCAGAAAGATGTACATGCGTGGTTAGGTCGTGGAAGGGTATGAAGAGTTCGAGTTTGGATAGAAATAAAGATGAAGTGAAGACAGGCTGGAGAGAGTTATTCGGAAATGTATCAATCTTATTACACTTTGATATTTCGAAAGGCTTACCCATTGAATCCAGATAATTGATTAGGAAAGCGTGAACTACGATTTTTCTTACATGATTATTGAAGTATATAGTAACATGGTATTGTCTATTATCTACTTGAAATAAATTCGCCTTTAAGTACCAACAAGTGCATCCCATGCTAGTATTGAATCTAAACATACACATTTATTCTACAATGATTTAAGCACAATGTATTGTGCTCGTTCAGTATTACTAATACTTATGAACACGAATTCAATATTCATTATAGAAATTCGGTAATTCTACAAACACGAATTCTACGGTATTTTCTACAGTGTACCTTACCTAATGGTCGGAATATAGGTTACCATATACCCATTTCACTCAGATAGCTACATAAAGGCGTTTATTTACGTCATTACTATCGATTAGCGTACACCCCGGGCGATAAACATACTATTATCTGTCTCGGATCACTTATCATCACCATCAATATCCATCGTGTTTTGAGGTGAACTTCGTGGATGCAACAAACATCTCTCTCCAGCTTGAGATGTTCGAAGAATGATAAACAGTGAGTAAGATTACTCTCTGTGTGACAAATGAGATATCTACCCGAGAGTCGAGAAACCGTCAACTTCCTAATAGGCTAAGTGTGATTTGATGATAAAAGAGTTCGTATCATCTAAACACATCTTTCCAATAAACATCAGAAGTCATAACGCTGTCTTGTTTTCGTTTCGTCTTTCCCCACTTTCCTCCTTATTTCTATGCTGATTTCCCCCTTAATGTCTTCATATTTATTTACTTCTCTTTTACGTTTATACAAATTATCCTTCATCATATATAAATAGCCTTGTAGCCAATGTTAAACGGCCAGGTTGTTAACAACTCCCTATTCAAAACGGACAAACAAATACAACGATGTTCATATATAGCTTGCAGCGTCAATCGAAAATAAAGCACAGTCCTTCGGCTACTTCCGTCATTGTTCGTGAAGATCGATGACGCTCGGCTACTTCCGTCATTGTTCGGGATGACCGATGACGCTCGTCGCGCCGTGGGCACGTTCTCTCAAACATGGCCTCCGGGAGCGTTTTAGAGGGTAGACGAAGGGAAGAGGCGAAGAAGTAGGTGTGAATATCCACGGAAGGGTTTCGTTCGGTGAAAACACCAATGTTTCCGAGAATGAAGGCTAATGTTTCATTTTAATGAGAAGGGGGTGCAAACTTGAGCTAGTCTAGGCTGCCATTGACGTAACTCTGTACGCCACTCGGACATAGTCTCCGCCGGTCGGCTACATGAGGAACATGAATGAGAAAATGAAGAAATAGATAACCACCGGCGCCATGTATGTACATGACTTGTATTGTATTGTGGGGTAAAATGAGATTGGGTAACATTTGCCATGGTATCACTTGCCTTAAGGTATTCATATAGAAAATGTCGATTAATGCACTCGGTCTTGTTTCACAAAGTAAGTAGACCTGTATTATTATGTTTAAGTTCATTTTGAAGCTGGACACGTACCTCTATGTGTACACAAACCTCTCTTGCGTAGGTGTTGAAGCGGCATTGTGTGTCATTTTGTAAACACAGACAATTAGGAGAGATACACAAATAATTGAAAAAAATAATATAGGCTACACGTGACAAGGAAAATGTTTTTTAAATGTCATGCTAAATGGATAGAACATTGAATGAATGTTTTGGAAAGGAAATATTCTTTTAATGGATGTTACACACAAATAAGATTAAAACGAATGGTTTGCATTATTTGTTAAACGTTGAACTTTCTAAAAAAAATAGCTACGGTAAATGGATAGAACATTAAATGAACTAGATCTCAAAGAATGTCGGAAGAAAGAGAAATAATCGGACAAAATCTTTATGAGCAAGGTTGAGAAATTAAGCATCTTATGATTGATATCAACTCCAAGAGACTCACAGACTTCCAATTAGAATGCATATGTGATGGTATATTTAGCTTAAATGAGTTTTCTCTCTATAGTAAGTACTTGATATACAAACGTGTTTTGAATGACGGCAGTTTTGCCTTCAGGCACTCGTCTATTATCAACCGATTCAGAGAAAATTATGATACCAGTTTCAGAAATAGATTTTCATGGAATCAATATGATGGTGTATTGTATGGTGACATAAATGCGAATTTATGAGAGAAGTTGGAAGAGAGAGAGAGAGAGGGAGGGAGAGAGAGGGAGAGAGAGAAAGAGAGAGAGAGAGAGAGAGAAACAGAGAGGGGGAGAGAGAGAGGGAGAGCAACAGAGAGAGAGAGGGATAGAGAGAGAGGAAGAGAGAGAGAGAGAGAGAGAGAGAGAGAGAGAGAGAGAGAGAGAGAGAGGGAGGGTAGCTTTTCAGACAAACAATCATACATTTAAAACAAAAAAGTACAAGGAACGGAGAGTGCTACGAACCAACAAAAGATGGAATATTATATCTGTCCTTTTTCCGTTTAATATGTAGTAGTATTCCGTGTAAAAAGCAATAATATTAATATTCATTAACAAGTTAGAAGATGCAATAATAATCGATAATACGGTCCTATTATCACCCATAAAAGCAGTAGTATTTTGTTCGTAATACCAATTATATTTAATAGGCTTTATCATATTTGAATATGACATGCTTTTTAATTCATTCCAAAATGACAATTTTGCACGCAAATCATTATGTTTATTTTGTTTATACTAGCTATACATTATTGAAATACTAATTGTGGGTTAACACTTTGCGTTCCATTTTTTTTTTTTAATTAATCACCGAGTGATTCTTTTTTTAAATTCACTCAATGAACAAAGAACTGTATAATAATCAATATGTTATTATACAGGCTATATTCTGCATTTGTTATGATGCATGGTCATGAAAGATAGGTCTGAACAAATACAGCAACTTTGCCTGATTCACGGACACGATATGCACAAGACTGGTGTTTTGCTTTGATAATAATGAACATTTCTATGGCAAACATATAATTTTTTCTAATTTTCGGTCAGTGCCGTCGTATCGATAAATTTGTGTATAATGTTGTACGTACAGTATATGACTTCCAGTAGGGCCTTTGTACACACTCAAAAGCCGGCAGTACTTTTCTGGCGTTTTTCAAATCGATATCATCTTTTGTTCATATCAAATGATCTTAGAGGGTTTATGTATGAGTAGCTATGTATACACGATGTGAGCAGCTGAAAAGCTCAACCAGGGGATATGTTTGACACCCTGGCCATCCTACTGATGTATGCTTTATAGCCCACAAGCATCATCTGTTGCAACGTCGTGTATTGAATTGTTAAATTCCCCCTCTATTGTCCTTTCTCTTTCTCTCCCCCTCTCCCATCTCTAAGTCTACTTTTTTTCTTTGAAAATTAATTTACGTTCATTTCTTTTCCTCACTTTTAAATATATTTTTCAATATTCTCTTCTCCTTGATCCTCTCTTCCTAATTTGTTAATTCGCTCTGTCTCTGTCTCTGTCTCTCTGTCTCTCTCTCTCTCTCTCTCTCTGTCTGCCTCTCTCTCTGTCTCTCTCTCTTTGGCTATATTATTTCTCATTTATCAATAATCCGTGTATTTCACCTTCTGTCTATGTTTCTGCCATCCTGTCTCTGTTTTCATATGTGCCAGCAATTGCCGTTGACTAAATTTGTTCATAAATTCTGTGTTGAATGACACTAGCGAGTTTTCGCTCAGCAACTTACAGACCTTCGCGGTAGCAGAGCACTCAGGTTTACGGCCGTCGCACACAGACCGTCCTCGATACAATTCGTGGTTTCGCTTTTCGGTGAATGCGTACGTATCTCTACGGAGGTATTGCATGTGCAATGCCATTAGGCAATTTTCGTAATGTAACCAAATTTAATGCATACGTCTTTGTGAAGTGCCTCGATACAAAATATTTCATTCACCTGATAAGGATAATAGTATTTCAATAGACAGAATCCAAACTGCATACATTAGTTGTTGCCAGTTCGACAAACATTAGGGGTATTACGCAAGCTCATTGCGGACAGAGAATCTGCGGTTCGTGTGCAAAATCGAGAAGCTGCTATAGTAACAGCAGGGTGATCGCTGAGGTACTGAAATCCAGAACGGGTTTTGACCAAATTTACGGGCGTTCTCAATGACGCCCCAAGTGAATAAACAGCCAATCAGCGAGCTTGTACTAAAGATGGTGATGAGAATTTCGTCGTCTAATAACGAAGGATGACGAATTGTAATGGGCGGATCTAGCTTTTCTCTATGGCGTGGGCGGGGGGGGGGGGGGGGGGGGGAGTTAAGGTTGACATTTGAAAAATCGCGCCGACCAATATTTCGCTTAGTTTGGGGGTAGGGAGCACTAAAATTTGTTTTCAATTGGGTAGAAAGCACCTTGGCCAGCCCAAGGGGGGGGGGGGGGGGGGATTAAACCTCCTAACCCCCCTAGATCCGCCCCTGACACGAATGACTCTTCTGTGAGTTTTTTCTTCCGATTATTGTTTCTGAACAATAATAACATGAATATGGATATAACATGAATTGTTTTAAAACTTGATGATAAATTGTTGAAATTTGATAAAAAGCCGTTTTGTGGCTTGGTCGAGACAAGTTGTGCTAGTCGTGTAGTCCCGTCTGTACTGTATTGCGTGGAAGAGAATCGGCCATTTTCGTAATGTAATCAAATTTAATACATACGTCTTTGTGAACTTCCTCAATACAAATTATTTCATTCACCTGTCTAGGATTCGCAATAGTCAGAATGCAAACTGCATGTATTAAGTGTGGCAACAACTAATGTATGCAGATTGGATTCTGTCTATTTAAATACTATTATTATTATCAGGTGAATGAAATAGTTTGTATCGAGGCACTTGATTCACTTGGGGCGTCTTTGAGAACGCCCGTAGATTTGGCCAAAACCCGTTCTAGATTTCAGGGCCTCAGCGGTCATCCAACTGTTACTATAGTATCTTCTCGATTTTGCACACGAACCGCAGATTGTAATTCCCCAATGAGTTTGCGAAAATTGCCTAATATACCATATTCACAAACGAATGCGATGATAAAGTATATGATAAACTTCATTTACAGATTATTTGTATATTCAAGCTATATTTTGTGTAATGATTTTTTTCTCGGTATTATTATGATGACATTTGCCTCAAGCTATAATGTTTAATTTTTCATGTATTGACTATTTTGTTGGGGAATTTTAACAAATTTACAAAATCTCAATTGATGCCGCGTTCTCTCCCCCATCGTTTGTTCCTTCAATTTCCCCTCCCTCCCCACACCACAAATTCATCTGAGAGGGCGCCATTATAGCTACACATTTGGTCTCATCCTGACCTAATTACCGTGATGCATGTATATCATAGTGATTACTGACATCCCCCGCCTGTATAACTAATCACGCTATTACTTCTCAGTGTCGTCCCAGCTTCCGTGTACAGAAACCTGGCGTTAAACATCATTTTGGCCTTTTCGCCGCCTAAAGGTTCCATTATTATAATGATGTAAACGAAAACCACTTGCATTTTAAGAGACACCGAAGTGCAGTGCCTCTCCCCTCAGGCATGACACCTACTTCCTAAACAAGAGAGGAAAATAGATTTTTAGAAAGAGAGAAACGGAACAGGAAACGTAGTTTCTGGTGTTAACAATCTTCATGCTTTTGAAGTCTTAGCGTTCCATGCAATGCGATGCAACTATCTCATCCCTGACACGGTGATGTCTAGAAATGTGCAACCAGACTTTTAAAGAAATGTATTAATCAAAATATGAATAAGACTGTAACGATACGCTTTTATATTTTCTTCATCCTTGATTTTCATATCAATCATGTTTTCTCTTTTTAAGATTTTAAAGTGCTATTTCCCTGTCTTCTTTGATGATTTTGATTGTTTTCCTTTTTTCACCTTCCTCTATCTCATCGTCTTCCTCTGGTTGCGTTTATTGATTAAACCACAATCATTACTCTGATTGTTAAATGCAATGGATTTATAATTTTGTTTGCACTGAATAAATTGTAGTATTTTCTGGTGGGACCACGGGTTCGCTGCTTCCGAGACCTTTACACACAGACACATTATTCAACCAAATCTAGAGTCAGCGAATTATGATGCTATACACTTTGATACCAACTACATTTATCATGTTGCTTTAAACGTTCTCTCATCTCTCCCTTCCCTTCTCTTTCTCTCTCTCTCTCTCTCTCTCTCTCTCCCTCTCCCTCTCCCTCTCTCTCTCTCTCTTTTCCCTTCTCTCCCGTTTCCCTTCTCTCCCCTTCTAATAGGTTACTCCGTGAAGATGGAGCGGCTAACGGAGATGGTGAAACATCTGAAAAACTCGTCGAAGATGAAGGTAAGAATATTTATCATCACGTCGAAACAATAACTGAGCGATTCAGTACTCCGATGCTTTGCGTCATCACTGTTCATAAATAGAACATGATAAAGGTTTTAAAGAATTTGTTGGCAGGAATTATTAATTAACACTTCAGTGTCGTGTTATGCTTTCATCTTGGGATTATTTTTCATTTCATATCGTCTTTCAAGCATATTAACGTCATCAAACCAAAGGAAATTAAAAGCTTTTCTGTATGGTGCATTGTTATTTACACAAATATCACAAAAGCTTCGTATAAGAGCTTGGTCTAACATGTTCTAATGCGATCACAGTTCACTTGTATTCCTTGCTTTTATGGGCTATCACCTTTCAACCAACGATGGAAATGCCAGTTAAGCTATAATTTCTATAGAGGAAAAATGTTTTTTGATGGCGTAGATGGCACTAGTCACATATAATATTACTGCTGAAGCGATGACTTGGCTTGGCTTGTTTATATTATATTTATATTTTATATTATTTAGTGCGCTTCGTTGCTATCACTGGGTTCAGATGATAATCAATCTTACAGTTTAACACTTTCTCTCTCCTCATTTGTATTTTTATGTACAAGTATTTGCCGCTTAACTCATATGTCATAGGTGTTTGTATAGGCATTTTGATGATGTTAAAATAAGCCGTGTTATGCTAGTGAATGCCAATTCTTGTTTGTCTCTTCGTTTTCCTTTAATTTTCTCATTATGGATCATCATTCAAAAGAATCGGAATCTATAAAACTTGTTAACACATTTTAATGAACGTATTTATTTTTTTATTTTTTTAATTGCAGGAGAGAATCGTTGGAGCCCACCAGCATACATACCCCCTACCTGTACCCTTGGTGAGATCACAGAGTGCGATAGTGAGAATCTAGAGGGTATGGAGACACCCCGTACACCATGCTCCAATCATACATCGAGAAGTAGAGAGGTTTCCTTCTCAATCTCAGACAGAGATAACAGGTAATTACCTCTTCTTCTTCTTCTCCTTCTTCTTCTTCTTCTTCTTCTTCTTCTTCTTCTTCTTCTTCTTCTTCTTCTACTTCTTCTTCTTTTTGTACTTCTTCTTATTTTTGTTCTTCTTCCGCTTCTTCTTCTTCCCCATTTTCTTACTTTTCTTCCCCATTTTCTTCCTTTTTTACTTCCTTCTTCTGATTATGTTCTTGTCCTTGCCTTTTGTCGGTGTTCTCAAAGACGTTAAAGATTTAATCTATGGCAATTTCAATAGCCCTGTACATCACCCTTAAAAGCCCTACTGCACTAATTATAGCTACTTGCGCCCTCTATATAACAAACAATGTCTAATCGGTGACCATTGGTACCCCATGATCCTTTTTTTCTTATGTTAAGTGAGAGCTGATTGGATTAGAAAACCACCTGTCAGTGACCTTGCAGGGTGGTCTAATCCCTCCTGTAAACTAGTACAGATGAGCTTTAAAATGTCAGAAAATCACAACGGCATTTGAACATGGCCGCTCTCTATCGTTAATACAATAGGGTATTGAAATTGTCCTTGAGTTGGTTTCTTGAAAGTCTTTGAAATCGTGTTTTTGTTTTGTTTTCTCCTACCTAATTCCGATTACTTTCTAATGAGAAAATAATCACACAAATCAACCAATTAATCTCACTGACACGTATTTCTTCAACTTATTTTCATGCCAATCCTACCCCACTCCCACTTTTAAAGGCATATTAGGAACAGTCAAAAGTGCTAAAAAGCAGAGCACCGAATATAGATCACAATGCGTGTTACATTTTGAAATAGATATATCTTAATCTCAAATGTGTTAAGCATGTTTGCTTGGACAAAATATATTACATGTTTTATGTGCCCAGGCCATTATGACTCACATTTTAATACTCATTTGTTTAATTATATTTTTTCTCTCCAGATATTGCGATCATAACGGTGACGTAACGGACAACGCTCAGGTTGTAATCAGACGTCACGGCGACGTCAGTCCATTGCATCCACCTACCGTCGATGAATTTGAGCGTGTAGGTCGATACCGAGGAAAGTCACCTAGGACTATGCTCAATCCAGGAGAGGTTGTCAAGAGCGAAGGAACCAAGACTGGTGACTCTCTTACAGTTCATGTCCAAGTCCATAACCATCCTGTCAACGATCATGCAGCCAAATCACCCGATTTCAAGAACAGCAAAGGTGACATCAGCCAAATACGACTTATTGATGAACGGCAGAGGAGCCCTATTAGGGAGGGTGGAGGAAAGAGAGAACGCGACAGAAGCGCAGATGACAAAGTGCCTATCAAGGGAGATCGTTCACCGTCTCGAACGAGACGAAAAGACACACCAGATACTGAAAGACATCCGCACCCTCCTGCTGACGACATAGATCGGCGTCATGAGCGAAAGGAATCCGTCATGCACGGTCCAAGGGAAGAGGGTAAGAACCAAACCCTACGAGCGAGTGAATACAAGGATCTTTGGCAGCTGAGGTCAACACTCGAGATGCAGCATTCGTCTGAAGAATCAGGATCGTCTGAGTATGATCCAACTGTGATAGCAGGAAACGTTGAAGAAAATATGCTACCTCCTCTTCTGAGGAGTCCAACTCTGGAGGAAGAGAGTAGTGGGCAGGAGAAGAGTGACGGCAAGAGTGGTATTGATGATAGCTTTGAGCAAGCTGTGAGTAGTATTAGCGCGGAGGAGTCGGACATATCTGAGCGAGATCGGGACAGTGGTGGTTCGGGGAAAGATGGTCCGAGGAATCTTCGCAGAATGCATGGTGACAGCGGATATGCATCCATTGAACAAAAGACAGAGACTGAATGGAAACGACGTCAAATGTTTGCAGCCAGTGATCACGAAAGCACGAGCTTTGAGAGTGCACAGACATTTACCATGTCAAGTGATAGTAGTAGTCCGACAGTAGACAAGCCTATGGTGAATGCTGTTGTAGGACGAGCAAGTGACGACAGCAAGCCCATGACACGTAATAGAGGTGATCGGCGTACTGCGTCAACCAAACGACGAGAATTTGTAGCCGGTAGAGAGGAAGCTATATTTGGCAGTTTCAGCTTTCCTGAAGAAGAAACTGAAACGTCTGGAACTGAATCCACTGTCACAACCGGGAAAGAGAGTGATCAAACATTAAACGAGAGACGAGGGGCGCTGCGTGAGAGGAAAATCCGTCGTACAAGTCCTCTAGCTAGATCCAGAGAGGATGGACTAAGTTGTTACCCTAAGGGTAGAGATTATAGTATAGATGAGAAAACTGATGCCTTGTTCAAAGAGTTTATAAAACAAGATGTTCTCTTTGATACCAATTCTAGAAGATCTCGTCCATATAGAAGCCATAGATTACAGCTTCATAATAAGCAGCATAGTGATTCTATGTTAGAATATCCCACCAAGGTGTTATGTAGTCAAGGGGGTAATGAGCCTAGGAGTATCAGCTTCGATTCACGAACCTGTGGTGAAAGCTCCGCTAAAGAACGGCTGACTACTCTCTTGCCTGGTACCGGTAGAACAAAATCTCTTATATCCCAGGATAGCATCGAAGAAGAATATTTGCGACAGGAAAGGAAGAAGGCCTATAGTACAGAGGGATCACCCGAGTCGAAATCTTCTCGGGAACCTTCCCGTGAGGCGTCCCGGGAAGCATCGAGAGAAGCATCACGTGAACCTTCTCGTGAACCCTCTAGAGAACCATCACCAACTGGTGATCCCAAATCCCATGCAACCACGCCTTTCAAACATTATGATCGACCTGAAAAGACTCCTTCACTCGACTTGCCTCCTAGGTTAGAAGACGTCAAGAACAGAAGAAGCGCTTTCCGGTTGGTTAAGAGGTCGCCCCAGATTCGGCGAGCGGGAGCGGCTTCTTTCCATGATGGTAATGTCACTGCCTACAGTGCTGATACATGCGAGATCGATGATGAGATAAGACGTACGAGAAGAGAAAGCATTCCTTCCAGGCATTCATTAGATCTTAGAGATCTACGAGACAGACAAACCCTCGAACCACCAACCATCCTTGTAGGAGGATACGAAACACCAGATGATCAACTACACACACCAGAAAGGGATGATAGATTACCAGCACGACCCAAGGATCCCTTACCAGTTTCCCCTGGTAGGAGACCTCCGCCTGAGGATTTTGCTCGACCGGCTCGATCAGAAGAACGGTCACGTAGCCCTCGAAGCAGAAGGCATCAACGGTTCTATGATCCCAGTCCGAACAGAGGAGAATCACCAGGAAGGGCTGTGTCGCCTGGTCGTGGGTCAATTAACGCTCACTATAGGGCTTCTAAATCACCAACGAGGCCTCGGCGAAGTATGGAGAGCCTTAGTATGGACAGAGGGGATCGAAGTTACCACGACTCACTGGACGGAAGGAGAGATTTTCTGCAAGTGCCTGGAAACCGGGGAACGGGAAGATCTGCTAGTTCTTCTCCTCGACATCGGCTCAAGAAGCACGACACCTTCGGAGGTGTTAGTCGACCATTCAGCGAGGAGTGTCTCTCGCGAAGCGATGAACCAATTCGTGACCATCCAGAATATCAACAAACCTTTCACCAAGGCAGGTATGTACGACCTATAGATTTCGAGAAGTTAGAGAAGAGGCATCAGAAACCGCATTCCAAACAAGCAGAGAAGATCCTTCGATTCGAAACAAGGTCTGGTTCCGAAACAGCTTTACTTGATTGCAGGGAAGAGCGTAGCAAGAGGGAAGCACGTAGGTCACCGGTGAGGGCGCATAGCGACCAAGATGTCCTGTCTGATTGGAGAAGGAATGGGGAGCACAAAGCGAGATCACCGGAGAAATTTTGATAAAGGTTGAATATTTTGCCCCCTTTGTTAAAATGATTTCCTCAAGTTTCTTTGCAGCTTGCTTATATTTTATTTTTGAATTATGCAATTCCGAATGTGCTTTGCTTTGCCCACATTTATCAAATTCTATGGACTTGTTTATATTAAAACCTACAGTGCGTGTAGAATTGTAGCCTTTTAACAAAAACGAAGTTTGTTATAATTAGAGGCAATCAAATTGTAATTAACTGATGGAAAACAGTTTTAGCACAGTATAGGAATTCAATAAATCAGGTTAGTCTAATGAATCGTATACATCGTACAAATCAAGTTGTATTAAAAACAGAACAAATTCTTTTGATAGCCATAAGTTTTTCTATCAAAATTATTACACACCACGTACATTTGTACCGTCTGACTAAAATGTGAAATCTGATTTCTTTTCCCTCTGAGGTAAATGCACCACAAAACATGTTCTTGGTTATCATAAAGAGTAGGAATAGTCATGTGTCAAAGAACGTTCCATAATTTATTGATGGAATTTATATGAAGTTAGTAGCCCTGCTAAAGGTCAGACCAGTTTATGTTCATGTATGTTCACAATACATGGTAATATGTGGGACACTGAAATGATCATAAACCTTGCCTTGCCCTTTATACCCTTTATAATGACATGTGTTTCTCATAAATTTTAATCAGGTGACAATGCAAGATGCAACGGAAACATGGCTACCTCAGTATATGCATTCTGTCAGTTTAAGGTGTGCTGACTAGTTACCATCTTTAACATAGCAAAGTTTGCCAGTGACAGTGTTGACTTTAGAATGATAGAAGTTCTTTGGTAAGGCAGACCGATATGAGGTAGCAGTTTGTTCGTTCATTAACATTTTATAACGCTTTATTCCAATCCTTCACCCCCCCCCCCCCCCCCATGGAATATATTTATTCTTGCCATAGGCTTACAATTTATAACCGTTATAATGTTGCACCACTGCTACCAAAGAGATTGTAGTCTCCTTGCTATTATATTGTACTGTGGACAGTGGTGTTTCTAGCATTGGGTTGTGAACCCGGCTAATGCTATGGTCACATTACCCAAAAGTAGCCTGCTCGGCGGCCGAGCGGCGAGTTTTTAACCATTTCTGCCCGGCAGCTGGCCGGCCACCGAGCGGCGGCCGCTCAGGCACCGCTCGTTTTTAGGGCATCGTTCGGTCGCCGCTGAAGTTTTAGCGCGGAGTTAAAAATTGGGCGGCGCCTGCTCACTTTTCATCGCCGCCCAAAATACGCTCGGTGCCTGGGCGGTCGCCGGCCGGGCACCGACCTAATCGCTGGGCGATGCCTAATTCCAGCAGCGACCGAGCAGGCTACTGATCGGTCGGTCGCTGCTCTGATTTGTGACCATAGCTTTACCCTCATTTCGCCCACCTCACGCACACTTTTATGTGAGCATGACAAACTACTTTAAAATACCCGTATGAAAAATACATGTATTTGAGGAAAAATTTGCTAAACTCTATCAAAATACTTGGGAGCAAGCTGGCAAACCCACTATCTTATAGCGCTGGATTGCTTGCCATATTGAAGCCCAAATATGTTTCAACCCGTATTTAATCTATGCCTTGATACTACAATGTGAATGAAATGAACGATGCGTGCTTATATTAAACAAAACCACATCAAAGGCTCGACGAACCGATGCGGTTATCTGCGTCAATTGTTGACGCAGTAAACCGCAGCGGTTCGTCGCGGCATATTGTATGAACGATACTTAACGTGACATATTACATGTTATTATCTAATTAATTTTGACAAAATATTACAAAATAGAAGGTTTATTTCAAGTTGAAAACTTCATTCATGACTAAATACTTTGGGTTTAACAAAACTATCATCAGACGCGTCAGGCAAATGTGTCCAGGCCATTTATATCTATAAATGTTAACTTTGTCAAAATTGGGACCCGTATATCCTGATTCATCAGTCCTTGTTTGCGATGTATTGTCTGTGATGTTGTGACAGTTAGCATGCAACGGATTAATCAATCTTAAGAAGAGAAAAGTCTGTCGTGCCTTACATATTACATTTTTGTTTCAAATTCAAGAAAAATGTCAAAGCCTGCAAAGCGCTAAAAGGTAAAAGAGAGGTCGCTATCAACCTTGAAAGCTAGTATTATGAAGATGTCAAAACTCCCGCGAAAAAATGTCGTTCCTTTATTCATTTAAGGTGCTCTATAATGGCATCTATTATATCAGTAGTCCATCTTGTGCATGATCTGTCTAAGCTTTTTCATGAATACATTAAATGTAATAAAACTCTGTGCCCTCACCGCGTAAAGATGATATCAACACGATTATGCAATCATTGTATTTCGACTTCTCTTGTCAAGTTTTGAAACGTTTATTTCTGTTTTTGTATGACATTCCGAGACAAAGTATGTAACAATCTAGATACGAGATGAACATCTTGGCTGCCTATATGTGTATATAACGTTACAAGAAATATTTTTGTACATACTATATAAATACATTTTCAATAGGATTTAGATTGTAGATGAAGATTATAATGAATGATTGTTGATGACTTGCATAACTCATAATGCAATCAACATGCAATAGAACTCTGATTGTAAAATAGATATATGATACAACCTAAATGAAATGCGTAAATAATGTAAAAGTAGTTATTAAGAACGTACAATGTAGATAATTACTTGAATTGGAAAAGCCTTCGAATGAGTTTTTAAAGCATGCAAGATAATGACACATGTCACATTGGAACAACGAATAAAATGAAATTGAATATATTGTTTAAATATTATGTCTTACTTTTGTTTATTTAATGTCTTTATTAGGAATTATATCGGCGTTCAGTTATGCTCATTTAGACATTACCAAGCACTGAGATTTGTATATTTTGGTGGTGCTTAATAGCAAAACATAAACAAGTCTAAAGCGATTAGTAGTAAAATTAGTTATGCCTTCAAGTAGAATCCTATGTATATCTACTAATACTCCTTATCTTGATACTCATGGCTTGGTAGTGTAAAAGAGAGAGAGAGAGAGAGAGAGAGAGAGAGAGAGAGAGAGAGAGAGAGGAGGGGTAAAGGGTGAAGAGGGGAAGGGGAGAGGAGAGGGAGAGAGACAGAGAGAGAGAGAGAGAGAGAGAGAGAGAGAGAGGAGGGGTAAAGGGTGAAGAAGGCAAGGGGAGAGGAGAGAGAGGGAGAGAGACACAGAGAGAGAGACAGAGCGTGGGAGGGGTAGAATGTGAGAGGGGAAGGGGGAGGAGAGAGCGAGAAAAAGAGAGTGAGAGAGAGAGAGAAGGAGATCATATTGATTGTAGAGAGAGAGGGATGTCGTTGTTTGCTAACTTATCAATAATGAAGAATACCAAGAAAGTATCAAAATTACTTACAAAATCATTAAACGTTAAAATAAATAGATTTTTTTAAATTTTCATTGAATTTCATGCTCGAACAAAATGAAAATCATTTATAATTATGGAAACTGCCCCCTACACTAGCCCCTGCTGCGTACAGTCATGGTTCAGTGACAAAGCAATGGCCTCGTAACTATGAGGCACCAGGATCAAAACCGTGTCGATGTGCTATAGTAGTGCCCTTTTGTGGTGCATTAATCCTCATTACTGTCATTTATGACTTAAGGGCGTAGGTCCCCTAGTTGATAAGCATAGTAGCATAAACATGCTTTAGCAGTCACGCAAAACACACATTATCAAATCATTATTCAATAAAATCTGAGAACGTTTACTATTATCTAGATCTATTATTTTTAAATTATTTTTAAAATAATTCCATAAATTGGGGTAAAACAAAAATATTCCAACTATATGAGCGACAGTGTATAAACAGATCCTGGACAGAAGTAGAGTTCAGCTTTAATAGACATGGACATGATAGAAACAATATACAATGATGAATAACGAAAAAGATGTTAAATGAAAAGAAAGAAAGATCACCTATTCATTCAAGATTGATCAAAACAAACCATTTAAAAAATAACCTCAAGGACATTTATAATGAAAGATATGAAGATATGGATAAATAAAGAACGTCGAAAGAAAGAGAAAACATAAAATGCAATATAAATATATCAGACAAATAAGAAAATTATATAACGTGAAATCCTGTCTGACAGAAAAGATCATAGAGAAAAAGAATAAACAAATTAACATGAAATACTGAATATCCGAATAAACATCGAGCATCATACTATGATTATTATAGTCCAGGCTAGGCCCCATAGGAAAGGACCCGAACCTTGCTTTTTTATATATACAATGTTTTTTGATGGTTTCTTGTCAATTTGAGGGTGCTGATTCCAAATCCGATGAGTGCCAGACGCGAAACCTTGAGCATTTCTCGTAAACGGCGAAAATTCAAAATGGCCGCCAAAATGGCCGCCAAATCATGAAAACGCTTATTCTTTGGCCATTTAACAGGTTATTTCATGTTTTCTAGTCAATTTGAGGGTGCTGAATCCAAATCCGATGATTGCCAGACGCGAAACCTTCAGCATTTCTCGTAAACGGCGAAAATTCAAAATGGCCGCCATAATGGCCGCCAAATCATGAAAAGGCTTATTCTTTGCAAATTTTTGGCCATTTAACAGGTTATTTTATGTTTTCTTGTCAATATGAGGGTTTAGAATCCAAATCCAATGAGTGCCAGACGCGAAACCTTGAGAATTTCTCGTAAAATGTGAAAATTAAAAATGGCCGCCCATTTATGAAAACATTGATTCGATGGTCATTTATCAAGTTATTTGATGTGTTTTTTTGGTCAATTCGAGTAAGCTGATTCCGAATCCGATGAGTGCCACACGTGAAACCTTGAGCATTTTTCACAAAATGCGAAAATTCAATTTGGCCGCTTTGCTGGAGTTCCAAAACTTCTGTCTGATTGGAAGAGATTCCCACAGAATTTCAGGGTGCTTCGATTTGTCATTGAGGAAATATTGAGATAAGTACTGGAAGACCACCACTTCACTGACTTCGACGAGTTGATTGAAATAGCCAGCAGGCAAGGCAGTCAAACTACTAAATTATGGATGAACTGTCTTGTAACGCCCATGATCATCTGTAGGATTTTTTTAGAGCTGGAACATCTACACTGGAAACATCTACACTGGAAAGGTGACTGGTCTCTCCATCTGCAAGCTGTCAAGGAAATATTGCTCTATTTCTTCGCTTCAGGGCATACGAATTATGGACGCTATGGGCTGTATTATCTCCTTGCCATGCAAAGTCTAGCTGCCACCAGCATTACTCGAGCAGTTCTCAGATAGAGAACATGTGATGCACCATCTGGTCCGATATGTACATTGAAACGGCGTACATGCGCTATGGCTTTGAATGACTCTACCCTTGCTCTCTGGTTTTGTCTCTCAGCCTCTTTGGACAACTATAGAATGACTTGGAAGCCATAGGGGAAGATTAGAAAGTTGTCACTTGTCACAAAGAAGAGAGTACATGTACGTCTCAACAGAATCAAATCAGATGTGGCTGACAGAAAGAGAATTCGTGAGGCGCTATCGACTTGTTTAGATGCATTTAACAGTGAGAAGCATCCTCCTTCAAGCCTGGTGAACATCTACACTGGAAAGGTTGTGGATGATTCAGCAGTAAATGCCGATAATCCAATCAAGATTGGATCTGATCAGATGAACGAGAACGAAAGAAAGTTGCCGAAGGGGTTCCATGGCACAATTAAGAAGAAAGTCAAAAGAATGGCAAAGGCTTCTGATATATGTCGTCAAGAGGTGAGATATCTACAGTTGCCAATACAGGGATGATCTACGACCAAGTAATCGAGATCATGGCTACATCAAGGGAAGCGATTTTAACCAAAACCTTCTTCTATTATGAATTGGCTCCCTATCCACCCGCACTGTTCGACAAGAATGGTGATGCACGTTCCACAAGTAAGTCTGTCTTGAATTCAAGGAGCAAAGTTGAGTGTAGTGTAGTGGTGTAGTGAGATTCACATCTGGCAATCATCGGTTTTGGAATCAGATCCCTCAATTTGCCCAAAACATCAAGCAACCTGATGAATGTCCTTAGAATAAACGTTTTCATGATTTGGCGGCCATTTTGAATTTTCGTATTTTGCGTAAAATGCTCAAGGTTAGGGGAATGGCACTCATCGGATTTGGAATCAGCACCCTCAAATTGACAAGAAAACACAAAATAACCTGTTAAATGGCCAAAGAATAAGCCCATTCTTGATTTGGCAGCCATTTTGGCGGCCATTTTGAATTTTCGCCGTTTACGAGAAATGCTCAAGGTTTCGCATCTGGCACTCATCACATTTGGATTCAGCACCCTCATATTGACAAGAAAACATATAATAACCTGTTAAATGGCCAAAAATTTGCAAAGAATAAGCCTTTTCATGATTTGGCGGCCATTTTGGCGGCCATTTTGAATTTTCGCCTTTTACGAGAAATGCTGAAGGTTTCGCGTCTGGCAATCATCGGATTTGGTTTCAGCACCCTCAAATTGACAAGAAAACATAAAATAACCTGTTAAATGGCCAAAGAATAAGCGTTTTCATGATTTGGCGGCCATTTTGAATTTTCGCCGTTTACAAGAAATGCTCAAGGTTTCGCGTCTGGCACTCATCGGATTTGGATTCAGCACCCTCGAATTGACAAGAAACCATCAAAAAACATTGTATATATAACAAAACAAGGTTCCTTGCTCTCTAGCCTGGACTATTAGGTCTAGTTTTAAGTTGAATGACCCGATTGCGAAAGAGGTTGCCCATAGACGAAAATGAAACCGCAATTCGTCAAAGAATTCTCCTCCCACTCAACATTGGCGAAATTGAATGACCCTTACGCAATACCAAATTGACTGCATCAAGCTTTACTTTGAATGTGCATGTTTAAAAAATTCGGTGAATCGAAACGAAATTGAATGCAACAAGTTTAAAAATGAAACAGGGGAGCAACGAGTGGAGATAATTTGCTCGAACATGAATACACGTTAATGAAATTGATTGCTGCTTTGACGAAACTGGCCGGGAAAACCTATATATAGTAGTAGTATTAATCATTCGCAAACTTACAAACTCCTCTATCATTAGAATCGACAGTGATATCTAGTTTCGATAAATATCATTATAGAATAATGTTATTATACAGGAGCCCTATATAACCAATGAAACTAAACAACAAACAATATATTTTCCTAAAACTGACGCGCGCCGTAAAAAAGACTCCACATACGAATTTTAAACAAATTCGCTATGATATTGCCTATTTTATGAGGTCTGCATAGTCATTGAATTCCTGTTGTTGTTGTGCTAGTCGTTTACACCATGATAAGACCCAGTCTTTAGATTGTTCTCAATCCAAGTATCTCCAGTCGGATCTTGAGATCGAACTCTAGCCATCTCTCTCGAAGCTTCACTCGTCTGATATCGTAGCAAGGGTTTCTCGTCGTCGATGATTCTTTCAATGACGTCGACAACCTCTTCCACTGGTTGGGAGATGTCTTTGAAAGCATCCCTCCTCATCTTAAAACGATCGCAGAAATATTTCCTTGTTTCAGGATCCACTCTCTCATCATCCTTCTGTGCCATCAGATCATCGGTTATATCCGGATTGTTCTCCACATTAGTCGCAGTCGGACCCGGTTGGACAGCCGTCACCCTGTAACATTAACGGAATAGTGTAGATTAATACATCGTACTCGAACTTAGTCGCAGTCGAACCCGCTTGAACAGCCGTCACCCTGTAACATTAACGCAAGAGTGTAGATTAATACATCGTACTCGAACTTAGTCGCAGTCGAACCCGCTTGGACAGCCGTCACCCTGTAACATTAAAGGGAGGGTGTAGATTAATACAACGTACTCGAACTCAGTCGAAGTCGAACCCGTTGGACAGCCGTCACCCTGTAACATTAACGGAAGAGTGTAGATTAATACAACGTACTCGAACTCAGTCGAAGTCGAACCCGTTGGACAGCCGTCACCCTGTAACATTAACGGAAGAGTGTAGATTAATACAACGTACTCGAACTTAGTCGCAGTCAGACCCTTGGACAGCCGTCACCCTGTAACATTAACGGAAGAGTGTAGATTAATACAACGTACTCGAACTTAGTCGCAGTCGAACCCGCTTGGACAGCCGTCACCCTGTAACATTAACGGAAGAGTGTAGATTAATACATCGTACTCGAACTTAGTCTAGTCGGACCCGTTGGACAGCCGTCACCCTGTAACATTAACGGAAGGGTGTCGATTAATACATCGTACTCGAACTTAGTCCAGTCGGACCCGTTGGAAAACCGTCACCCTGTAACATAAACGGAAGAGTGTAGATTAATACATCGTACTCGAACTTAGTCTAGTCGGACCCGTTGGACAGCCGTCACCCTGTAACATTAACGGAAGAGTGTAGATTAATACATCGTACTCGAACTTAGTCTAGTCGGACCCGTTGGACAGCCGTCACCCTGTAACATTAACGGGAAAGTGTAGATTAATACATCGTACTCGAACTTAGTCGCAGTCGGACCCGTTGGACAGCCGTCACCCTGTAACATTAACGGGAGGGTGTCGATTAATACAACGTACTCGAACTTAGTCGCAGTAGGACATTGTTGGACCGCCGCACAGTGGGCCAGGGAGGAACCAAAGTGCGACAAAGCTAAGTTTTGGTGATTTATTTTTTTCAATTTTTTTCTTGCCCAGTTGAAAGGTAATACATAGAGGAATACATCAGTGAAATATTTAATTCCGGTATGCACAATAAGGGTATAAATTTACTACTTCAAACAGCAAAATCCTACATATTCACAGTTTTAGTGCAAAAGTGACTTATTTTATAAATCTTTCAATTCAACATGAAGTTTTTAAGTTATTGATATGAAATTGCTCTAACATATTCCTGATAGTTCATTTCGTTGAATGAATGGGTTAAAATTAATAGAAACACAATCTTCATGATATATTATAGGGTAATTCACTGAAAAATGGACTAATTATCCATGTTTTTTATAAATCCAGAAGAAATGTTTAGATCTCCGCGGTGTACCGCTTAAATTTTAATGCCACCATTTTCTCTGATGTCTAAGCTTCAAGTTGATACCAAATTTGGCTGCCCGATCTTGCCCGTTGTTATGTTAGAGCCGATTTCCCTTGCCACATTGCCCCGAAAAATGTGTTTTTTTTTGGGGGGGGGGGGGTTCGCGGCTGGATCATAAAGGATTCTCGGTCATAAATCACGGCGCGAGGGGGCGCGTGACACTTGTTCTGCCACCGCGGACCAAAATAAACACATTTTTCGGGGCAATGTTGCGAGGAAAACGGCTCTAACATAACAACGGGCAGAATCGGGCAGCCAAATCTGGTATCAACTTAAAGCTTAGACATCAGAGAAAATGTTGGTAATAAAATTTAAGCGAAAATTCTTGGAAATCCAAATATTTCCTCTGGATTTATAAAAAATAAATCCCCAAACATGAGTTTTGGCGCACTTTAGTTCCTCCCTGGCCCACTGTGCGCCGCAACCCTGTAACATTAACGGGAGAGTGTAGATTAATACATCGTACTCGAACTTAGTCGCAGTCGGACCCGTTGGACAGCCGCCATCCTGTAACATTAACGGGAAAGTGCAGATTAATACATCGTACTCGAACTTAGTCGCAGTCGGACCAAGTTGGACAGCCGCCACCCTGTAACATTAACGGGAGAGTGCAGATTAATACATCGTACTCGAACTTAGTCGCAGTCGGACCTGGTTGGACCGCCGTCACCCTGTAACATTAACGGGAGAGTGTAGATTAATACATCGTACTCGAACTTAGTCGCAGTCGGACCCGGTTGGACAGCCGCCACCCTGTAACATTAACGGGAGAGTGCAGATTATTACATCGTACTCGAACTTAGTCGCAGTCGGACCTGGTTGGACAGCCGTCACTCGTAATATTAACGGGATAGTGTAGATTAATACATCGTACTCGAACTTAGTCGCAGTCGGACCTGTTGGACAGCCGTCACCCTGTAACATTAACGGGAAAGTGTAGATTAATACATCGTACTCGAACTTAGTCGCAGTCGGACCCGTTGGACAGCCGTCACACTGTAACATTAACGGGAAAGTGTAGATTAATACATCGTACTCGAACTTAGTCGCAGTCGGACCAAGTTGGACCGCCGTCACCCTGTAACATTAACGGGAAAGTGTAGATTAATTCATCGTACTTGAACTTAGTCGAAGTCGGACCCGTTGGAAAACCGTCACCCTGTAACATAAACGGGAGGGTGTAGATTAATACATCGTCCTCGAACTTAGTCACTGTCAGACATGATTGGACCGCCGCAACCCTGTCCAATTACTAGGAAAGTATAGATTTTATATTAGACTTTTGCTTCAGCCGTATTACCATACAGTTTTGAATATTTACACCATAATGCATTACACATCTAAGACTTAGTAGTCTCTATATAGATTGACAGGAGTGGAAATCCACTCTTCTTATCACGAGTCATAAAATAAATCAATTTGATTTGGAGTGGAAAACCACTCTTAGAATAGTGGATACCACTCTCAGAAGAGCAATTAGAACCACTGTCTGGAGTGGATTACGCAATACTTTTGGAGTGGATGCAACTCCAAAATCGAATTGATCCTAATATGACTTCTAAAAGCGTGGATTCCCACTTAGCGACGTGTACACTAAGAGTAAGAGAGTGGGATTAAACAACATATTTGATAACATATATGTAAATGTTCCTCATGTTGGATAAAAAACATTGACTTCAGGGTTTCGGCTTGGGTTTGTGTTATTTTTCGCCTAGAAATTCAAGTACACATGTATTATGTACAAATATAAGAAGAGGAAAGATTTAGCATGCCTTTGTTTAGAGCCTTTGCCATTTATAAAATGGCGCCGGTATTTCCAAAAGGTCCGATAATGATGACAATGATAGACTTACAGATAACCAATAGTCTTGATAAAATAAAACAAAATTAAAGCGTTCATACATTAGCTTAATTCTTACCATATATTGAATCGTCTACAGATCATGGCCAAGCTTTCTGAGAATCCTTCAAGTGCAAATTTAGAAGATCCATACAGCTCATAGAACGGGAAACCTGCATTGTAAAGTACAAACACTTTCACTAAAGAATACCGAATAGGAATATCGCTTTCTATTTCAGGATTAAACATTGATAAACGTGCCTGGGTGCCTGCAATATATCAGTTTCAATGTTTGGGGTAAATATTATTGTCAGTAACACTACATCATTAAAACGAAGTTTCGATTAACACAATACATTATTCATAATGATAAAAATCATACATTCTACTAGTGCAAATATCTTACAAAATGCCTTTTACAGTAATTTTGTAGAGAGTGATATCCAGACTTCATTCAATATTGAATACATGTATTTCAATTTGTTTACAAGACTATTTTGATAAGTAAAACTGGGCAGCATTGGAGAAAAGATGTAGGCCTATCAGCATACACTCATATATATCGTTTTCACTCTGGTAGATTTACAAAAATTAATGAATTGAATAAAGTATGAGATCACCTGCGAAACCTGCTATGGAGCTAATATTGACGATTCTACCTGACCTCTGAGACTTCATGATGGGAAGTACTTCCTGTGTCAGGCGAACCACGCCGAAGAAGTTAGTTTCGAACATTTTTCTGAATATGTCGAGATCTGTCGCTTCCAAAATACAAGGGCCTGCTATCCCAGCATTGTTTACTGTTTATAAAAAAAAGAATATGAAAAACTGCAGTTGATACATGATAACAGTTTCGTCTGTAAAAAACGAGTCGGGTATAGTCATTTTTCCACATAATGATGCATAACGAGTTATAGATCAAGAGATATATACTGGCACAGTTACATTGAAGATTTTTTCGGCAAGCATTAGCTTATATCTTCAATGTATAGGCACTTTGTCCCTGGCATAAAAGAAAAAATGGCACTGGAATAAAATGTGCAACAAGTTCCTTAAAAACAGACAAGAAACACTGTGAAATAAAGCATACATGAGTGGTGTAGGACCATTGTGAAATAAAGGGGTGTCGGTCGTGCCAGCTTTGTCGTCGGGGTTACTAAAACACATTTTCCGAAAAGTCCCAACAATTTCTAATTTGACGACAGGGGTGGCGTATTACACTCCCTCTTTCGACGGCCTCTGGATAAACATCATGATTACCACTCTATCGATGCCACACAAACGAATCTGAAACTGACCAGGGCTGCGTCTCACGAAACCGTCATAAGTACAAGTTGAGCGACATCCCATCGAAATGCGTGTATTAAGTTTAACACGCGTTTCAATGGGATAATAATAATAATAATAATGGGTTCTTGTATAGCGCTCATGTCAGTCAGATGGGACCCTCCTGGCGCTGAACTTGTACTTATGACGGTTTCGTGAGACGCAGCCCAGATCGAGAACAGAGTGAGCATAAAAACTAACTACCCCGAACCGCCGAATGGCAAAGAATCGGTCAGTGTGGCGGTATCGCTGATGTATCAAAAATAACTTTATCATTGCAATTAACACATTGTTAGATTGGATTCAAGGAATATGAAATATATCAGTTTTCTTCTTCAAATCTTCGAGTATATTCTTGATATTGTCTTGACTGCAATATTTTGTATAGTACATACCTAGTACATACCTAGTATATCCAATCGCCCGTGCTTGGACTTGATGTGAGAAACAACATCTACAATCGTATCCTCTTTCGTCACATCCAACCTTCGTACGAATAAACCCTTCTCCAGACAATCGCCAGCTCTGTGCTCGATGTCGTTCTTCGACGTCATGTTCCTCATCGTAGCATAGACGGTAATAGGATCTTGAGATCGTCGGGCGAGTCGTAGAGCAGTCTCCATTCCTATACCAGACGAACAGCCAGTAATCAAAGCGATTCGAGACGCCATCCTGATAGTGATTCAAACAGAAGGTCAAAAGAACAATTTATTACAATTTTAACGCATTTCATTTGATTAAAATAAAGTTCTTTCCGAAACGCTAACTGAAAAACGACTTTATCGAATACACAGCATCAATTCAAATTTCTACGGATTCGTAATTATAATAGGAAACCGTATGTAAATACCCAACGAGGAAATGAGGACCGGGTAAAACGACGAAAGCCTTTGTGTAAGTAATAACCAAATGCCCTCATGATGACCATATTGTAAGAATACTACCCAGGGAGTGGAGATGGTGCACATTGTGCGTGAATGTATCCGATGACCGGGGTAATAATATCAGTTAAGCGCTTAGAGATGGTATTCTGTATTAAGCGCTTCATACATTATGATTATGATTATCATTTTTATTTAACAAAATATCAAGTTACTCATTGATCAATCACGTCACGCACCTGTACATCGATGGTCTATACAAGCACAGACCCTACCACATGGTACAATAAAGCAAATGATATAATGTGGAAACATATGGTTGGTTATAATTATGCAGTGAGAGAGGGGCAGGCAGTGGCAGATCCAGGGGGGGGGGGCCCGGGGGGCCCGGGCCCCCCCCCCCTTGAGAAAAAAATCATGTAAAATCACGCGATTTTTACCTTTTTTGGGGGTTGGGCCCCCCCCCCCCCTGGCGCTCAAGGGGGGGGTGCAAATTTTAAAATTTTCGAGGACCAAAAAAAAAAAAAAAAAAATGTGCTCACTACCCCCCCCCCCCCCCCCCCCCCCACTGAGCGACTTTTCGGCTGGCTGAGTCGTTGCGATTTTTTTTTGGACTCCAAAAAAAAAAAAAAAAGTGTCCGCTTACCCCCCCCCCCCCCCCCCCCCCACTGAGCGACTTTTCGGCCGGCGCGATTTTCAAATTTTCGGGAGCAAAAAAAAAAAAAAAAGTTGGGCCCCCCCCCTAAGAAATCCTGGATCCGCGCCTGGGGGCAGGCTTCTATGAACATCATGAATAAAATATCGAACATCATAGAACTCACTCGGAAACTCACCCTATATAGAACGGCGTGTAGGGAAGACTAGTCAGAACAACATCGCATAGCCTTCACTCAACGCATTTATGTCTTGTCCCGCCTACAAAGTGCAATTGCTCTTACTTCATACAAACTGGTGCCATTTATATTATACAGATAAATGCAATGTGCATGATCGACTGTGAACCCACTCCTATGAGCGACATATATCTTCAGTGCGACTACAGGAACAATTATACTCTAACCACGGGCCAGTGATATAGTATAGTCTGCGGGCACAAACTCTATTTGACATTTTACCACAATTCATGGAGCCTTGGTAAGAGCCTAACTCTGACCGTCTCGGTCTTTTCTGGAGCAGCTTAAAGTAAAGAGCATATGCAACTTGCATTCAGCATAGTCTCACCGTGCAGACCAAAGGTGTACACGCAAAACGACCAACAAGAGTGTGTGCGTGCAAACTAGATAAAGCATATCGATCCCTGGTGATCTGATCAGTGAACTCCCGACCTATATATGCCTGAAATGTATGAGCCGGGGGTACATTGTTCCCTGTTATCATTGTAGTCTGCATCCTAAGCTTACACAATTAAACGTTGTAAATACATAATCGCCACATGTTTGATACTTCAGGTTTTCCTAATCTGATTCTACTCACCTGCATGTAAGCTTTTAGAAATCACAGAAATCAAATACTCTATCACGCAGTGTGTAATAATGAACATGTGCGAGTACCTGGTAGTATGCACTCGTTGTATCAAAACATATATGCACCAGCGACTGAATAGCATGAATGAACTTTGATCTTGACCTCGTGATCGGAGTTGATTAGTCTCATATAGACCGCAAATCGTCTGTGATGATACAGATACATGCAGCAGGTACTGCAACACGGCCGTGCATGGGATAGGAACTTTTTAAATTTGTATCTATGTATTATTTTGTTGGAATTAATTTTTGGTAATATACAGAAAACTATAAAATAATACCAGTAAAACTGTGATAATGACCCTTTCAACTTGCAGGTATATTTTACATTTAATTTGCTAGTGTGCACTTGGTGAGTGTATAAAGCTGAATCACTTGATTTCATTTGAGTTTGAGATGTCAAAATTGTTGATGTCATTTTAATTGTCCTCAATTTGGAAATGATGCCTTTTTTATGGAACTTTGAGCATGACGAAATTCCTACATCTCAGTACAGTATTAAGCTAATAATGCTCATTTAATGCAGTCTAAGCATCTCCCCTACCCCCTACCCGTCAATCTCAGTACAAAATATGAACCTTAAAATAATTTGTCCCCATCTAAACATTTACCGGTGCCGAAAGTTCTCCTAACGTAAATTGCGAAGCTTTACTAGACCTTTGTGTCTTTTGTGTACTTTGAATGCAGTATTATGTTTGTGCTCTTCCGCGTTCTTTCTTTGTCTCTAAACTAATATCATATTACACTTCTATTTTCATTTCTACAAACTGGAGTCATATAGACAACGAGAGAGAGAGAGAGAGAGAGGGGGGAGGGGGGGGAGAGACAATGAGAGAGAGACAGTTAGAGAGTTAGAGAGAGAGAGAGAGAGAGAGAGAGAGACAGACAGACAGAGACAGAGACAGAGAAAGAGAGACATACACGGGGAGGGGAGGAGGGAGGGGGCCAACCCTCACCCTCCCTCCTCCCTAAAACATCTAATTCGATGACTGAGGTGAGATGAGTCGAAATTTCTTTAACTTCCAAAATAACAATGATACTTAAAACTTACATACAAATATAGCAGCCTGACTTATCGAGTTTGGGCGGTGTCTTTGCAACTGGGTCATTATGATAATGAGAGATTACGCCTAATCTGATAAACGACGGAATAACAATGACGATGCGGTAATATCATAATTAATAGTAAATATCATACGCATTAACATTTTGGGTTTAGCAAAAGGGTGAAGCGATATCAATCTCCGCACTGATACATCACCATGACAACGGAACGCAGACGGTAGACTGTCAATCATGTTCACTACTATTAGGCGCTGAGGATATATTTGTCTGTACCTGGTACACTATCCTGCACATGAAGTCTGCGAAGTCGCATAGGATAGCTAGTATAGTGGGTAGGAGGTGAAAGCTGTCGAGAACGAACATAAG
Organism: Strongylocentrotus droebachiensis; assembly: GCA_035222895.1. Taxonomy (NCBI): domain Eukaryota; kingdom Metazoa; phylum Echinodermata; class Echinoidea; order Camarodonta; family Strongylocentrotidae; genus Strongylocentrotus; species Strongylocentrotus droebachiensis. Next base: position 83,437 of record JAVYIG010000832.1, on the reverse strand, counting down.
TCGCCGATGTTTGCACGAATGTCTTTTAGATATTGTATCTCAAGCGATAAGAGTGACGTCACCTGGCTAATATTTGCAGTCATACTAGCAGTAGTTCAAAGTCTACTCCAATTTTTCTACATATCTTTGAAATGGCTCGAAGTTTTATAGCACTAATACATTTACGATATGGACTTCAAACAAGCCACTATCAGCTTCGTGACGAATTTGTAAATATGATTTATAACGTTTGTGGTCATCTAATGGAGCTATAGATAAATATTTTATTCGGTTTTAAGAGCTGCAGACTTGGACACCTATAACCATTCCATCTTACAACGACTGAAAGAAGAATTATTTCACGAGATACCTGAGAATTCGGGCGATGGAAGACTTTCGTTTATGAGATTTGTATGACGGGCGCCTTTGAATCTTGGACTGCGAGAGAAAATTAATGTTAGCATTAAAAATGAAAAAGGTAAGTTTACCACCTTATGCAGCTCTTTACCTTGTTTTATTCAAATTATAAAAGAATCCTTTGCTTTGAAAGACACTTAATTCGATAAATCTTTTTGAAACAATAATAAAACAATCAAAGAAGATAGAAATTATTTAAAAAAAATAACAAGCAGTTGTGTATGGAACCTATAGTTTGAAGGCTCACATGCGTACTGGTACACTTCACCTTGAGACGAATATACATGTAGGTGATTTCAACATTGTGTGCGTGTGCGTATGTGTGTGTTGGGGAGAGAAGGGGGCTTAAATGTGACCAATATCGACCCCCCCCCCCCGCCTAGGTTCATAGATGCGGGGCTTCCCTATTAAATACATATAATTTCAACCCCCCCCCCCCCGGCCCCGATAGTCAATTGAATTATGACACGTGAATAAAAAGCTATACTTGGTAGTTGTGGTGATGAGTGATGACACTTAATTTTGGGCATCATGTTTTCTCTATTCTTCTTTTTAGACCGCGATGTTCCGTTCGCTGCTCCTGCTCTCATTCTGCGTAATGTTGATGATAATGATCTTCACAAGCAGAGTGGAACATCAATGGGCTATAAACTACACCCACATCCTTCTGGGAGCATCTGAATACACATTCCATAGACGCGGGTTGATGAAAGACATTCCCCTACGGAATTATTCAACAATGTATTCAAATCACTGTCAGAACAATACTAGAACTCAAAACACATCTACAGAAACAGGACAGGCATGTGAAGACTCTGATGGAAAACTTCCGAATGTAACTACTAACACCATGATCACCATTGGAAAGTCTCGTTCGCGAGAGCATGGTTACTTATTGCTGGATTCTAATAAGGTATGAGTATTTCTTGTGATTTATTTCCCTTTAACAAATCAAATGATATCAAATACATAATGGATAAACATATCCTAGAGTTTGAGTGTGTCGTTAGGGGCAGGGCTAAACAGTGGCTTCATATAAAAGCCTCCATCACACACTACACTATTTTATTGCAACTATTTTCAATATATCTTTATGTGATGTGCAACTTCAACTATTGAATAAAGAAGAAGTTAGAATTTAGTTTCGAATACTAGTCACATGGTCATATAAACTGTGTGTGTGTGTGTGGGTCTAATTGTGTTTTACAGACGTGTATCAATCAGATATGATTTTGTACGTCTGGGAACCGACCTTTAACGTCACCATCCGAAAGACGTGACTCACTTTCGAACCTGCGTCCTCGGCTGAATCAAACCTTAACCAAACCTGAATCAAACCTGAATCAAACCTGTATGAAATGAATAGTCTTTAATAGATCCAGAGAGAAGGTTTATAATCGAGGCAATTTGAGTCCTCTGCGTTCACCCCCTCCCCTTTTCTTTAGTCATGAACGATGGGCGACCAGTCAGAGTAGAATCATGGTTATAAACTTGCGCTGGTCTGTACACCACATCACACATTGTTATTATGCTGATAGAAACGAAAGATGTAATATCTACTTGAAACATGCCCTAAAGTCACTCATACCCTGAACTAACATTGACTCCAGTTACCATGGTGTTGTGTTTACCATCCAACGAGTATAAGCCTTAACAATGTCTGACTAAAGACATTATACGTGGATGGTGGGAAACCTTGTATTTCGCTGTATACCCCTCGTCTTTTCATAATTTCGACTCAAACCTTTTTCTCGCATATCAAACTTTTACAAACTCATAAACCAAGAAATAATCAGCTTAAATATATCGTACGCCAAGTTCTGGGACATATGAAAAGAAAACAAATATTGTTTGTCATTGAGATTTTAATATCCGAAATTATGTTCATAAACATGTAACAGTTGTACAAATTCTTGTTCAAATAAACATTTATTTGAATCCATGTCTTGAACTTTGTCCCAAGATATATCACATTTTCAAATTAATATTTTCGGAGGTGTTGTTGATATAACCATTCATCATCATTGTTTTTATTTCTGATATAATTATTACCATAATTATTATTAGTAGTAGTATTAGTATTATCATTATCATATTATTACATTACTATGAAAATTAATGTTTTTTTAATTTATTTTTTAATTATGCGTTTATTAAGAAATCAACACATAACATATACAAACTTTTGAAGGAAATACAAACAATTAATGACAAATTAAGATATTTACAAACGATTGAGATGATCTGGAAGAATGGAAATAAATGTTTATCCTTTTCTATTCATTACTAATAGGAGAGTAAACAAAAGCAAATAATCATTTCACAGAATTTGGTATAATCCTTTTCAAACATTTTCTTTTTCTCTCTCTCTCTCTCTCTCTCTCTCTCTCTTTCAACTCTCTACCTTATCTAAGGAGCTGGATCTCCACTGTAATCAATGTGCGTTAGTCTTCAGTTCAGGCCATCTGCTAGGCTCTAACATGGGAAGAGAGATCGACAGAGCAGACTGCGTCATCAGACAGAACACTGCCACAGTGCGCAACCATATAGACGATGTGGGCATGCGCACTACAGTACGTGTGATTGGCCACAGTAATTTTAAGAGGGGGCTCCTCACTCCTAAGATAGGACAGAGTGAGATACTGTTGAGCCCCAAAACAAGACCTTCGATTATATATGTTCCTTGGCTTTATAAGGAATCCATTAACAGGACTACTCACGATGTCTTAAAAACTGCGAGGAGGTTAAGCACGAGTTTTCCAAAAGTAAAATTTTATTTCCAGACTGACGATATGATCGATGACATGGAAAGAAAATTTATGAATGAAACGGGATTAAACAGGTAAATAACGATTAAAAAATAACAAGTTTTTGCTGCAGATAATGCATGATTATATCAATGAATAAAGAACAAAATTAGGAAATAATGAATATATATAACTGAAGAAATATGTTAAGGAATGTAAATACAAAAGGCATACCTGAATGAATTAATGAATACCAAACAAAATTATATAAATTGAATAACAAATCATTCGATCACCCAGCTAAGAAGCTGTTTTATCATTCACCTAACGTAATGCCATTACCATTGTATTACCCATGAGGGAAAAGGAAAGTCATCTGCAATAGTAGATTCATAACCATTTTGTAGTTTGGGTGTCCTTAATTTGTGCTTTTTGTTTTGAGTTTATTTTGGTTGGTATCTTTTTTCATTTCTATTCTTTAATTTACCTTTTCATAATTTTGTTGTCTTTTCTCTTTTTATTTTATCGTATCATGGTTCACTACCATGCATTTATACATGTAGTGCTCAACGTTGGCTAATCATTGGTCGCATTTGTTTGTATCACCATTATTTTTTTCAGAACGGAGATTAAATCATGGTTCAGTACTGGATACATGTCTGTCCTCTTTGCCCTCGATGTTTGTGATAATGTCGTCTGTTATGGAGTATCAGATGTAGACTACTGCAGGTACAACTTGCTTTCCTCAGGCTTGAATAAAGTTTGTTCAAAATTGTGAATAATTTGAAATATAAACTTTGTGTTAACCTAATGTGAAATGCCTTTGAGTTATAAGGATGCTAAAAAAGAATGCCCTTTTGATAAATTTAAAGTTTTCGGTTAACCGGTGGACTAGTTAGCAGGTGTGGCGGCAGATTTGGTTACGTATACTATTTTGTAGGCCGATGACTAGCAGGGATGTAACTGCTCTCTAGTTGCCAATGTATTGATTGACTCGTATTTCTTCATCGCTTTTAATGATATTTAATTGAGATATAGCAATTGGCATAGAATTATCGTTTCATTTTTTTCTCTCTATCTGTCCTTATCCCCCGCCCTTTTTTCAATTTCTTTACATCCACTGCGCATCAGACGAGAACCAAAATCTCAGGTTGGCTATCACTACTACGACACCGGCAAGAATCGTCCTCTTGAATGCAGCTACTTCAACAGCAGAGAATATATGGTCAAAGGCGGTCATAAATTCTTGACGGAGAAAAAACTGTACGCCAGATGGGCACAACACAAACATCTGACGTTCCGCGCACCCACGTGGCCTGAAAGTGCATTCAACTTGAGCGGGGAGTTTGAATCGCCTTACCTGAGTGTGTATAGAAAGGCGAAGGAAGATGGTTCATTCGCGGGTATCGCGATTTATGCTAAATCAGTAATTGAGAACAATCCTAAACCATTGAGTAATGCTAAGGTTCGGAGGCCAATCCTTAAAAAGTCACATATAATAAGGCGACCAGTAGGCCTACCTCATCGTTACTTAAAGAAGAAAAAAGAGAGGGGCTGATGCCAAAAGTTTACAAAAGAAGTCTAATATAAGTTAACAATGCAGCACTTTTATCAATTTATTAGCATACCATCATTCAGGGTTTTAAAACATTCCAGTTTGTACGACACAAACGAGGGTTAAGGTTTCGGATTCCAGCCCGACACTAGCGTCTTTTTGCAAGACATTAATCCACACATACCACTCTCCACCAAGGTGTACATTGATACCTGAACATATTTGATGGGGTCATAAAGATTGTAGGGCCCTCAGGAAGAACGGCAATGATACGGTTGAGGCTTCCCTGGGTAAACAAAATTATTATTATTATCATTGTTTTATTATGAATTCAAAAATATATAAGAGTTGGATTTGTCGATATACACAATAATTTTTGGGATAAGTATGATACGACGGTAAGAACGATTCATCAAATCACGTGTAGGAAGTGTTGAAAACATTCACTACACAGGGAAATAGGCAAAATAAATGCCGTTGTAGAAGGACAGGCCTTATAACTCACTTGATCCAAGGATTATTCAGTCTTTAGACTGTTGTTCCTATCCATAGTTTCCTTCGGTTGGGGTTGACATCATATTTATCTAGGGCATCTTTCCACCACTTCGCAAGTCCAGATTTGAAACGAATGATAGTGGTACTCTCCACAACATCGCCTCGAAGACCATTCCACACATTGTCTGGCTGAATGAGTTGTCCCTTAGTGTCTTCCGGCATTTTAGCCTGTAAAGCTTAAAGGCGCACATTTCCGCCAGTGTAGTTATCGCTGATCTAGTCATCGCCATCTTGGTTCCGAAGATCGACTTCTAATTTGCATACAGCTGTCAATCAAAGTACGGCCTGCCTTCGCCAAGCCAGCTGATCGCTGCCGATCGTGACGTCACGAAAGTGGGCGGAAACAGCAGCCGAATCTTAGAGCCGAACTGCGATTGGTATTACAAGTATCTTGTATCATACTGTGTGTTCTTTATTTTCCGCCAAAAAAAAAAAAATCAAAATTGTTCTGATTATGTTGATCATAATTTTTATACTCATGACTGTGTCTGTGGATTCTTTGTATGTCAAGCACCCCGATGTAGAGGTGTAGTGGTCGAGTGGATACGTCGCCGGACTGTCGATCACAAGGTCCGCGGTTCGATTCCCGCCGCCGCACTAATGTCCTTTGGCAAGACATTGATCTACATTTGCCACACTCCACCCAGGTGAAGTAAAATGGGTACCTGGTAGGAATGTATTCCTTGAAACGCAGCGCGCGTAACAGCTGCACTGCTAAAGCCAGGGTAGTTATGCTGCATTATTGTAGAGACTGCTGATGATAAAGTAAGTGTTAGGCGCTATATAAGCAAGGATAATGATAAAGTAAGTGTTAGGCGCTATATAAGCAAGGATAATGATAAAGTAAGTGTTAGGCGCTATATAAGCAAGGATAATAATTATTTATTATTATTTATGCAGGGATATCAATTTTAGGTGATTTCAATGATTTTAACTTTCGAGAAATCGTAAGAGATGATAGGATTAAACAAGTAGTGGATAAACCCACGAGGGAATGTAACATACTTGACAAGATTTACACGAATTCTCCTGAATTTTATACAGGTATTTTGACTCTTCCACCAATTGGCAGAAGTGACCACAACTGTATCATTGGGTCTCCTGATAATTTGTTTAAACGAACTACTAAAAGGAAAAACAAGATTGTACATCCATTGATAGACAGTGGGATACGCTTGTTTGGTCAATGGTTAACTGCTCATACATGGGAGGAAGTTTTTCAAAACTCTGATTTAATGTTAATGTGTACCAGGTTAATCGATACTCTTCAAACTCACCTTGATTTATACTTGCCTACATGTGAAATAAATTTGTGCAATACTGATAAACCATTGGTAACTCCACGTATAAAATCACCTATCCGTGACAGACAAAGCGCTTTTAAGAATGTAAATAATTATCTTTGTAAACATTTACGCAATAGAGTTGCTGAAGCTATATCTGTTGCTAAGAAGGATTGTTACAATTCTCGTATATATACAAAGAGAAAAGTTAAATAATCCGTCAGCTTGGTACAAACATATTAAAATACTTACAAACGGTAGATGTGACCCTGTTCCAATTACTATTCCTGGTATTGAATCACAAAAACCTCATTGTTATAAAGAAGCTGCTAATTCAATTAATAATTTGTTTGTGTATGTTGCCTTTGATCTTCCTCCTTTAGATAGAAAGACTTTACCATCTTTTTTTACCTTCAAAGTGCAATAGCCCAGAAATTAGTTAAAAAATCGTTAGCAATTCATCCAGCATGCCAGAACTGGCTACCTCCCAAAAGAGAAATTAGAATATCATTACGTCAGGCTTCTACATATCATAATTTCAAATGCAAAACCAACCGCTTCAAAAACAGCCCTTTACCATATTTGATCAATCTAACTAACCATAATTAAATGGTTTTTTTAGCTACATGTTAAATTTCAAACACAGTACTGGTCTTCACCTAAGTCGTCTCCAGTCTTAAAATCCAATGTATTCATTTATAAGCATAAAACTTCCTTTTGTCATTTTTAATATGTAATAGAATTTTAAATATATTTTTAACAATCTTTTTAACGTGTCAATATTTAAAAATGCGAGTTATCACTTTGTTATGTAAACATGAACAATCCAACTTCTGCTGCTTTTCATGTAAAATTACAATTACGATGCATGTATTTTGAAATTGAATAATATACCAGTATTGAATTGAATTGCATTGAATTGAACTTCGGCACATGTATGCGATAATCGGCATTGTTCGGGCATTCGGAACATGCCATCTGCGTAAGAGCCGTGTTCTGTTGGTGTCAATAGGCAGCTAGCACCGTCCGCCAGCGCGTACCTATTTTGAACGCCCTCTGGAATACAGGGAACGTGCGTCTTTAAGTGAGTGACCACGGGTGCGACTGCACTTTGTTCTGCTGAAAAAGTGTTGTTCTTGAAGATTGTCAAATACAGATAGCAGCAGAGGAACAATACATGAAATTATAAAAGCGGACTAAAAGCTCTTTTAATGTTCCAATTCTCGTAAGTGGGCAAACACTGGTTTCATAATATTAGTGAATATCCTTGGTGCCGTGCTCAGACCATTAGGTAGGGCTTTAATTTGCCAGCATTTGTCTTTTCATTTGAATCTCAAGAACTTGCCGTAATGCTTGTTGATTTGGATCGAATAATAAGCATCCTGTAGATCGACTGAGGCTTAATAGCAATTCTGAGTCAACAAATAAGTTGCTGTATGTATGCTACCCATTTGAAATGTTGGGTCATGAGATTCAGATTTAATTCTGAAAGATCGAGGATCAGACGCATACCACCATTTTTCTTTGGTATGGGAAAATGTTAGATATGAAATCCACTTGCTAGTGCGGTATGGTATGTAATCCCGTAGGATTTTTGTGCCAAAGTTGATTTTTGTTTTGTTGCTGTTTTGGCTTCAAAAGGGTCCCAATTGGCCCAAAATGATGGGATTCAAATTTTCAGACCCCTCCTTCATTTCCTGGGGGGTCCCTATTGGGCGCCAAAAATGGCTTATATAACGCGCAATAGGAAAATTTGGTGTCTTCGGGAAAATTTGAACCCCATCAATTTCTGATAGCTTGGACCCCAATGAATCCAAAAATGCAACAAAAAAAAAAATCAACTTTGGCACAAAAATCGTACGGGAGCTGTTTCAGTGACATACCGTACCACACTATGCTGTCGAGAGCATGGTTTGATTTCTTCTTTATCAAGAAGTTTAGCTTTTTAGGTAATGCTAGTTTCTTCTGAGCAATAGCATAAATCTATTTGAAATTGCTTGTTAAACGGTTGATACATATCGATAAACCATATTCCCTTTGACAGTGGATATGAAAATTCATATTCTTTACGATATCTGAAATTGTATGTATTATTTAAATCAAACATGAAGCTGTATGACTGCTCTAAAGAAAGTTTTGTTCACTCAGTTTCTACTCAAGAAAAAAAGGCTCGGCAATAAGCAAAATAACCTTAACACCTGTTTGAAAAATCTGTTCAATGCAACATGTACATTTTCATTTTGTTATATATAGAAAGAGCTTCAAAAAACATGGAATATGATCTTTTCTCATTGTACAAAATATATATACAAATATACGACAAAATTACCAGTGCAATGGCAAATAAAGACAATGTATTGCTATTTTGGTAAAGTGTTTGATACGCTCAACCATGCTATACTGATTCGAGAACTTGATACATATGGAATTTGAGAGCAAATACTATCCTGGTTTAAGGACTACTTGTCAAGGGCGTATCGAGGGGTTGTTTTGATTGTTCAAACACCCCCCCCCCCCCCCCCTTGGCAAACAGGGGTGAATAGGAGTGTTCTCTCCTCTCCCCTTGAAGCAAAAATAGTTCTGAAACAAACTAACAAACATATATTCAAAATTTAAAAGGTTTAATTATATTATTGATTTATATTATGATATGATTATAGAATATTTTAATTCATAACCCCCAACTGTGTTTTTAAAGGTTTGATTATATTATTGATTTATACTGTATATTATGATATGATTATAATATATTTTAATTCATATTTACCTACAGTGTAATTCATACTTTACTTTCTATCAGGCGCGTACGCAGGATTTTTTTCTAGGGGGGGGGGGGGGGGGCTTAAAAATTGAAGATCACGCTGAAAATTTCGCAACGACTCAGCCGGCCGCTGAATAAGCGGGGGGGGGGGGGGGATAATAGAAAGGGGGTGAGAGCATATTTTTCTTTCTTTTTTCCTCCAAAACACACACATACAAAAAGTCAAGGGGGGGAGAGGGGGTTCAACCCCCCCCCCCCCCCCCTGCGTACGCGCCTGCTTTCTATTATCGTTGCAAAATGCAGAAATAAAATCAAACAAACTAACAAACAATATTTACCGTATTTTACATAATATAACTCTGCACAATATAATAACTTGAGAAACCTCTTTATATAATTTGATATTGACGGAAGTTTGATTCGAGAAATCATTGACAACATGTAGGGAAGCAAGTAAATGTAGCCAACTACTATGACAGGGTACGTTCATCTAATGATATAGCAGTCACTAGCTTGACAAACTGTAAATATAAGGCGTACAATAAGGAATAAGGCCTAAGCATGCTAAGTGGTATATAACGGGGAAATGGAAGCTAATCACTTTATGAGTGATTAATAAACCTGGTCCATCAAAATCTCAACCAGTTCAACCTTCACCAGTTTGTTAGGAACTTTGTACTGGATATCACAACCTCCACCACTGGTGACCGAGTAGTGCTGGAGCTTATTGAACGCTCCTGGTCTAACGAGGTGGATCTTGGGTGGATCTATCCTACCATCTGATCGGAGTCTGTCATAGATACAGTTACTGCCTCGAAGTTCTGTGTCAATCTAGTGAAACAAAATTATACAACAATAATGATATAATCATAAAAATAATAACATTTCAAAATCTCGTATTTTTTCCGTTAAGTATCACCATTATTAAAGATAACAATGATCAATAATCAAATTAATGCCTTGGTATAGAGTACCCAAAGTGCTAACACCACATTTGCTCGCCGTCTAGGTTACTGGTTCTAAACAACAGAGACTGCGCACGAGATTTACTGCGAAATCATTCAAGCAACTGGCTGGATCAAGAGCTGGTTTGATCACCACATCATAATTGTTTAGCAAAAAATTGTTTGGAAACAGCAACCTCGTCATCTTGGCCTGCATGACGTAACACTTCGGTACCCTATAAGCAGAAATGACATACATTACACGAAGGACGAATGATAAAAACTCTTTGTTTTGACGCGGCTCTGAAAGGACGAATTTAAATAATGGGGTAATATATAAGAAAAATTAACTTTATATAGACGTATAATCTCACCATTCTCTTTTGATCCTCATTGACTGTCACACTGCCAGTTATCTCGATGAAAAGGATGTAGCAAGGAGCAGCATGTCCTGGCAATGGATAGATCAAAGTAATAATTATTTCGGTAGTCATAAGCTTTTCATATCCAAACGACATTCCAGTCTCGAAGCTCCAAATGTACATTTACTCTGCACTCATTGTTATTGTCATGGATATATCGGGACATTATTTAGGTTCATCCATATTTGGAAAAGTTCATATTATCTGAATATTTCATCTCATTTCAAAGTATCATTCGTGGCAGTGATTTCTTGGAGGTCAATAGCATTACCTCGTCAACCGGCATGTTTTGTAACTGATAACTAAGTAAGTAGACTATTTCTAATATTACTATTTGCCTTTGTCTTATTCTGTAATTGCAATGACGACCTTCGTCATTGCCTTGTTTTCGTTCACATTCTGCCCCATTAATATTCTTGTTTTCCTCCTGGTTTTCCTTATCGTCCAAAAATCCTATTCGTTTTGCACGTAGTGCTTGTTATTCCTAGTTAGGTGCTTTCCTCAAGTCCTTTTCCTTTCAAATTTCATAGGCATCATCTCTAGCATCTCATCCAGGTCACCTACTTTTTCGTTTTCTGAAATCACTCATGCGTAAACGTCCAGGCGCCATTTTGTCCGTTTCTGGTCCATTTTAAGGCCTTTCTATCTTCCTTCCTATCTCCACTATCCTAGATCCTACAAACTTCTAACAATTTTCTCCAGATTCTCTAAAAGATGTTCTTTAATCTGCGACGTATAACCTGCCCTTAAAAATGCCATCTTCATACTAAAAATTCAAATCTGAAACCGTCTCCGTCAACAATCTCTCAAATTCTTGAAAAATTGACCCCTAAATAATCTAAAACTGCCATAACTTTCTCATATGAATTCCGTTTTGTATTTAAATCTCACAGTATCTTTATCTCATAATTGCACATAGCCATGCCAAATTTCACGCTCCAATGGCTTTGCAAAACATAAATAGCGCCCTCTAAAGTTCTGGGAATCGGCTTTCTTTCTGTAGCCGTATCTCCATTATGGCTTGGCAGACCCGTACCCTTTTTTGGATTTAGATACTTGAAGATATGCCCTTTCCAGCCATATACAAAATTATATACCCTAACACTAACCGACTCTCAGAAAAATGCCCTTCAAATTCGCCATTTTCTAGAAAATTCCAAAATAACTTCAACTTGCTCTAAAATGGCGATCTTTATACCTACATCAATGAAACTTAGCAGACATATGTATCCATATACGTAACAACTGTTTGCCAAGTTTGGTAAAATTCGAATATGTCAGCGCAAAGTTATCGCCAAAAATGATGAATTTACTATGCATTACGTAATAGCGCGTTTAATGCTTGCAATACATTGTGCGCAGATAACAGTGGTGTTAAACTGACCGCAATGAAGTGCCCTTTCGAATGATACCAAGTATAGTATATGTTCACACAGAAAATTGTGAGTAAATCGCATTTGAACAAAAGTCACTATACGAATTCCGCCGAGTTTCCGCCCGAATCTAACACGTATCGGCTAAGACGTCATTTTTTCAGACTGCTGTTCGCCCCTTAAACGACCTTTTTTTCCCTTGAAAATTTGCAGTGACATGCCGAGTTCCAATACGCAGGGCACCCCATGGCCGGATTTTTGAAATTGGTCAAGGGGGCTATTTAAGACGCCATTTTGTCCTATAAATCTATTTTACATCACGTGTTTCGATAGGATTATCATAGAAAAAAAGAGAGTAGTTTACAATAACAACCATTAAAAATTCTCTTTCTAATGATACCAAATACGGCCCATAAAGAGACATAAAGAGAGAGAGAAAAAACAATTTAACTCCGTTCACAATACAGATCCTGTACGTTTTCCGCCAAAGCATTACACACATTGTCTATGGGGCATATATCGGGGTCACGCTATTGGCCCCCAGAACGATCTTGATTGCAATGACGAACATGCACCAAATCCCATTGGTTTTTGCACGCAGTGCTTCCGAGCCCTTTCTAGGTTCTTTCCCCTATCCCAATTTCTTTCAAACCTCGTAGGCATAGTCACTACCATCCCATCAAGGTCACTGTTGAGGCCTTTCTTTCGCCCTACCTATCTCCAATATCACAGAAGCTACAGACTTCGTACAAATTGCTCTGGATAGTCCGAGAGAAGCTCTTTCGTTTGACACGTAGAAACATGGCGTCATTGCACGCACATCGTTGTGACACGATTGCATTTCTAGTTGCTATTATCAACCCATCGCCATATGCAGATCGCCTACAGGAACTGGGAAGATTCTGTATTATACCTAACTGGACATGTTAGCCTTTATCATCACGAGGCCAATTAGTTTACTTCATCAACTCTTTCTGTCAGGCCTAGGAAAAATTTACCCGCCGCGTCACATGCTTAATGACAGGCTTTTATATTATGAAAAAAGTAATGATAGCATACCAACATACCTTTGGTGGCTGTATCGATCAATGTACTCTCCGCCACGGCGTAGTTACTCAACTCCACCCCAATCCACTGATCAATAGCGGTCTTGAGCGAGTCGTAGAAGACTTTCTGATCAATCTTCTCAAAAAATAAGTTCAACATCTGTCCATTCCTAAACAGGGCACAAACGGAGGTAATTAAATATTATTGGATATTATTGAAATCATTATTTATTTCAAATTCATTATCATGTGGGTAACATTTTCTAAATCTCTCCTATGATATATATTCAAACACATTTGAAATCAAATTTAACACGCTCCGCAATTTTTATACAGATTCTGCAAAGACAAGATTATATATATATATAGAGAGAGAGAGAGAGAGAGAGAGAGAATCAGAGAGAGAGAGAGAGAGAGAGAGAGAGGGGGACAAACATAGACAGATGCATGAGAGAGGAAGGAAGGGAGGGAGAGAGATATACAGAGAGAGAGGAGGGAGGAAGGGAGGGGGGGGGGGGTATCATTTATAATAGTATTACTATCATCACCCCAAAGTGCCCAGTGTATAACTAGACCTAACCTGTATCCGAATTCAAAGACCGGTGTTGCCTGTTCAAATCGTGTCACCTTGATGACGTCACCCATCCGATACCGATAGAGCCCGGATTTTGATGTGATGACGATCTCATAACTCTCACCTACTTGGAGTTCTTGGGGTAAGAGGGTAGCAGGTTCTTCTTCATCTCTGATCATCACATGAATTTTAAAAGAAGGCAAAATACGGGAATTAATAGCGGACCAGTGAGGGACCAATCACTCAAAAATATAAGTTATTTGCAGCCGGTAAACGCCATAAACTTTACCCAGCATTCAATGATAAAGATGAGGATGATGATGATAAGGACGACGACGACGATGATGATGATGCTGATGATGGTGGTGGTGATGATGATGATGATGATGATAATAATAATACAGCACTTGTTATGCGCCATCGATCTAGTACGCTATTCTGAGGCGCATAATATAGAGAATCTCTCTCTATGATGATAATGAAGATGAGGATGATGATGATGATGATGATGATGATGATGATGATGATAATGATGATGATGATGATAATGATGATGATGATGAGGATGATGATGATGATGATGATGATGATGAGGATGATGATGATGATGATGATGATAATGATGATGATGATGAGGATGACGATGATGATGATGATGAGGATGATGATGATGATGATGATGATGATAATGAAGATGAGGATGATGATAATGATGATGATGATGATGAGGAGGATGAGGAGGATGATGATGATGATGATGATGATGATAATGATGATGATGATGAGGATGATAATGATGATAATGATGAGGATGATGATGATGATGATGATGATGATGATGATGAGGAGGAGGATGATGATGATGATGATGATGAGGATGATAATGAAGAGCAAGGGTAGACCGGACTACCACCATATAGTCGGAGTAACATTTTACATTGTATTTCATGCTGTCTTCTATGAAGTTGTACCATGCATGCACGTTCTAATGAGAACAGCCCCATCCCGATCGATCTCAGCTCCCAAAGCAAAGCGCGCCCTCTGGCAGGGTACTTACAGTTCAGCGATGGGGATGAATTCGTAGAAGTTGTGAAGAAAAGAAGGAACATAGCCGAGCCTCTTCTCTAATGGCCACATATTCATTGCGATAAGTCCTTCTGATGCGCCGATTACGTAAGAATATATTGGAATATCTGAAAGATAATTGTTTAGTAAGAATTGCCATGAGAAATAGCAAGTGAAATATAAAAAAGACAACACCTGAGGAAATATTCGAATAAAAATGAAAATAATGTCTAACCGCCAGTATAAGTATTGATATAAGAGTACTACTACTACTACTACTACTAATACCACTACCAATACTACTACCACCAGGCGCGTACGCAGGGGGGGGGGGGGTTCAACCCCCCCCCCCTTGGAATTTGTTATGTGTGTATTTTGGAGGAACCCCCCCCCCTTTGTTTTTGTTTTTGTTTTTTTTGTTTTTTATACCAATAACTGACCTAAACAAGTTGACCTTACCCCCCCCCCCCTTAAGTTTGATTGACTAGAACTTGATCTTGTTTCTTCTTCTTTGTACCCACCTCCTGTATACTTCCTTGCAAGTCGAAACCTGGTGTCCTGTGGGTCTACGCCCATGATCACTTTGACGTGAGGCCAAACCCTAGGGACTATATGCTCGAAACCCTTCTTGAATTCCTTCCTCAACTCCTCCGCCCGAATGGGGTCGCCCTTTCCTTCCAGCTCACGGGAAAGCTGCTCGCGGATTCTTGCGTCGAGATTGAGAGAAGACAGGATGGTCCCGTGTTCGATGTCTTCAACGATGTCTTGCCAACAATTCCCCAGCTGTACCAACATCGTCTCAAAGAAGGTTACGAAGTTAGAAGCGATTATTCCTATAAAGCAAGTACATCACATCTTCATGAATTATTAATCTTCGTTTTATTATTGATAGATTTAAATGTATTACCCCTATGAAATTAACGTGGGTTTATTGTCTATTGTATTTATCATGTTTCTATATAGCTCAATTACATGTTTAATGGACTGTAATTTAGTATTTAAAAATTCCCCTTTCGATCCAGTACATTAATATGACTGGTATCCTAGCCCAATTGGCGCTACACTTTACCTATAGATTTGTCTCTTACTGCAAACAGCAGGTGAATATAAGTGGCTTCATACGCTGTCAGAATAGTAAAGCCAGCCGGGGGTGTGTTGAAGATGGACATTAGGAGGGCGTTGTCTGCTGGGATCGTGAGCGCCGTTTCTATTGGTATACCAGCCTTAGAGCGAGATATCACCGGATGAACGTAATACTGCAATCGTTTCTGGAGCGGTCCAAGAACAGGAAACGCCTCTTGGAGCAATCCCGTTACGACTGCTGATATGTCCATTATGATACTTTGTCTATCTACTATAGGGAAGTACTTTGGTTGTCCGGTTGTACCTGAAGTACGAGTGAAAGACTTCGGTCTCACCGCCGTCAGAACGCTACCTTCCCCGTCCATCATGCGTTGCACGTAGTGGCGGTAATGGTCGTATTTGGTTAGAGGATGCTTACTGCGGAAGTCCTTTACGCTCCTCATAGAGACCAGACCGTAGTCCTTACCATACGCAGTGTCCTTGTTGTCCTTGAGGATACCGAGCAGGATGCGTTCTTGGTAGTAACCGGGTCGTTCAAGAGTCTCACGAAATTTTGGGAGCAGCGCGCGAGCTTTATGAGAAGAGGCGACTGAGAAAACGAAGTGCAAGAGGAGCTTCTTGATGCTTTGGTCTGGCGATGTCCTGAGCATCATCAACCGGACAAAAATCAGAGATACGCTTCCAGATACTACAATAAGCAGTCCTGTTACGACACACATAGATAAGGATAAGATGAGTTAGTAAACGATACGGATACAATGCTACCGCCATTTTTTTTTTTTTCACTGGAAATTGGCGCCATTTTGATAAGTGCTGTGAATCATCGACATCTTCATCATGTGCGATATACCTGAGCTTGTAATGGCATACGAACGTTCAAAATATATTCACATCAAGAGGAAGGAGAAACGACACAAAATTCGTGAAAATTACGTACAAGTAATATGCTTACAAAGATTAGATTGTGCGAAATGGGTTACATATGAACATCGGCCAAGGTCTAATAACACTGATATCTAACAAAGGAAAGACAGAATGTTGATTGAAATTATAGACCAATTAATCTTGTGAATGTGGACTTGAAGATCGGTTCGAAAGCACTGACAGAAAGAATGAAGAAAGTTTGACCCGATTTGATCCATCCTGATCAAGAAGCATTTTTGTAGGATAGATATCTTGTATAAGCTGTTCGGAGAATAGCAGGCGCTCTTTTCTCTTTTAATTATTAAAATATTCCGGATATTCTTTTAAGTCTAGGTATCCAAAAAGCGTTTGATTCGCTTGACCACTCCTTTTTATTAAACGTGCTCCAGTCTTTGAACCTTGGATGATCTTTCTGTAACTATATTAGAGTTTTTATATACCAATTTAGAGAGTTGCATGATGAATAGGGGTGTTTCATTTGGCTATTTTCTGGTTACGGTAAGCATGGCACTTCGGCATCTTGAATTGTCAGAATGTACACCGCTAGCGCGGCCCACGCTTTCGATGTTAGGAGCATTTTTTTTAAACGAGAATTTAACTCTCATCTCCGAGAGTCCTTGGCAATGTATACAAAATCGTTGTTCCTGGTGGTCCCCCTTCTTTTCTGACAAAACACGGGGGGGGGGGGGGACATTTGATATGATGCCCCCCCCCCCCCCAGGAAAATTGTGTGGGGGGGGGGGGGACGTGTCCCCGTACCCCCCCCCCCCCCCCCGGATTGACGCCCATGCCTTTGAACCAGAAAACACAAAAGACCTTTAAAAAACATTCCAGATTCGGTTTAGGATGTGGCAAGAAATTGACACACTTTCCTATACTTACCGACTGCTAGCTTGAGCGGCAGTGACTGGACCATGCCAGTAGTTATAAACTGAGATATTATTGGTATGATGCATCCAAATAGAGCGGCTAACAAGACCAACTTAGCCTTGAAGTAGAACATGAAGCTCATGATGACGACGGTGACAACGACAATGATGATGATGGTGTTGATGATGATGATTATCAAGGCTGAAATATCAAGTGAAGTTAGTGTGAAACTGCGAGTACTGCTAGTACACACTTCTGTATCTACTGTATCCGGCCAAATCCAAGCGAAACTGTAAACAGTCTATAATGTAAGTTCAAAGTCCATGTTGTAAGAAAAACCGAATCGTTGCACATGAAAAGGTACTATGTCCCATTTGCAGGCCAACAAATGAAAAGGTTAAATTTCAACGGCATTTGAAAGACAATTCAATTCAATTCAATTCAACAATGGACTCGAACCGCGGGCCTTGTGATCGACAGTCCGGTGACGTATCCATTCGACCACAACACCACATCACACGTTTACAATTTTATTCCATGTTCAAAGAAAAAAGAATGATTCTTCTCTTCTTCATTAAGCCGTACTCTTCATACTCATGACTTTTACGATCTAATTTGCTCATTTCCATAATTGTTATAATTTTCTAAACTTATTCCCATTCTGTCCGTGTTACTTGAAAAGTAAAGTCGGGAAAGAATGGTATTGCAATGCCATGTTAAAATAATAAACATAAAATTCAAAATTAGAATCATTCTCCTCTCCTTCTCAACTCTAGATTTACTTGTTTGAATACTGTATTTTCACGTTCAAAGCAAGAACTCTCTTTATCCATACCTCCTCCCCCCTCTCTCTCTCTCTCTCTCTCTTTTCTTCTTCTTCTTCTTCTTCATCATCTTCTTCTTCTTCACACCAGGATCCAAATTATATTGATAGTAATATGTTTTTGTGTGGATGCACTCATATACAGTAATAATTTTTCAGTTAAATCAGTAAAAATGTGACTTTTGATAAACTATTTATATAAAAATCAATGATTGTGAATATTCAGATAATAGTATCAATTCTTCAAAGTTCATAACAGATTTTGTAACCTGAGCAAAGGCAGGGGAAAATAAGGGATAAAAAGGGAAGTTAATGCGATAAAAATACATGAATCAATTTATAAATAATAAAGCAATGGCGTCACAAACTGATAACCGAATTGGCTATTTGTCTAGTGATTTTCTAGGTTCCATAGTTGTTCATACTTTAACAAAAAATGAATAACTTCCTTATTTTTTTATTCGATTTTACTCAATTTTTTGCTCTGTTTCTCTTGATTTTCTGCATCTATTCAAAGCAAATTATTTTGGAGTGGACTTAGCCTTTACGTATATTGATTTGCTTGTTTGAATACCGTTTATCAACTTCAATACAGTGGTTAGTTAACCCTCTTTCTCTCTCTCTCTCTCTCTCTCTCTCTCTCTCTCTCTCTCTTCCTGTGAATGATTATTTCTCATTTTCTTGATTTTGCTTCTTTGAATACTGTAAATCAGACTCAAGATGAATTATCCTTGTTTTCTGTTTGTCACTCTATTATTTGTTAATGTATAGATTTGCTTGTTTAAAATATATTATTTATTACATTCATTTTAGGAAGTACAGTGTATTCCCATTACCTCCCTTCCCATTATATCCTTGTGTAGTTCTTATTTCTGAAATTGATTTACTGTTGTGGATGTTCCATGTCCGGTTTATTATTTACAATTCTCCTTATTTTCCATTTAAGACATTAATAAGTAGAAATAAGTCAAAATGTAATGTCTTAAATGTATTACATTATTCCTAATGATTTTGAATTTTGATTTACTCATCTGAATATTTTCTCTGCAAAAGTACATTCCGGCAGATTTACAGCAAGCTCTATTATCATTTTCTATGAATTGTATTTTGTTTTGGCTCATTAACATAATTTTTTTTTTTTTTAATACTACAACGTATTGAAAGGAACGACCATTTCTCTATTATTGTTTATAGTTGAGACTTTTAAATGTAAGATTTCCTTGTTTATTGCACATCATATTCAAATCAAAATATGTCCCCCACCCCTCTCTCTCTCTCTCTCTCTCTCTCTCTCTCTCTCTCTCTCTCTCTTCCCCGCTCCCCCTCTCTCTTTTCAGAACTCTGCAATTTCTTGGGAAACTCTCTGACAAACAAACAAATCCTGGTGGTCACCAGTATTATGACAACAGTAAAACAACACAATCGAAACAGAAATAGATATAAAGTAAAACGCAAAGCCTTGTGAGAAGGTGCCAAGTTTTATCCTGAACATTAAGTGCTAGCTCCCTCTTTCTACGATAAAGCCTTAATATAAGTCGTGCACCCAATGACCATAGTATTTCCATAGCCAAACGAAATAGTTTCGGGCAGCTATATGAATAATCCTGAGAACACTTTTGTGAAAAAATGATACAAACAAATTGTATTTGTAAGAGAAATACTAATCACCATTTACAAAAGAGGTTACAGAAGAGAGAAATATATTTCGCAAAAAGTGGTGATGTGAAAAAAATATTGCGACACATGATATTTCAAATGATTGGTGTCAATCCTTATTATTATTGTTATCATCATTACTACTAGGCCTTCTCTTATTATTATCATACCATAATCGCTATCATCATTATCATTTACTGGTACAAATACCCTACAAGTTAATTATAATAGAGTAGATTCTGTTTATTTGCGAACATGGCCGAAGCTTCGAGACGCTCGGCATTCCTCGGAATAAGACGTGACCTCTCCACCCCCACTATTCTCCCAAGCCACACCATGATGCCTGCATGGAATCAACCTGCTTGGTGTCCATTTCCATGGAAACAAGCCTGCCATTGCATCAACAAGTTTAACCCTCTGACTGAGCACTAGCGTTAAGATCGACATGACCCCTTTTTGTGACATTTGTTATATTTACTTTATGTTCACCTACTTCTTGGAAAGAGGAATTGAACCAGTCAATGGAGGCGGTGACGTCACAATAGATAGAATGACTTTCTCAAGTCTTTTCTCAGAAAGTTGGTCCTTTGGTTCTCTTGAATATATGATCTTATTATAAACAAGTTTTAGGTTTCTCTTGTCAAATTCTTCGACAAATAAAAATCGCCGTTGCGTTTTCAGGAATGAGTGGGAATGCATCGTTACTGGTCATACCGACCACCGCGCTCAAAGCCTATAAAGTTACCCTGTTGGATGTGACAATATCATTCGACTTTTGAGGATTCAAAGCCCGAGGCCAAACAGAAACTCTGAGAATCAACATCGTTTATATTGTAGGATTGTTCGAAAGACTTCAAAGATATTCATCAGAGACCATGACGGCTATTACGATGCCATTAACCAGTAAGGACGAACAGGATGTCTCTGAAACACAGAAGGTAAGTTTGGCAGACGTTTACAACTTCATTTGAATTGAATTGAATTGAACTAATATATAAAGTAACACACACGCACACGTGCATAATTATAGATATATGGAAGAATTCAAAGAGAGCCGATACTCCTCCTGTTTAGAATCCAAATTAAATGAATGTGAGTAACTTGTTTTTAAATCCTGTTTTCTACTTCCTTTGAACCCCGAATCGGTTCTGATCCATATATGTTAGCATTAGTGTCTTGACTTGTGTTACAGGTGGGGGAGGGGGTGCGCCACTCAAAATCACATCATTTGATAATATGAATAGATTTCGTCCGTTTTTCCTCAACTTACAATGATTCGCTTACCTGCTAAACTAATAGATTATAACAAGTTGTATTCTTTTTTCTTGATCGGAAATTTGTCACTAGGGACGAATTGCTCTCTTGCCTCTCCTTTGATACAATAATTGTTGTAATTTTTACAATTTTTCAGACGAAAGGCTGCTCACTGTGGGTCATAGCTGTGTTGATTTCAATGCTCACTCTACTGGTTTTTGCAGGGTTCGTCTTGTATGCGACTGTTTCATGTATAGCGCCATCATGCAACTTGCCGGCTCATGATTTGGTAAGTTTTGTTTTTATTCTTCTACTTCTTCTTCTTCTTCTTCTTCTTCTCCTTCTTCTCCTTCTCCTTCTTCATCTCCTTCTTCTTCTCCTTCTTCTTCTTCTTTTTTTCTCCTTCTTCTTCTCCTTCTTCTTCCTTTTCTCCTTTTTTTCTTCATCTCCTTCTTCTTCTCCTTCTTCTTTTTTTTTGTTCTCCTTCTTCTTCTCCTTCTTCTTCCTTTTCTCCTTTTTTTTTTCTGCTTCTTCTTCTTCTTGCTACTTCTGCTTCTTCCTGTTAACTATTGTATCAGGTATTCTTTCCCTTTGCATGGTGCTTATTATTTAACTATATCATAACATTTAGTTCATCAACTTATCAATGTCCTAAGCCGATTTTAGGTTTCGGATCTCACTTGTTCTGAGCAATTTGATGAGAGAAAAACCACCTATCGTTAATTTTTGCAGAATTTTAAGGCCCATGGATGGCTGGGCGATAACGAATTCGATGAGGACTTTCATTACGACCAGGAAAATAACGTTCTAGTCAAGAAGATCACCGGCCAAGGTTCCATGGATAATGCGACTGTCTTACATGATTTTAAAAGGGTGAGTAAAAGTTAAGTCTTATTCCTCTGCTTAGACTATTTCCGTGTCAAGCGCCCGATTAGCTGAGAAAAATACACACGTTCAATGCTAAAACAAAGACAGTCCTTTCATTCTTATTTTCTGGATTTCACGATCTACAGTATGTCGAATGCGTGTAAGGGAGGAGGATTAAAGAATAACAAATATATAACACGGCACCATCTGGACTAGTTTAGTATTAGCCATGCCTACTTCATCATGTACGTTGATAAACCGTGTCATAAACCAATATGACAAATAAAACCAATATTGGAGATATATTTTCGTTCTGACAATAATATTGACCTGCTTTCAAGTAAGCAACCACAACTATACTGCCTAATTACTTCCACACAATCCAGTGTTTGGCCTTATGTATTCATACTCTCGTATTTATTGCGTCGTATGAACGGAGCAACAAATGAAATTATCTTCTTTTAAGCGTGAGTTTAAAATCATGAAACATTATACTCCAGACAGAACACAATAATCTAACATTAGGCATATTTTGTAGAGACATCAGTGGCCATCCAATGTTCATGAGCAGCTAACATGATATTTCATTACACTTTTATATGCTTAAATCGTGGAGCCGTTAGGGAGGCGGAGGGGTAGGTTTTATTTTAAAAACACGATAGTGTTATTTGAGGAACAGGCAGATTTTCGTAAATAAGTTGGATTTAAGATTTTGGTTTAGTCTTTCTTTAATCTGACTACTTGAATGTACCTTTGACTGAGTGGTTGATTTATCAGTTTATGTATCATCAATTTTGCATTATGACGTGTATCATGTCAAATTGTATACAACCAGAGTATGCTTCCATTCCTTATATACATGTACGATTCCCAGAAAGTAATCATCGATATTCATCAGTAACGTACATCTAATTGCTCCGTTGTTCACATTTCTTTACATTAACCGGTATAATATTATATTGCGATAAATTTCCTTTGTTTGCAGGGTTTTACAACATATGTGATTCCATCCCAGAAGAAGTGCTTTTTAGGGGTGTTAGAATCAGACAGCTATGACATGCTCTTACATGCGAACAACGGCGGTTTCATGGAGGTAAGCACATTGATCTATGCCACAGATGAGGCGTGTTAAAGGGCGGGGGGGGGGGTAGCAGGAGTGGGCCAATATGATTGTTAGGAACGGGGGGGGGGGATCCCTTTAAGCTCCAAGGCTTATTACCAGGGCGGGGGATTTCCCAACCTTGTTTCCGTTTTACCTACTTTTCCCCTTTGCTTTTTCTCAGTATGGGGGTTGGTGTTAGGAGTCGACGACCGTTTAATGGTAAACAACAAGAACGAGTCAGGATGAAAGATGTGGAAATGGGAACTAATGGAGACAACAATATTTTTCTCAAAAAATAATTACAAATGGATATCCAGTGAACAGGCGTCTTGGATATAAGGGTGGGGGATATTACACCGTCTTGATACGTTTTTGAAAGGTTTGATAGCTTCAAAATTGCCGAGAATTACCGGATTTTCCTTTCCTGCGTGCATTTCCTTGACCTCCCTTCCCCCATCTCACGCATAGTGTTACCGGTATCCCCTTCCACCCCCTCTCAAATTCCCTCTTCCAAAACTACGTCACTGGAACTATCAGTTTACATCTACTCGAGATAGTCCTGAATTATGAAATACAAAATGTACAAGGAGGCACCTTAAAAAGGGTAAGATGAAAGACATTGGGTAAAGCGTCAAAATGTTTTTTTTTAATATTTTTTTTAGTAGAACGACGATCTCCATTCTTTAACATTTAAAATGTTTAAAATACCTATAAGGTATATTCTATCCCCATTGATCCTCGTGAAAATTTGACAAAATACTTTTCCCAATAATCGGTTTTACATACACCTCCTTCTATACGGTTATCGAGCAACAGCCTGTACGACTTGCGTGGAATAATAACGAGTAGAAATATTGATTTGAATTATCGTCACAACATCGAATTCCAAGAACATACAAATTATCTAGGATCATATAGCACTCAACAGGGATGTCTCGCTTCTCACATGTTATTCTTTCGCATTAATATCTGGGTTTGTAGATTAATCGAACCACAGTCGAATGTTTTTTATTCGATGTTTTTGTGTTTGGACTCCTTTTAACCTTTGTCTGTGGGAGGCCCCTTTATGGGAATGATAGAACTCAGTTGTCAGTGGCTTAACGATGTGACATTGGGACTCGTTTCATAGGGGGTAGATTAAGGGTCAAATATAGCTGCTTCCTTTCTTATTAAAGATTCACCATCTCCGTTTTGTAATTTCTATCATCAAGTATTAATCGTACTTTAGCGTAATATGTGAGCTATCAAGGGAATCACGTCATCACGTATTGCCTTTCCCCTTTCGTTACGAACGCTCATTTGTTTTAAAGTTACATGTTTAAGTAGCACAGGCTGGGGTGCTCCATGTTGGAGAAAAACACAGTGGACGAAATCTCATCCTCGTCTTCTTCTTCCTCTTACTCTTTTACTTCTTCATCTACTCCTTCTCGTTATTATTTGTTTTTCATAAAAGCTACATTCCCCTTCTTCTCCGTTTTGCGTAGGGTTAGGGATAAGAATAGGGAGAGGGGGTCTTTGGATATTATTTCTTCTTCTTCCTCCTCTCTGAATTGATATTTCTTGTGGTTATATAATCATTCCTTTCTACTATTATCATTTCCTATTGCAGCTCTCCAACCCAATGGGTCATCAGTACCTCTCACATGGGATCATATCCCCGTCTTACCTGGAGAGGACTGTGAGCTCTCTCGTCGTCAACCGCTGTTCAGGTATGGAGACGAGCTGGATAGAACAGGTTGGGATAGAACCATCCATAGAGGGCGCTTCAATGCAGAATAGACGAGCCAGTCGAAACGTTCCGGGTCCGGGAGGGGGAGATGAAATTGTGATCACAACCAAGGATGGCACTGTTATTATCATTAGAGGACGTAATTGAAATGTTCATGTCGAAAATGTGCAGATACGACATTGAGATACGAGTAACAAGTTCGCATTGTGGGCAGATGTAGGATACTTGTTGCAGGAAAACAGAATCCAGAAACGGTCTGGAAGATAGCCGAAAGGAACAAAAACATGAATGGAAATGGATTTTGGGAGAAGCTGGCTCAGAGTAAATCAGTCCATTTTGCAGAAGATGAGGCAAATGGGACCAGGAGATGTAAACAAATTAAACAAATTAAATGGATGTCATTGGAATACATTTTTGCTGTTTTACAAATAAGTCATGAAATGTATGTATATGATAAACCTTGACACTAACCTGTTTCTTTTTGTTTATTTTTTATTTATTTTTATTTGGACAAGTCATCGCCCTCCGCCTGCCGGATGGAGGGTTTTTAGGCCGTTCTTTGGTTTTTCACATATGATAAACCTTGAAACGAGCGGTCGGGACGACTATAGTTAAACTTCCTTCGTACCCCTTTGCAATATTGATATTGATTTATTTACACGAACAGTTCTACCGAATGCGTTTCGCATGTATCATTTATTGTTTTGTTGAAATGATACAAATGAGAGAAATCAACATTTCCCATGCATGAATGTGTTTATAGTTTCGCAAAAATATTTATTTTCGTAAACTTTGAGCTTAAATAAAAGTGTACATGTGTGCAGTAATTGTTACCAAATTTCCTCGCAAACTCACTTTAACTTGTCATCTTGTAAGATTTAGAAACAAGTTTGGAAGCAGATGTGTGTGAGAGAATGAGAGAAAAAGAGAAAGAGTGGGGAGCCGGGAGGGAGGAAAGAGAAAGAGAAATAGAGAGAGAGAGAGAGAGAGAGAGAGAGAGAGAGAGAGGGGGCGGGATAGAGGGAGAAGGAGGAGGAGGAGGAGAGAGAGAGAGAAAGAGCATACCCTCGTAGTCATATTGTAAGGATAATGTTTGGGGGAGGGTAGAGTGATGTATTCTGTTTGATACATTGCAATGTTAATGGTAGAGAAAAATGATACAGCTAACTCGGAAACTACACAAGACCTGCATGAGCACACCCGAGTACGTCCAGTTCAGTCTGAAGACAAGTCTAATGTTTTATCCCTCCCTGATGTCGCTGCAGCGTGAGGTCATACTAGTCTGCAAGCACAAACCCTGGTCAGTCGTAAAAGTGAGTCTGCACTATAAGACTACCATAGACCACCAGTAGGTAGCTGGGCTAGACTTCTCTCAAGGCACAATGATTTGTTGATAAAGTGTCAAATAGGGTCTGTGCCTGCAGACTAGGGGCCTGGGTGCGAAAATCGGAAAAGAATAATTGGAACACTCACTCGACCTGTGAACTTTTTGAGCGTGACATAATCACAGCTGAGTGTCAAGAAGGAAATGAGGAGAGACAGGGCACGTATATTCTAGTGTGAATTATTCTCACCCTTAACCCTTTCAGGATTTCTTTTTAGGCCCAAATTGATCACATATTGTTCTTTAAATTGGCAACAATATTCATTGCTTCATTGTTAAAATATAATGTAATGTCTATAAAAACTATTTACATGCGCGATAATGTTGTTTAAAAATTATGCTCTCTGATTCCTTTGTGCCGTTCCCTTACTAGCCTCTTACTTCTTCTCATCCTCCTTATTCTCTACATCCTCGTCATCTTTTCATCATTTGCTTGTTTTTTTATTCTCCTTATTAGTTCTGTTTTCCTCTTCTTCTTCTTCTTTATCTTTTTCTTCCTCTCCTCTTCCCAATTAAAAAAGGACTTCAGATATCAAAAACTGTCTGACTGTCAACCAATTCAAAACTTGTCTTAAGACACATTTTATTCAAAATTGCTTTTGATGATTAATTTACTCGGTTCATTGATGTATATTTCATAATAAAGTATTGTAATTTGTAGGTTTATTTGTAATTCTTTGTTTTGTTTAATATGTAATTGTTTATTACTGTATTTTGTTTGTTACAGCGCTTAGAGACTTCGGTGGTAAACGTTAAAGCACCGTTTTTTTTTTTTTTTTTTTTTGTATCTTGTTTCTTTCTATATTACATTCATCTTTGATTTTGTTTTTGTTGTTTTCTTTTAGATCTCCTTCTCCAAGCATACACGTCTCCTACTCCATAAAAGGAGACCTTTTTTCTTCAAAAAGCATGACAGAGACCTTGTTAGTCATCAGCAACCAACTCGTATGGCCTGAATTATATCCAGGTTAAAAGTTCAGAACAATTGCCTTATCCGTCTGTTTTATTTTCGATTCTGACAACGACAAGTTTGTAAAATGAATGACCTAATCGTCCGGGAAAAAAAAGGGAATCAAATGTTTTTTATACTCCTATTTAATGAGAAACAATGACCCCATGTGAAAAGGAGGCCACGTAATGTGACTCAGTATTTGTTGTATAACCTCAGTTCCCCAAAAAGCAGAAGAAAAAACGCTCGGTGTGCGATTATGCAAGTCTTCTGAAAAGTGATTTAGTAATAATAGAAGTAATAGAAGTAGTGGTAGTAGTAGAGTTTGTGATATAATTATGAATATTTATCTTTAATTATTGTTGACTATTTTATTAGTTTTTCATGAATATTTATCTTTTTTTTTATTTTTTTAGAAGGCAACCTGCAATGAAATATGGAAAAAAAGGGGGTGTGCTTACAATCTAACAATCTAACTTCATTTGTCTCTCTCTCTCTCTCTCTCTCTCTCTCTCTCTCTCTCTCTCTCTCTCTCTCTCTCTCTCTCTCTCTATGTCTCTCTCTTTCTTCTCATGTTTCATGTCCTGCCCCCCCCCCCCTCCCCTCCCATCGCCATCATGTCAATCTTCTTTGAAAAAAAGCAATGTCAATATAGAAATCATGTTCGGATTACATAATAATTTATGTCATTGTGATGTAGAATTTGCACAATTTCATATTGAAAATGGCTCGATTTTTCGATAGTATTTGCAAATGTGTTATCTCAAGATAATATAATAGTACAAAACTGAAAAACATTAATTTTGTTTCGTATTTCTTTTGGTGTTGTTCCCTTTCCTTCTCCAATTGTATTTTTCTCACCACACTTTCTCGTCCCTCAATATCAGCCTTTATAAACCACTTATATAAATAGGCCTTTCAAGTAAGGAGCCTGTATTCTACGAACCCTCTTGCTACACGAACCTTTTTTTCAAGAGGTCCGGATTGAAGCTGTTTTGTTGGCAATATTAATGTTTCCCCTTGTCTGTAGCTTTCTGAATGCCCTTATATTCTAAAGATCCATCAATCGAGCCCAACTCCTATTGTTTTTCTTTATTATTGATGAATTTGAATATGGCATTGTAGACAATGAATTCAAGAACGGCAAGTGCTCCTAAAGCCCCCTCCCCCCCATATTGTCTGCGTGATACGTCATATCTGGAAATATGCCAAAATATTATTTGATTATAAATTGTATAGCCATGAGAATATGGCATGATGTTGTGGGAAGGGGAAACAATGTCTCATCAATGTTTGCTAATTGACGGATAGAAAATGATGCACCTGCATAGGGTCTAAAAGTAGATCAGATAATATAGATTGGTTTCAAAATGATTGAATCAGCAAAATGATATAACTATGAAGACGCCTATCCTTTTAAGAATTAGGGCGGGAGAAAAGGGCTGCAAAGTTCACGAAATAGGAATATAATAAAAGGTATTATAGGATATACACGATGTAATCATTGGCGGTGAGGGCAACTGCCCCCCCCCCCTAGCCTGCCCGCCCACCCATCCCATTAACGCCCCTGATGAATATAACTTAGAACCAACGGTGAAATTCACATAAAGGGTAAAATGTGTGGGGCTACTGTGTTATGTATCGGTATCATGTTCACCATGAATTAATTCCGATCGTATTATACAAAATTATACATGTAGGCCTACTTTCGTAATTATGGTAATACAGCTTTCCTCACTTCAAGGTGCACATAATATTATAATTTGATTGGGGAAGAATTTAGTACCTGAATTGATCGTTAAATCCATTAATTAAATCATGACGTGCTCTTTGTAGAAAATAATCATGCCCTTTTATTTTTGGACTGTTGTTTTTTTTGTTTTTTTGTTTCTTTGTCTGTTTGTTTGTTCGTTTCATATATATTATGAGTGTTTATATGTACCAATTAGCAATATCAAACAAAAATCTACATTCTTGGGATAGACTTCAGAGTAAATACACCCCTTGAAAAGTTAATAAATGGATACATTTAATTTGAATTGCGGACGTCAGCATTACGTAATAACAATTATGTAACTATGTATTCCTGTGACTCATATTGTCTCATGAAAAACCTCACATGACGATATCGTCATGACAAAGTTCTTACTCCTGCGGAAAGCATCTGTCTGTTAAACTCTGTTTAACTTGGCTAGCAATGCGAGTTAAAAGTCAATAATCCATCACAGAATATTACAATGTTCAACAAAGAATTAAAAGAGGCTTATGTGTGTTTCATCTCGATTTACGTAGACGGTTAATGACATGCGGGGTTTCTTTTCAGACGTTGACTGTAAATATTAGCAATTGAAACGAGCTGTAAGATAACATTGGATAAGATAATGTATGTTTAGTATACCCATGCAGGTGGGTCGTGGGTGATTACTAATTTTGTGGAAGTAGTGTAATAATATTTTAGTAATGTAACCAAATATTACTCACGTCACACCAATGACATCGACCACGAGACCAACACTTGACCGACACGAGGACGTTACGAGACCGACAGTCTATTATATAGGCGTGATTGTAGTAATATATATATATATATTTTTTTAAATAAATTTATTTATTTATTATTATTATTATTATTATTATTATTATTATTTTTTTTTTTTTTGGGGGGGGGAGGGGGCTTTAGGAGCACTTGCCGTTCTTGAATTCATTGTCTACAATGCCATATTCAAATTCATCAATAATAAAGAAAACAATAGGAGTTGGGCTTCAACCCCCCCCCCCCCCCCCCCCCCCCCAACCCAAGCCCCAAGCACCTTCCCGCTTATAAAAAAAAACATTACCATTACCCAGACTGGGCATGTTGATTTGGCGGTGTGATTTGGGAATGAGGTATGCTTGGGATATGAGGTACTTCGTGTTCGGGGCGTCGAGTCATCCCGTAACCATGGAAACACATCATATTTGCAATTCCGTATGGAAATGTTACAGACAAGTTCAAATGTTGACAAACTCACTTGCTCGATTTATGGATCTTTAGAATATAAGGGCATTCAGAAAGCTACAGACAAGGGGAAACATTAATATTGCCAACAAAACAGCTTCAATCCGGACCTCTTGAAAAAAAGGTTCGTGTAGCAAGAGGGTTCGTAGAATACAGGCTCCTTATACTGATATTAACAAAATCAGGTTTAATATAGATCTATATACAAGGGAAATAATACTTCAGTTTTCTGTATTTTGCATCCAGCAAGCCAAGAGGGAAGAAACTTGGTACGAATGAAAGTAACAAATACACTGTCATCCAAACACGCCAAAAAATGCCAAACCGGAGCCTGGCCGCGATGTTACCAAGGGCAACTACGCATTACCGGCAGAAATGCCAATTCCAAAACATTCCAAATCGAAGTGTGATCTTTTGGCGTGTTTTGGCATGTTTTGGCGTGTTTGGCAAGTATAAACGCTCGCAGTTGTAACATCGCGATGTTAGGTGACGTAACTTCAGGAGCGGAGCTAGATGTCGTCCTTAAAGAAAATGATAGAACGATATACAAATAATAACATAAGAGAAGGTGATAGAAGGAAGAAACAAATAATAACATAAGGAATAACAAAAGGAAAGATAGAAAGAGAAAGTGATAGACGGAAGAAACAAAGAATAACATAAGGAATAACATAAGGAAAGACAGAAAGAGAAAGTGATAGAATGATAAAAACAAAGAATAACATAAGGAAACACAGAAAGAGGGAGTGATAGAATGATAAAAAACAAAGAATAACATAAGAGAAGGTGATAGAAGGAAGAAATAAAGAATAACATAAGGAAACACAGAAAGAGGGAGTGATAGAATGATAAAAAACAAAGAATAACATAAGAGAAGGTGATAGAAGGAAGAAACAAAGAATAACATAAGGAAACACAAAAAGAGGGAGTGATAGAATGATAAAAAACAAAGAATAACATAAGAGAAGGTGATAGAAGGAAGAAACAAAGAATAACATAAGGAAACACAGAAAGAGGGAGTGATAGAATGATAAAAAACAAAGAATAACATAAGAGAAGGTGATAGAAGGAAGAAACAAAGAATAAAATAAGGAAACACAGAAAGAGGAAGTGATAGAATGATAAAAAACAAAGAATAACATAAGAGAAGGTGATACAAAAGGAAGAAACAATGAATTACATGAGGAAAGACAGAAAGAGAAAGTGATAGAATGATTAAAAAAACAAAGAATAACATAAGAGAAGGTGATAAAAGAAATAAATAAAGAATAACATAAGGAAACACAGAAAGAGAAAGTGATAGAAGGAAGTGATAAAGAATAACATAAGAGAAGGTGATAGAAGGAAAAACAAAGAATAACAAGGAAAGATAGAAAGAGGAAAGTGTTTGCATCGGAGTGCCGCGCATGCGCATTACCAACTGAAACACGCCAAAACATCACTGAGCTTTTCAGTCGGTGATGTTTCCGCACAAGTGTGAACGGGTGCGCGAAACATCGCGACTTTTCAAAATGAGGTATTTGACAGTATAAATGCGCCTACTATAGGGATTTGGTGTTCGGTCTGGCTGGTGTTTGGTCTGGCCCAGTGTTGTTTTTATTTAACTGGTGGTCATGTCTTATGTTACTGGGAGCTTGCCAGCCAGTCCCAAGAGAGGGTGATGGACATTGTTTAGCAACCAATCACAGGTGACCCTGGAGAAGAGGGTGGAGCTAGATTTTGGCCGTGGGAAACAGTTTTGGTAAACCTGTACAGACCCTATATTGACACAACCAGTAGGTAGCTGGGCTAGACTTCTCTCAAGGCACAATGATTTGTTGATAAAGTGTAAAATAGGGTCTGTGCCTGCAGACTAAGGTCATACCGACACACGTGTCCGTGGATATATAGGTGGTACGTCTCAGGGACCTAACCCTACAAGAGACATAGCACCGCAGGGGTACGCGGCTGACCCCTACTTCACATGCAACCACATCGAGCTCGGAATGCTAACAAGCGTGCTGGTTATCGTCGGAAAATAGATAAAAATCAAACTTGTGACGTGGCTTTGAACATTTTTGTAAGGTTTCCAGCGCAAAGCAGACATTTTTGATAATAACCAGGAGATCATAATTACAGAGGACCGTATACATGGGCATCTCAGAGTCATTATTTGACCGGTCTCGTGCTGCATAGTGTGGTTTTTGTTGCGATCAACTCATGACGGCTGCCGCGTGTCGAACGAACTCGACGGTGATGACGGTAGACTGGGTCGTCTGTACTTTGCATCCTTAGCCACCACCTGTTATATTGATCCATTCCATTAGATGAACCAGGGATTTTATGGCATGTCTCTGGATGAACAGATTGGAGAGTGAATTTTGAAGGCTGAAAGGCGGAAGAAGGTATCGTATTTTACAGGTAAATTCGCTTAATATCATGAAATATGGAATTGAACGAGATAATCTAACGGTTATTTACAATATATATCTATGTCTTACACTAAATGGCATCAAATTTTTCATGTCAAAGGATAATTGAATGGTTTTAAAGTAAATGTGTCTTAAATGTGTTGTAAAATGTGGTTACAAGCACAATTCACCATGCATGGCTATGACCAATGAATGTTTCTCAAGAAAAAGTCTTCGTCTAACGGCGGATCCGGGATTGCAACAGGAAGAGAGAGAAAAAAAAAATCGTTCATGAATTATAAAAGTCAACATCCCTACTCAAGATTTACCTTCTATATTTTCGATCTCAAATGGAAGGGGAAGATTTTCCGTCACATAGATCTACCTGATGTGCTCTTGTTTTTCCTCACATAGAAAGGAGGACATGTTTTCCTGCTTGGGGGACTGTCCCTGCTGGCTTAGATATCTCCAGCCTATAATGACTAGTGGGTGGTTTTATAACGTGTATTGTTAAAAATATTTCCCATTTGCAGGCCCCCCCCCCCCCCCCCAATTCCCCCCTCCCAAATGAAAAGGTTAAATTCCAACGGCATTTGAAAGATAACACTAATTTAGAACTTCCCTTTGTTTGAAAAATAAAAGTTTTAAAAAGATAATTTTTTTAAAGAAATTCCCTCAAAACGGAAGTGCTTGAAAATGCCTTTTAGTCGGAAAATAACGAGCATTAGTTGTGAAATCGACTTTAGTGATTGCTATCATTTTTTAGCTATAGTCTGATTTTCAGCCCCTTGTAACGAATGGTGGTACGTTCTGTGCTGCGCTAAGATTCAATCAGTTTAATTTGGGCCATTATAAGAAGTGGGTTTGTGATGTAGACAAATGCTCACGTACCTTCAAAACTAGTTTTAAGAAAGCCTATGTTATTACCAAAGAAAAAAAAGAAGTCAGTCAGTCACCCAATAGTGTCTGACAGTGAATTTTAGAAAGTTAACGGGTTTCCTTGCATAATTTGAATACTAAGACACTGCTAACGTTTACATTTCACAGATAGGACATATACGTGACATAATTTATTCATAATTCCTGCAAAGTTCTACAGCCAGAATTTAAGTTGGCTGCAAATGGGACATAGTACCTTTAAAGTGATATCTACTCCAAGTAATTTCGAATGAAATTTAACCTATTCTCCTGAGCTCTTTTACTACTAGGGCTTCACGAATTTAGCCGTACAGATCTGCCTAAATTCGAATATGGTACAAATGACTTCAAATTCAAATGTCCACCAATACTTTTACAATTTAAACGTGGAGAATTGCCACTTCGTGCATCTAAAATCGAGATAAAAATGCTTCATATTTAATCAATTTTGTTTGTAGCAGTGCACCGTTGGTCAGGTGTTGGAGCATATATTCATTACAAATTTATAATACATTACTTTCATGAGCATCCATGATGATCTCCAGTATTCATTTCTGTAGTATTCACAAATTTGCTACAAAACGTCTGCCCAAGAGCAGGTTGCAGGAAGTGGCTTTTTGAAATTTGAAAATACATATCTTCTCGGTCAATCATATCATTGTAAATGAATACAATGAATCTGTCACACCATTTGATATATCAAGGGATTGTCTTACTCCTATAATATGATCATTCGAAAACAAAAATCATTGATTAACGTTTTGTCATTTTAACCATGTGGTTCTCGTAGAGTTAATGATCCGGAAGCATATCCGCAGCTTTGTATCACTCTAAGGGTGCGTTTAAGCTTAAATTTTGAAGGCAGAATGAGCGATTTGTAACGCTCATCGTAATCGCAGTTGCACGGTGTACTATTTATGCTCACTTCTCTGGCTCCTCCAGGCAATTCTCCTTGGGTGGCCTTAATTGGTCTTCCAGCTGGATTCGCAAACCTTCACTGTGCATGCTACGTAGACCCACTAGAGGTCAGTGCGTTGACCCCATTTAAACGCGTTTACAAATTGTAAACGCATGTTTTTGTGAGTTTACGATCGGCGATCGTGATCACCGTTTTTCGGTGATTCTACAAAAGTGAGCATGGACGCAACCGTGTTTTAAACTAAACGCGTAACAGATGCCTGATTATGGCCAGAAAAAGTGAAGCATAAACACGCCCTATATCTAATGAAACTTGTGCTGAAAGACACTTCAAAGTCGTAGTATGAATATTCTGAACCTCAATATGTTTCTATGTCAGCAGGATCACATTATTGCAATGCTCATGAACACGATGGTTAACCCATATTATCGAGGTCAATCAGAGAGAGGAAGAGAGAGAGAGAGAGAGAGAGAGAGAAAGAAAAGAAGGACATAATTATACATAAAAGTGATAAATGGATAATGTTTTGGATAAGATAAAGTAAAAGGAGGGAGACAAGGGTAGAGAACGAGAGGGGGCTGAGAAAGTGACAGAGAGAGAGAGAGAGGGAGATGGAAACAATAGACAAAGAGAGAGTGAGAGAGAGAGAGGGAGAAAGAGAGAGAAAAGTAGAGAGAGAGACAGAGAGAAAGAGAGAGACTATGGGTGTGGTGGACAGAGTAGAGAGAGAGAGAGAGGGGGGGGGGGGGGGGGTGGAGTAAGAGCATGGGCATACAAATGGAATCAAACACGGCTGTTGCATATGAAGCAGTTGGAACTTTCGCACCTGTGAGTAAACAGATTGAAATATCGCTTGGGCGTAGATTTAAGATACCTTTTCAATACAAAAAACAAATGTGTTTATGCCTAAATCCTTACTGCATACATTTTCTTTTAATTATTGAATGCACTATGTATATCTATGAATGTATCAACATTTTAATTGAATTTATTTCTGATTTTCTGATATGTTTTCTGAGTAGTTTTCTTAAAAATAAAAGCCCTTCTAGGACTTTGATTTCGCAAAGAGGCAGTACGCCAGTAGCATGTTTTTTAAGTATTTGTTTTCTCGTAATGTCTTAATGTCCGAAACAGGTTTAATAGATAAAACATACAGCCCCCCCCCCCCCCCCATCCTAGCGGCTACCTCATCAGGTCTATCCTATCTGACTTCTTTACATTGCTAACAAGTTATGATGAGTTCTTTACATTTCACAAATTTTCTTTTTATCTCCATATTGGCTCTCCATACACGTTATGGGGTTGCTCTATAATATTCAACGAAATACTGTATATACTGACTATGAGCGCAATCGACTTTTGCACATTACATTTTCGTTTATGTTTGTACTGAGAATATGCAGGATTGATAATCGCATTTGTGGGGGCGGTGGGGCACATAATGTCCCGGAATCCGCCTCTGTGCCGTGTGTATGTTCAATGATTGAGTGACGTATCACCCCCTCTAAACCCACAATGTGTGATAATGAGAGTCCCTCAGAGAAGGTCAAAGGTCAATGCTCCTGGAGAGATTGAGTTAGAGTGAGTGATTTCAAGAGGATGGTGACAGACTAAACCACTTTAGAATCATTTCAGAATAGAACAGTTTATTTTGCATTTTGTAGATCGAACAACCGTCTTTCTCTCTTCATTACCCCCTTTTTTATGTTATTGTGGAGATGCAACCAGTGGGTTACCAATTTTCTCCTTTAAAATTCAACCAAATTGTCGCCCCCATATCCATGATACCAGACGTTTAAATTTCATGTACTTTTTATCATTGCAATTTTCATTTTCACGGTAACGCACTTTATCCTTAACTGGCTGTCTGAAGAGAGTCATCGAACTGAAGTAAAAATATACAAACAAATCCAGTAACTGAATTATAACAAAATAAAACATACAAAATATACAAATCACATCAAAACAAAGGGAAACATAATAGGAGTGAATTTTATATGAAAACAATCTAACAAATTCGATGTACAAATAATGCAAGTTAACAATAATAATTGTAAGGAAATTATCACAGAATAACTATACTGTGAACCGGGTGTGTTGACTGTGGAGTCTCCTCAATTAGGGTGTCGCAAATCCCATCTTCCTGAGGCAAAAAGAAGAATAAGTAAAGCAATCATTTGGTGAATTATTCAAAATTCAAACATTTTGTGGCCATTTGACATCTACAGCTTTTGTTTTTGACGAATGCATCTAATCAACATTTTGGGGAAAATCCAATAGAAAATATTTCGTTTACCACGCACGAGTGCGGTAATTTGCTTGAAAGAATTTTCTTGCGCCTTTCTTAAAACTTGAAGAAGAGCGCTTTAACCCTTCCCAACAAGGACTTCATTGTGGAATACAAGTCAAGGGGTTATGTTTGGACAAGTTTAGATGAGGATATCGACTCACACGTGTGGAAGAATCCCTCTATTTATAGCAGAATTACTGAAAAACGTTTGTCTAGAAGTGAGAAAGGTTAATGGAGTCATATTGGTATTTCGTTGAGTAAATAAACGAGCATCTCTTCACAAACTTGGGACCAAAAGACAAGCTGATTGAATTTGAGCTAAAGGTGCATGGATAGTTTACTAAACACAATTCAGGTCCTTATAGTACAGAAAGTTGCATATTTCTGAGAATAAAATTGCATTTGTGAGCTTGTAGTCCCTTGTAGTCCGTTCGATGAAGCAATACCATTCCAAGAAATGTGTGCTTATGTTTTCTATGTTTATATAAAAACTGATATTCCCTCCTGGTCATGGTCAGGCTGTTTGTATTTGCCGAATTTGCGTTCTGTTCCCTCAATCTTTGTTGTAGTTGTCTACTTGTTGGTATTATTGTGAAGGATGATGGAGATACCGATTACATGATACCTTTTAAGTAAGTTCTCACCTGGCCGAAGATTTTAAGCTGAATTTCCATTGGTAATTGAAAATCATTATTCATGAGTGGGAAAGATTATCATTACCCGAGTAATTTCAATATCAATCGCAAAAAAGGAGTGAACAGATCTCTGTAAACTCGTTGGTTGAAGCAGCCCTTTGGGAGGTAACTTTCCTAAATAATGATACTTGAAAGTAGTGTATATAATTACTGGAACCATCCAATGTCCATTACCGTGGCAACTGACTCAATATCTACCCCCCCCCTTCCCTTCCGTCTTTACTACCTGTGGTCAGAGTCCGATCTAATGCAGGACTCGTTAAAAAAAATTGGTCAGGTGATGGCTAAGGATGTAAATATTTAGAAGGGTCAAGAGCGTATTGACAAGTTTGTTATCAGAAAGAGAGCATGTTAAAACAGACACCAAGCCATTATTCAATCCAATGAAGTATAACACATATAATATGTATGCTTGCACAGAACAAAATGTTTATCCAAGTTCTGGGAAGAGGTGAAAAATTATTTGTGAGCGTAATAATTCTTATTATGCAAGTGTGGAAGATCATCAGATAAGTCATGTTCCCTGAAAAGCATGGCTCTTCAAATGCCTTTATATTCTAAATATGTCAGTAAAATCGTAAAAAACTCAGGGGGGTAGGATTTTTTACGCCACGTGTTCGTGTATTCCCACATACATCTTTCTGTGTACAGTGTTTGTAACTTTACCAAGA
This sequence comes from Strongylocentrotus droebachiensis, assembly GCA_035222895.1. NCBI lineage: Eukaryota > Metazoa > Echinodermata > Echinoidea > Camarodonta > Strongylocentrotidae > Strongylocentrotus > Strongylocentrotus droebachiensis. Next base: position 45,194 of record JAVYIG010000832.1, on the reverse strand, counting down.
CTTGGCCAAATTTCTTATCATTTTGATGATTCTAGAACCTTGCAATACACACAAATTCTTATATGCTAGATGATCAACCTTTTCTGGTCGATTCCACACCGTTTCTTTCACAATGCAATCGCATGAAGGAACTCAACTTCATCTTTAATTTCGTAAATCTTTGCCATGGCGTTGATCATATACATGTAGATGTTGTTTCTCAATGAGATCTGGGCCCCGCCTTACAAAGAGTTGCGATTGATCCAAATCAATCGCAAGTCCTCATATCAATCGCGAGTTTGTAGTCTCCTATCTCTTATGTACATAGTTGTGATTGATAACAATCGCAAATACGTTGTGAGTGATATAAACTCTTTGTAAGACGGGCCCTGATTGCCACACTGAACATGCCCCTTGCATACTGGTTCACCATCCATACATGGCTGTCTAAAAACCTCAGGGCAGTTAATAGCTTACCCAGAAGCTAAGGTCAAAATCGTTACTGGATTCAGGACAATCATTTTGTTTACGATATGTCCCTTGCGATGGGGCGGTACTGGGGCCTGATTATCCATTCGTACTGGATTTCACGTTATTGATTTCATCAATTTTTCTTCTGCTTTCGTCACGACGCCCTCATCATCAGTTTGTTTGTTAGTTTGTTTGAGTATAGTTCACGGTAGCAGACAAATACTAACAAATAGTTTAATATTTGTCGCTACATGTATATTCAAACATATTCATACCTTTAAAAATATGAATATGATATGAATGTGGTTGTATTGTAAATATCCTTTGTTGTTGTTGTTGCAAATTTACATTTGTTTGTAGGTTTGTCTATATTTGGTTGGGGAAATTATTCTGTCATTTGCGGATTGTCACCGAGTTAGTACATGGTTTCTGTGTTTTTTATAGCTCTAAGCTTACCCAGAAGCTAAGGTCAAAATCGTTACTAGATACAGGACAATAATTTTGTTTACGATATGTCCCTTGCGATGGGGCGGTACTGGGGCCTGATTATCCATTCATACTGGAATTTCACGTTGTTGATTTCATCATTTTTTCTTCTGCTTTCCAAGTCACGACGCCCTCATCATCAGTTTGTTTGTTAGTTTGTTTGATCGTTTCACCTAACAGCTAATAATGAATGTGTACGCTTGTCAGTAAGCAACCGCAGGGATTTACGGCTTTATGTTCTCTCCGAGGGACTTGGTAATGAGGAGTAATGCCTCAAATAGTTTTGATTATGGAGCTGTATCCCAAGAGGAACTGAATGCTAACATTAATTCTGAGTCGGTAATTATGCAGTAAATGAATTTTCTGGGTCGTTTGAAATCGCAAATCTGCCGGAGCAGCAACACGCACGCAGCCATAAAAACACAAGAGAAATTTTGATGCAGAAAATGGCCCTTTGAGACTTCACATACCCTATATAGATTCCAGCACTTTTAAAGTATGCTTTTGTGTTTCCAATCATCTGCAAAAGATTAATTATCAGACATTCTCTAGAAAATAGTATGTTTTGTTTTATGACAAAGATGGGATTTCATTTCAGTTTCTTAAAAGGCTGTTTGTGTTACGGTATCTGTATAATAGATTTGCTTCCCTCTCTCTCTCTCTCTCTCTCTCTCTCTCTGACTCAATATTAGCCTTGCATTACTATCTTCGATTTAATCTTTCGTTTCTCTTTCCTTCTTAAATATCAGGGATGCCAGTTTTCAGGCAATAGCCTGAATTCAGGCCCTGGCGAGTTATTTTCAGACCATAGTTTAGGCTTTTGTTTTTGTGTGAACAAAATAGCTCATTCTAGGACCCCGTTCTCACTCACTTTGAAAGTGGTCTTAGTTAGACCGCTCCAGAGGAACGGGTCTTGAGGAACGGTTTGCGAGCGTTCACACTCCGAGCAGTTTTTTATGGCTCAAACCGCTCCACGAGCCAAAGTGGTCTTGTTGCTATGGCAGCTCAGGTCAGCAGGTCAATTTTTCGCGCGCGGAATACAAACCGTATGTTTGAGTTGAGTTTGAGTTTGAGTTTGAGTTTATTAACAACAAAAATAATAACAAGTAAAACACAATGTATCAAGCATGATTACATAAAATATAACAATATAACACAAGATCGATAACATTACACATGAATAATATAAATATTGTTTTACAAAGTATGTCGTATACAAATGGAATAAAATATTATGTGTACAATTTCGTTGTTAAAGGGGGTACCAGAAGTTAGCACAAGTGCTAGTCGAGTCTGGTTCCCTGTCTTTGGCAAGAATTTTAAAACTATTTTTTTTTTTTTTTTTTTTTTTTTTTTTACTATACTACATTATATACATGTAACATAAACTATATAAGTAAACAAAGAAATAGAATAGTCCTTTAGAAATATTCCTTACTTAATATACATGGAAGTCAAATGTGTGTCGACTTCCGTATCAATACCAAACATACAGTAAATAAAAAATATATCATTATCTAGTGATCTTTTTAGAAATTCTCTAATCTGAGATTTATTTTTGCCATTTTAAGAAGTTTTAACTTTTGTTTAACTCAAAGTATTTAGATGTTTCGTTAACCCCTTCCGAAAAGCATTTTTAGATCGTATTCCTCTTAAATCGTATGGTATACTATTCCATATTTTCACGCCCATAAATGATATTGAAAATTGACCTTGTGTGGTTTTGCATTTAGGCAGATATAGTTGTCCTTGTTCTTTGCCCCTTGTGCCATATCTGTGCTCTATTACCTGACAGTATTCAATTAAGGAGTGAGGAAGATTGCCATTTAATAAGTCATAGATGAAGGTTGAGACGGATAGGAAATGAAGGTTGTAAATATTTAAAACTTTTATCTTTTGGAACAAGGGTTCCGAATGGGTACCTCTTGGGCTAAAAGTTATCGCTCTCATTGCCATTTTCTGGGTAAGGAAAATACAATTCAAGTTGGTTTTGTATGTGGTTCCCCATACTTCAATTCCATACAAAATATGTGGCTGGATTAACGCTTTGTATAATAGCACTAAAATGTTCTGTTTCAATTTACCATTTTTATATGTTCAATCCATGTGAGATGCTTATCAATTTGTAGTCCTACAAAAGTTGCCTTATCTACCGCACTACATGTTTCGCACGGAACGTCACTAGCTCACTTCCGCTCAAAGTACGCTTCCGTTCACATTGCACGTTAGAGCGGTCCAAACCGCTCTTAATAAGACCCGTTCCTCAATACCACCTCCCGAGGTGGTCTTCTGGAGCGGTCCAGAAGTCCACTTCTTGGACCACTTTGATCGTTCTCACTAGACCGCTCCAACGAAGTGAATGAGAACGGGGTCTATTCAGGCCCTCTGATCATCCCTGTACATCTCAAGTAAAGTGAAGACGTGATGTTTGGGTCCTAAGTAGTTGACATTCGGCAGAAAGGGATAATGAAATATGAAACGATAAATATGACAACGAAAATAATTTGGTGTTGCTGCTGTTTTATTTGCATTGACACAAAACATGCGAATTTCTTTTGTTTGCTTTTAATTTGAAACGTTTTGTGCGATTTTCTAATTGGCCAATCTATTGACAAATACTTATATTGTCGTGTTAATCACTGTAGCAATATAGATGAACTGTCGCAATGTAGATAAATAATATACATCTACAGATCTACAATATTCAATTTTGAGGGCATGTTCATGATCATTGTGTTAATATAGGCTATTTAAAGAACACGTAGAATAATGATTTCAGCATTTGATATGCCCAGGAGTGGCTTTATTTGTTCAGCTAGTATACAACGGAAATTAATGTTAGTTTGATCATGAACTTGAACTTGAACTTTGTGATACCTTGCCTGAGTAGTCTAATCTCTGTCGCACTGTCACCAATGCTCTATAGTTCATGAAAAGTAGGATAGTTTGCACTGTTCATTTTAGGAACGGCGGGCAAGGGACGTTTGGATGGGAAAGTTTGTTTAGAGGATATGGAAATATGCGACGGAAATTGATAGAGAGTGGGTTTCATCCACAGGGAAATATGCTGACATTTAATTCTGGGTCTTGATTGGTCAATCCTAGACTTGCTTCATCGATGCTTAAATCAACACACTAGCTAGTCTGATCCCCAGTCTCTACAAGGACAAGAAGTTGTCTCATATGATCCTTGTCAATGATACGATACATGTTTACGGATTTGAGAGCCTGTATTAGAGGCTAAATTGTGATAGTTTTCGATCACTTTCTGGATCTTGGTCCTCTTGTCTGCAAGCATATCCTACTATTCCTAGCCAAATAAATAAAAACAAGCAGGAATCGTACGTCAATGTAGGCCTAGCATTGTTTATTGTAGAAGGATTGCAACTTGTTTGGATTGTTACAAACTTCAAGTTCAGAACGGACGATGGCGTACAGTTGATTTAGCTACCCCGTGGATATAGGCCTAATCCCTGCATTTTCAACTTCATTATTTTCTCTACATTGATTTCGTTGTGGAATCTGAAATGTGATGTTTTGTCGGAGACGAATTAGGCAATAAACTCATTGTCTTCTAGAAAATGTTTCACGGCGAAAGTCCAGAATAACAGACGTCGAATGTAAGTTGAATAGTATTGATATCATTATGCACCAAATAATAATGATAACTTTCATGTCGATATGCATTATACATTAAAAGTGTGTTTATTTGTTTGGTTGTCTTTTTCTTGCATTTTTTTTTCCGTTCTTTTCTTCCAATTTGTTTTTCTTTCTTTCTCTGTATCCGATCGACATGCAATTTCATAAACAATAATTGTATTTCACCGAAGCGCTAAAATTTAATTTTCATCTCGAAATGTCTTCATGCTCAAAGCTTTTTTAATGTTTAAAAGGCTGGGATCAATTTTCCCCCACAAAATGTTTTGTATGTGTGGGAATAAAATTGTCACCCTCGTCAGGTTCCTGGTAGTTACGCACAATTCAAGAAATTTTGAAAATTTGTGTCCCTTTATTGAATAATCTTCTTAAGTTACATCAACCTTCATGTCATACTGTGATTGTCTGCCATATCTTTCATTCACTTCAATCCAAGCAGAACGTGTCTTGATTATTGCCTTCTCAAGTATCGTACTAATGTAGACCGGTTCATAAATCCACCCACCATTCCTGTCACGTGATATCAGGGTCCCATTTACCATGTCACTGGCCTTCTCTTGTTTGTCATGTTAATGGATTACGATTTTGTTGGTTAACCAGGCAATCAGTGGTGTGGTTTCATAATCATCGAGAGCGACATGATATACAATGAAGCTGATGTACGCCCTCCGCCCTCCTTCCCAGGTCCACGAAAAATCAATTCCACCGGGGCTCCCCCGATCTATAACGCCCCTTCCCCTATCCACCATCTGATCATTTTCTAGATACATCACTGTATGGTTAATTGGTTATGATAATCAATTTGCTTGCTTAAAATCAATTACTTCTCCAATATCGTGACGATTGTTATGCTTTAAAAGTAAAACAGTAGCATTTGCAAGATTTCTCAGTTTTTTTCTTCTCGTTTTTGTTTGTTTGGAAGAATATCACATTCGTGTTTAAGTCTCCTATGCCAATTTATTTGTACGTTGCATGGGATCTTCAGCAAGATTTGGTCAATTTATTAACATTTCGGTTATTATTCATTCTCCGTCCATGTATACTACATTATTATTATTATTATCAACCTTTCCCAATTTCTCCCAGACACTTTATTTCACAATGCTCAATTGTATCTTTGATTTGAACAAAAGCTCGTTTAAAAACAGTTCAAGCAGTATGATAAAGAGAGAAGCCCTTGTCACCAGAGAGGTAAAGGCCACATAATGGCTACTTGGACACTTGAGTCTCGACTCAGGGTTTCCCCCTTGATAATGAATTGGTATTGTTATTGTATTTCTTTGTTGGTCAAGTACCGGGTATCAGGTTTGCCTCGAACCATGACCATAGGGGGTGTCCTGAGTGTATCTCCGATGATCATTAACTAGCTCCCCTGCCTGCCTGCTCGCGTAACAATATACACCCCCGTCTTTAGTGAGAGTAGGGATATTATCACTGTGAGAAAAGTATCACCCTCTTCGCTTTATATTGACAAGAGTCAGAGTCACAAGAAAAGATGCATGCACTTTAAAAACAAGATTTACAATGGAGAATTTTTTATTTACAGTATAACGATGCTTACATTTTAAAGTAAAGTCACATTCAAAATTACATTCACGAGTATTTGTTAATCATTACAAAATGCACATGATCTACAAATAAAACATACTTAGAATATTACATGTTTGATATTCATAACTATGAAATGAGGATGAAATATGATATAGTCATTATCATTTACCGTAATTCACTGCTGGATTCTTTTCGATAACTTTGGGTCTTTTACGTCTTACTTGGTTATTCTTACCATTTTGCCAACAAATAATTCTAAAACATTTTGTAATTTATCTTGCTATCTAAGACTCAATGAAACATGAGATCTGACGAAAGTTTTGGTCTTTAAGTAATAATATCATGATTGGCTTTTAACCTTTCTTGTTGCACGTTCTCCCCAATCATCATGATCATAGCTGTTCACAAATCGATACCTTGCATCTCTTTTCTTCAGTCATGTCTGTAGGGGCTCAAACCAGACTCATTCCAACGGCCGTTAAGTGCCCATATAAGTTCATCCCCCCTCAAAAAAATGTAACGAGTAATCAAGTAAAAATATTGATCACTCTGGCTTCCGGCTCCCCCAATAAACCTGAAATGAAAAAAATAGAATATTATTCCTCTATTTCATTAAATTTCTCTTTCTCCCACTCTCTCCACTTCCAACGTAAAAGTAGCTAGATACACAAAATAGCCTCTGTTTTACTAGATATATTCGTGCTCTATATTGGCTAACTTTATATTGTTTTATCATTTCTAATGAATTAACTGCATTCATTTTGTATTTCGCATATAAACAATACAAATTCCCATTAATGATTTGTTTGTGCTTAAGTAGAATTAAATGGTATTGAATTCCTTTTTATTAATTATTATTTTATCACGAAATTATATATATTCCTTGTAGAATCGCTCACATTCGGTCGGATTATGAGACGAAATCAGGGACAGACTTAGGATGAGGAAAAAAGGAAAGAAAACAGATCAATACTTGATACTTACGAAGAAAATTGCAGGTACATGTATGAGCTAAAGCAACATTTGAAATGAAACTTTGACTTTGAATTGTAGTTATCCTGGTGTAACGATGAAAGTCGACTATGAAAACGGTTGCATATTGGCCTAAGTGATACGTGAGTATCTATATATTTGAATTGTGTTTATATTCTTTACTCTCCAATATACATGTATATAGACAATAAAAAAAATATACCTCAAGTATTACACCAGCAGCAGCAAAAAACAAAACAAACAAATACAACTACTACGACTGCTACAACAACAATTGAACGCTTCAAGTCTAACGTCAATATACACAATGTTGTATGCCAACAATAACCCAGACTATTGGACACAATTTTATCTGAGATATTCTGTTTGACAGTATTATATTAAAGTAAAGAATACTTTTATCATTGGTGACATTATAAAGGTCAAACCTAGAAGAGATTAAAATTGCGATATTTGGACGGAAGACGGTCGTGGAAATGGAATGGAACGGGAAGTTTGAACTTCATATCAACTATTCTCATTCAGGGTTTCAGCCTAGGTATACATCTTTTGCTTTAGAGCTATAAAGTGGTGCAATGTCACTGTCAGGAATATTTCAATGGCATACTTGTTTTTCATTAAATTGTCACTGTCGCCTCTTATGTCCCCGTTTTTTTGAAGAGTTTTGGCATAATACCCTGTATATGTTGATCATTTTTATTTTCTTGTACTCGGCATGCTCAACATTGGAATCTCTCTCTCTCTGCTCTGTCTTCGTGTTTTTTGTTTAACCCGATTCCTCCGTATGCTTACCGATTAAAATCTCGGATGATAATCATGTTTGCCAACATGGACAATCAATTTTATTTTGTTTTGATATTTTTGGGGGATAATTACGAAAAAGAAAAAGAGAGAGGGGAGGGAGAGTGGAAGAGGGATACAGGGAGAGATAGAGAGACAGAGAGGGACAGAGGGAAACAGGGAGAGATAGAGAGACAGAGAGGGACAGAGGGAAACAGGGAGAGATAGAGAGACAGAGAGGGACAGAGGGAAACAGGGAGAGATAGAGAGACAGAGAGGGACAGAGGGAAACAGGGAGAGATAGAGAGACAGAGAGGGACAGAGGGAAACAGGGAGAGATAGAGAGACAGAGAGGGACAGAGGGAAACAGGGAGAGATAGAGAGACAGGGACGGACAGAGGGAAACAGAAATGATTATAGCTCACGGTAGCAGACAAATAGTAACAAATAGTTTAATATTTGTCGCTACATGTATATTCAACCATATTCATACCTTTAAAAATATGAATATTATATGAATGTGATTGTATTGTAAATATTTTGTTGTTGTTGTTTGGTTGGGGAAATTATTATGACATTTGCGGATTGTCACAGTGTTAGTTTATGGTTTCTAAGTGTATTTTTGTTTAGCTCTCAACTCCCTGTGGAATTTGGTTGATATTACCTGATACCTTATACATGCTTGTGCTCATGAACAACACGCAATAGCTAAATAATTTATGGCAAATTGTTGTTTCCCCCTATATTTCCCACGACTTTTTTCCCTTAACGATTATGTATTGAAGACGTATGTATGCTCTTTAGAAACAGTTACCACGGCAACCGGATGAGCTTCTCAAGAAACAAGAAATCAGGGGTGATGTGGTCTTCCGCCACTGGCCTTTGTTCCAGGCTTCTTGACAAAAGATTATTGGTCATTTGGCACAAATATATATGGTGAAGCATTTCGTCGTTCTTGATATATCACGAAGTCAAAATAATTGTAAAGATTAGGACAAAATGGGGACCTTAACACTGCAAGCAAACTAGGTTAACGCGGTTTGATATGCTCTCAGAATCCTCATTCTTTTGATGGAGGCTATAGCGATGACATGACACGAAATCAGGGATGATTCAATGTGAATGTTGCCTAATACAGCGAGAAGCTGAACAATATTATGCGGAGGGCATGAAAGGGGATGGAGGGGGCGAGGGCGAGGGGCAACTCTGAGTCTGTGCGCTGAGTAGGGTGAGTAAAGCGGAAGATGAATGGGTGTATAGATACTAGATAGATAGGTATAGATATATAGGTAGAAATATAAATAAGTTCAATGATAGACAGGTATAGATATAGCCCATAAAGATTGATGGATGGATGGATATTGATTAACCATGATACAAATTATGTAGCTATACAAAGGCCTTCATAAAATGGTACCGCTTGTAGACAAAAAGATAACATGATGGATGATTTAAAAAAAAATGAATGTGCTGATTTCCACTGATTTTATTACTATTCATCTTGAATAAACTATGTGACAGTCTTGGTTCGAGTCTATCAAGAACTTCACGAAACAAATTAGAAAAGGGACGGCTGCTCATCTCTGAAAATCACTCTTCAGTTATCGAGTGGCTATGTACTTGGGCCATGTTATTGCCAAGTGTCGAAGGATACTAAATGTGAGTGTTTATCCTGTTCTTGGAACTAATTTGTCTACTATTCATTAACAACAACATGTAGCATCAGTAAGGTATATACGCAGACATTTGGACAAATAAAGTGATGTAGACAAGATGACTGAATCTATTGATTAGAATACATCGATGTATGGATGGAGATACTGGCTATAAAAGGTCACAGGTGCAAATCGTTACTCCTGCTATATAGTTTTCATTTCTAATTAATTTGTTTGTTTAACATGTTTGTTTCTTCGTTTGTTTTCAAGATAAACGGGCAATTTTGACATGGGGAGTGTTAGAACATGGATGCAGCAGATGAATCGTGGATTCGGCTTAGAATATAGGAAAATAAAACCCCTGAAACTAAAGAAAAATAATAATTTAAATTCAGTCTTGAAAATTGAATGTTAATTTCTAGAAGATTATTGTCTAGTACGAGTCAATCTTAAATCGTAGAATAATAGAAATCATAATAACTACAGATACTTGACAAGGAAACCTTTTAACGATGGTCAGATCACTCATATAAATCTTACCTTCTATTCTCTTTTGAACTCAGCTTTCAACATGTTTGTTCAGAAGTTCCGTAATTAGGGAAATTGAGAACAACAAATGATATGAAGGAACAGGAAATCTTCGACATCTAACTCCAAGTAAATACCTGAATACACTTGACTGACATTCATATTAATGACAATAACATATTAGACTTAGATAAGGATCATGGTGATGGTGACCTGGCGTAACCTTTAGGCAGTGAAATATTAGAGAAATTTTCCGGTTTCGATGTAGTTATGTTTCATTGTTGTCTTAATACAGTCTTGACCTATGGCTATGAAAATAATTATCTTAACCTCTGCATACATCCTGAATACCTATTATGTTGTCGTCAACAGAAGATCGTATTTACGATCAGATGATTATTCAAATGATATTATCTTGATTACATGGACATAGAATAACAATTCCTACCTGTTATCCTTTAATCACTATTTTTGTGTACAATCTGAATTAAAATGAGAATTTAGATCGACAATTTATCACACTAATTGATGAGTACTAGTCTTAGGTCCGCAAACTCGACCTGGAATAGGTTTGCTGCACACAGACTAATTCACATACACACGCGAACGCACACTCGCGCACACGCACTCCTAAGATCACGCACATCTAATAAACTCTTTCTATCTCTGTCTCTGTCTCTGTCTCCATCTCTCTTTCTTTTTTCTCTTTCCCTTCTCTCTGATACTTTGCAACTATGCTGTATCCATTTTCCTTCCATCAAGTAAAAAGTAGTTGTTTATTGTTCCTCATATTCTGACCCAAAAAATATATGATGAATCGTCATTTGCCTAATGCTACGGTCACAAGGGTTCGTACGAACGATAATTTCGTACGAATCTCCCTGTTTTTCCATTGTCTTCCCGAATTTTCATTGTCTGAATATCATTCGTACGGCGTTCGTAGCAGTTCGTAATGGCATTTGTGACCGCGGCTTAAGCTGTCCCAGTTGAAAAGAAGAGACTCCCCGACTCTCAGTTCAATTCTGCCCTCAAAGTACATTTATTCCACATCTTCAACAGATATGACTATTTAAACTCAGTTACCTATTTTCTCTTTGCTTTTCTTTTCTTTTTCTTCCCAAGCGCAAAGGGACATAATTATCTATGTACAATGTCATGCACTATACGTTCATATTGTTTGTATTATTATTCATGTTATTGTAGTTACTATCACTGTTATTATTATAATTATTATTATCATTGTTATTATCATTATTGTTATTATTTTTTTTTTCTCTTTGCCTCTTAGAGGTGTTTATTCAATATTCAAACAGTAACATAATTTTGCTTACAATTTAGCAAATCAATCAATTATTATTGTTATTATTAGTATTATCATCATTCTTGTTATTATCATTATAATTATTATCATTATCATTATTATCATTATAATTATTATCATTATAATTATTATCATTATTAATACTATCATTATAACCATTATCATTTTTATCATTGTTTTTATTATGAATTATTAACAACCCCACAACCCCACTAATACCAGCACCAAAAATGCACGCACTTCTTAACAGGGAATCTAAAAGCATGAAAAGAGACGGTTGAGTTCTGGTATTGAGGATAAGTAATCTCATTCCTTCTCGAAGGAGATCACGGTAGAGAAATGTTTCCTGAAAACGCATTGCTCTTTCATTACCCTCATATTCGAAACAAAACGAGAAATAAAATTCTGGAACAAGCTTTCACGCCGCATGCATTTGTAGTCCCACATCCCTTTTCCTGTGTGATTCATTTCAATTTCTTTTCAGTTTGAACACACCAAAATCTCACAGTGACAGTATAAATCGGATTTCTGTGTCACATAATCATAATTAACCTCTCTAAAGTGGACGCCTAGATGAAAAACAGCACTCTTGCTGATAAGGGTGTTTAATCCCACAAGAGGTATATCACTATATGAATACAAAATATCCCTGTTAAACACTTTTGTATCCACAATATAATCATATGACTAGTTTAAAATTATCTAACTTTTTTTTAAAAACAACGATTACTTCTTGTGTCAATATCCTCGCTTCATCAAGTCACGATAAACCGATCAATGCTCACCAATCCATACTACCTGTGTTATAACAACAATCCTCGTTAAACCACCATACTCGATCACTCACTGTCCATCCATGCGTACATGTTATGTTATTCCACCCCTTCTACTTTATCATCTTCACCTGATTCCTCTTCTGGTACCCACGGCACATTCTTCTCGTTTCACCTGCACCGATTATACTTCACACAGCCCATTCTATCATCTTCATCGGGACATCATCATCTCTCTCTCTCTCTCTCTCTCTCTGTCTCTCTCTCTCCCTCACACACACATGCACGCACACACACGCACAGACACACACACATATACGAACACTCACACGCAAAAATACGCGCACGCACACCCACATCCATATACACGCACTATCTTTCCCATTCGCTCCCCTGCGTAACAATACCCTATAAGTACTTTAAACATCTCTCCCTCTTTCTCTCTTTCTTTCACCCTCTCCTTTATCTGCCTTTCTTCCCTCTTCTCTGTCCTTCTATTCCTCTCTCCCCCCCCTCTCTCTCTCTCTCTCTCTCTCTCTCTCTCTCTTTCCAAGTACATGCTGCCCTTCCCTCCCATTATCCATCCCTTCCCCGTTCTTTATCTCTCTCTCTCTCCCTCTCCCCCTCTCTCTCTCCCTCATTCTCTCTCTCCATGTACATGTTACCCCTTCCTTCTCATTCTCCACCCTTACCTGTTCTCTCTCCCCCTCCCTCTCTCTCCCACTTCTTCCCTCTCCCTCTTCACTCGCCATGCAACTTCTAATCCTCCAGGAACCCTTGGTAGAGCCGAGACACCCAAGCTGACGTACCCCATGTCAAAGGGATAACGTTCAGCTAATATCCTCAGGACATCATATCACATGAGATGTACTTCGCCAACATCTCTTCTCCTTCTTCCTTTCCTAGAAGTAGCCACTGTTCTATTTCATCATCGAAGAATTGATCCTTTTTCTTTTCCGTCCTTCCATCAAATGAGCTTCTCTGTGTGACATATCGATAGCTGGAGGCGAGGAAGAGATCGCTTTTCCGTTAGCGACCGATGGCATGATTGATGGATTGGCAAACAAAAATCCGGGAAAACAGAAGAGATTGATTATGGTGCCATTTTGTAGATGATAGAGCAGTCAGAGCTTTTGTGCAGACATCAATTAGAATCACTATTATTGTCTTTGAGTGAACCAAATTAGACATAGATGGATAGGATGATTAGACACCGACGCAATGATATCTTTTCAAAGATATTTATAGTTATCGTAGCTGGAATAGTATTGATTCTCAACTTGTTGAATGTGTTCATCTTGCCGACTTAAATCAAGAGATACGCACTGTACTTAGATGTTCCGGACGAAATCTCGTGCAAGCATCGAAAGGGACCTCCAAATAGTGGAGGGTATCTGTCATCCCCGTATGTGCCTATTAAAGTGCATTGCACTGTCATAAAGATAACCATTGTTTGAAAACATGCACGTCGCAAGTAAGAATGTAAATTCTGATTAGGATTCAAATAATCCCCACCTCTTCTTTGTTTGTTTAGTCGTGAAAGACAATTGGTTTGTATTCATTTATTTATTTAATCGTTTTCATTTTATGTTATTTATTTATTTATTTATTCACTTCGCGAGGGGGGGGGGGGATTACAAATTATAAAATTACTGATACATTATTATGAAGGCCTGCAAAAGGCGTCCGAGGTTTAGGTTTCGTATTTTCGTACACGCCAACAACTAATCAAATTTGTGTTTTGCATATATGAAAGACAATCATGACAACGATCTTTTACATTGACGTTATTGTCTGTATTACGTGTATGCCTGTACGCCTACTGATTCCAACGGTAAGATCATATTCCTAAGTAACTATGACAACGTTATTTTATAAGATATACACGAATGATATCGTCGTTGCACTTGAGGGAATAGGTTGTCATATATATACTCTCCCCAAGTGATCGGTATATACATGGTAATGCTTGCCCTTTCTTCTATCGGCGATGATATATCGATATGTTGACAGCACAATAGAAATGATATTTTACTGATCGGAAATTTAATCTTATTGTTATCTTGATAACTGAAAGCTATTAATCTTTCCCCATGAATTTCGTGAGTAAAGAACTTAATATTGTTCATTAAGTTTGAGGGAATTTTCCACAATCATAATTCTGTTTTTTTTAATTTGATATAACATCGCACCCTTTACGTGTATCGTTCCCTCTACAATCCCTTCCCATATAACTGAAATTCTATTTTCGGAAATTGATTTTTTTTTTCCAGGCAGTATATGTCAAATTAATTCTAGCACTATGTCATTATATCCCAAATATCATTTTCCCTCCTGAAAGTTCTCAAATGATTGCTTTAGTGATAAAGGTCCTTGGGATGTCACCAATGCGCCGAATCATCATTGTTATGCTTCATTGAAGATGGACAAAATAATTCCATGTGAGAAAAATGCATTATGTTATGTTGTGCCACACAGCTGCAATGAAATAACACCTCAATCTTGTCAATGTAGGAGTAATGTGAATAGGAGAAGACATTAAAAGGGGGAAAACAGTAGGGAAAAAGAGCAGATGAGAAGAAAGAGTTTATAAAAAAAGAACAAAGTAGACAATCAAAATAAAGACATAATATTAGAAAAGAAAGGATAATAGGGCCTAAGGGTATTTTAAAGAGGGCATGTGCTGCAGACAATATTATTTCCTGTCTTTGTATCAATATCAGTCGCTACAAGAAGGTTAAGATGAAAGCTGATCAGTAGTCTGTTCTGCTTGAACATGTAGCAATGATAAACATGATAAAAGGAATCATATTATATTGGAGGGGTTGCATGGGAAGGAAATTATGGAATCGATCTCGACTTTTATCATCACCGTATCAATATCAACAACCTCTATGGATATGATGCGTCACTCCAAAGAGATACTCTTTGGTCACTAAATCTCCCCCCCCCCTCTCTCTCTCTCTCTCTCTCCTTCTCTATCTCTTTCATTCTCTCTCCCTCTCTCTCTCTCTCCCCTCTCTCTCATTCTCTCTCTCTCTCTCTCTCCTCCATTTTTTCCTAAATCTAATGTATCTCTCTCACACACAGCTTGCCTCTCGATCTGTCCATGTCTCCCTCTTTTCTTTTCTCCCCCTACTTCAACACGTTGACAAATATGGTGAAGAGAACTATTAATAGTAATGATATCCACCGATGTTTACCAATTTGCATGATAAACTCATTGATTAAGTCTCTCTCTCTCTCTCTCTCCTCCTCCTCCCCCATTTTTATTCTACATAATTTATAATGTTACTCTCACACACACACACAGTTTGCCTCTCGCTCTGTCCCTGTGTTCCATGTTGATTGTCTGCCCTCTATTGCTCATTCCTCGTGGCAAACGAATGTGTATCCCACTCCTAGCTCATTTCCCCGAATTGTTTAAATAATTAATTGTATGTATTGTTTTTGTACGTTATCTACTCAGTCACATTTTACACAGAAACGATTTCTCTGTGGATGTACTCGTTATAAAGTACACATACATGACAGTCACGACCATTGACCTGATAACAAAGTGCTTGGTCTTTAAAATATGGTCAAATTAGATGAGAAGTTACTGTTAATAGATCCAGATTTCAATATCTACTGATTTTGACAAACTACATGATAAACTACATCGGTAACTAACGACCATGATTTTCCAACCAATACTTTTGATATCATTGGTATAGTACTTGCTGTCCATTCAAGAATAGAAAATGTGACTATCCGAACATGACCTAATTCTCGTCATGGAGTTACTTGTTCTCATCAAACTTACAGTTTACATGGTTTACGTATTTTTAGTCACTATTTAAATCGGTAGGGAAGAGTCGCAACCAAAACAATCTCCAGACCTTCAGAGCGTCGATAATGACACTCTCAGAGATCATTAAGACAAGAGGCGCCAACAGCTATTTGATTAAAACGAGTTGTACGTCAAACGAGGAATGAATATATAGCATGGAGATGTATGCCTTGTCCCTGATATCCAGAAATTATGTTGAACTGTTTATAGGCCTAGGGAAAAGAACGTTCCTGCATCTATTGAAAGCTTTCTAGCTGGAAAAATCCTTCGAGAGCTTTCATCAAATATGTACATGTACCTTTATGATTTTATTTTGCTAGTGCCTGTCACTTTATGCGATTATTGGCAAATGATCATTCTTAATTTCACCATCAACATTTTCGAATTGCTTTTTTTATTTTTTATTTATGTGATTCGAATTGCTTCTTCATGTAGGTAGACCTAATCCTATATTTTTTTTTGAAATGCATGCTTTTGCATGACTCATATTATAAGCAGTCGATATATTTAAGGATTGAATTATATATTATATACATGCGTAAGTGGGGACGTTGCCTTTTTGTTCTTATTATGGTAGGCGAAGCGTAGGAAAAAACGTATATCTAAAATCCCTCGTCTACTGTAAAACGCAGCCTGATTATATCGGGATTGAAAAGTATATTTAGGGAGCTATTTCAGTCACGATTACCAATTAGTGTTCTTCATCTCGGACCGAGCTTGTCTCAGTGATTTATCCCTGATCCACTTCTCATTAGTATGCTCGCAATATCACATCACCTTGCAAACAGGTTGGAGGAGTCTCTGTTCCTCTTTGTCATTATCTATTGCATCTCGTCTGCAGATTAGGGAAAATCACTGTACGAAGGAGGGAGGGGGAGGGGTGGGAAGATTGACTTCAAAGACAAAGATGGTGGTTCTATTTTAGGAGAAAGAGCGAATCGAGACAGACAAATTAGGTTGATTTAAACAAAAACGAAGATAATTCAGTATTTTGAACGGTATTATGGTATGGCAGCTTGGAGGGGCCGATACGACGAATTAAGTCATATTTGTATCGTCATCTAATTTGTCTTATCTAAAATGGTGCTATGATAAGAGATTATTAATTGTTCAATTGATATGTTCACTTTGTCCTATACAGTTTCGATAAAAATCGTCATGATGCTGTTCTATCCTTCGCAAATATTAATGGTATTATAGAAAAAACGACGTAGAATTAATTTACTCGCGCTGTAGAGAATAAGCTGGTGCATATCCCCAAGAGTTTAGCAAACTAATGAAGCAATGTTAGGAATAAAACATGTTTGAGCGGGCACATGGATGTGATCAGGTAGATTATTGGCTTCTTGATCTAATATTGATGATGTAAACTGTTTATGGAAAGTTCGTTGTCCTCTGCTCCATCTTTGATAAGACAAAGTTTTGCATAAGAATGTCGTAAAAATAGAGCCGGTTCATCTTTGTCATGCTTGCATACGAATACAATAAATGAAGTTGTAATATTTAGAAATGATGCTGATGAATCGAAACGACGGCCACAATTATGATAATAACCGAAACTGCCATTTGCACGCCGTGTTTGAATAATCATGTAAAGTGCATTGTTCATTGAGTAAAAATGATCATTCACTCCAGAATTGGTGTATTTATTTTTGCTGAGTTTCATTTCACTGAAGAATATTTTTTTTTTTTTTTTTTTTTTTTTTTTTTTTTTTTTTTTTTTTTTTTTTTTTTTTTTTTTAAGTTACATAATTTTTTTTTTTTTTTTTTTTTTTTTCCCTCTTGTCAGAGGTACTTTATTCATTTACAAAAATAACCAACACACAAATCATTACATCATAACAAAATTTTACATTCACTTTAAGTATTTTCTTAAACTATTAAGAGAAAATCTTCAGTGATATAAAATATCCCCGAAGATTTTCCTTAGTTCCCAGATGCTATTTCAAAAGCTCTCAAAAACTCTCCAAAAAAAATACTATGTCCCGAGAGCCCCTGAAACAACATCCGAGATGTTATCCAAGAGTAACTCGTATTTAAAAACATGCCATATGAAAAAGCTGTTGTATGGTTTACCTTGAAAATAATTTAACATATACATCAAATAGATTGCGTATTGAGCATATGCAACGATTGTATTTATATCTGCTCCATTTGCATGTTTGAAATCAAAACCAGCAATTAATAATTCTTCGTTTAATATAATTTTTTCTTTAAAGTTCAATTCAATCAATTCCACAATACGTTTCCAGAAAAGCTTTACGCTCGGGCACTCTAAAAGAACATGAACGAAAGATTCTGCTGTTTTACAAAAAATGCAAAGGTTTTCATTTACAATTTTCCATTTGCACAGATTGTATCTAAAGGGTAAAATCCTATGAAATGTCTTAAAGTTGAGTTGTTTTATTTTATTGTTTTTCAATGTCTTAAACTTAAATTTTAATGTATCTCTCCAATCAAAATCAATGACAAGGTTCAGTTTACCTTCCCAAAATGTTAATACAGCTGGTTCTCTTTTCTTAAAGTCACACAATAGGCTATAGAAATGGCTAGACTTCATTGAAGATAGTCTTATAAAATCAAGTGTTCTTATTTCGTATAAGTCGCCTTCGAATTGTGAATTTGTTTTATCGTCATGTGCGTAATTAACATCTTGAATTCTTTCGATCCACATTTTTGGGATCGCATTTTTAAGCTTCGTATACATAAAATCAACTAGCAAAGAATTTGAGCCAAGCACTCTACAAATATGTTCTCTTGGCCGAAAACGTCCATTTTCTACAATGTCATTCATTGTTATAATGCCTTTTCTAAACCATTCTTTAAAAAAGAGAGGTTTGCTCTCATGTGTAATATTACTATTGTACCACAATACTTGATTTTCAACATTCATAACTTGTGGAAATTGAATATATTTAAGTTCGCTCCAAGTTACGAGACAGTTAACATAAAAATTAGGTATTTTTTGTTTTAAGCATAACTTTAACATGTCTTTACTGGAACAATTTGTTTTCAAAATTACTAACAACGGACATATTTTTTCAATCCAGTATCTAAACATAAACTTCCACGGTATATCATAATTATTTTCAAAGAAATTGTTAAACCATGATAAATGTAGCGATTGAAATTTAGAGTTTAAGTCGACCATGCCCAATCCTCCCTTTTCAATATCATTAATTAAGACTGTTCTCTTGACTTTTTCTCTTTTTGAATTCCATAGAAAATTATACATCAGTTTATTCAAATCAACAACTAGTTTCTGAGGGATAGGTAATACCGAAGCAACATACACAAATTGTGAGATTACAAGTGATTTAAGAATTACAACTTTACCATAGTAAGTTAAGTTTCTCATTTTCCAAAAAGTCAAGATTGATTTTACTTTTTCTAGTTTCACAAACCAGTTCAATCGATCAGACTCCTTTTTATCCCTTGTTAGATACATTCCCAAATACTTGACAGGTTCATCGTTCCATTTAATACCTTCGATAAATGCTTGTTGCTGTTGTATAGTAACAGCATTTGTTTTCATCACATTTAAGCTCGGCCCAGCGAAGTGTCCGAAATGTTTTACTTCTTCGAGAGATATGTTGGCAGATTGAATGTTGTTTAAAAAGAGAACAGTGTCATCTGCCAGTTGGGATATCTTAAATTCTTTTGAAATACCAGTGTCAGTAGTTACGACTGTGATACCATCTATATTATTATTTTGCTTTATTTTTAATGCCATAATTTCAACAACTAGAATAAATAATAGAGCAGAAAGCGGACAGCCCTGCCTAATGCCCCTTTTTATTTCAAATTTTTGCGAGACCCAACCATTATTTATGACACTCCCTACAGCATTTGCATAAATGACTTTGATCCATGTAATAAAGGATTCTTTGAACTTTAACTTATATAATAGTTGAAATAAGAACTCATGAGTAACCGTATCAAAAGCTTTTCTAAAATCAAGAAAAAGAAGGATACCTGAGCAATTATTTGATTCACAGTATTCAATTATATCTTTAACTAAACGTAGATTTTGCATAGCGGAACGCTGTTTTAAATAACCTGATTGATCAAAAGAAATCAATTTATCTATGACATTTTTTAATCTTTTACATAACACCTTTGCTACAATCTTATAATCTGTGTTAAGCAATGATATAGGTCTCCAATTATCTAGGCATTGTTTATCCCCTTTCTTGTACAGCAAAGTTAGTATAGCTAACTTTTGAGTTTCGGACAACTGTTTTTTATTAAAACCTTCATTTATACTATTTATTACAAGGGATTTAACATCCTCCCAAAAACATTTTAAAAATTCAGCAGATAAACCGTCACTACCTGGTGACTTGTTGTTTTTCATAGAAAATATAGCATTTCGACATTCTTCCTCGGTAAGTATTCCTTCACACGACATTGCTTCTTCTTCCGTTAATGCAGGAAGCATAGTTGAAGCTAAATAATTATCAATATCAGACGATTCAACTCCATTGATTGTTTTAGAGTACAAACATTTATAATATTCAACAATTTCACTAAGAATAGTTTCCTGGTTTGTAACAACCCTTCCATTCTTTTTAATACAATTTATTTCTTTTCTTTTTCCGTTTCTTTTTTCGCATTGAAAAAAATATTTCGTTGATTTTTCACCATGTTCTATCCACTTTTGTCTGGACCTGACAAAAGCTCCTTTACATTTATATGTTAACCATTGGTCTAATTTAATTTTTGTTCGTTCTAGTTCTTCCTTATTTTCTTTAGACGGATTTTCATCAGTCTTACAGCTCATTGACATAAATTCAGTTTGTAATTTGTTAAAAGCTTCGTTCTTTTCTTTATGCTTTTGTTTCGAATACCTGATTGTGTATTCTTTAATCTTTATTTTGCACATGTCCCATTTCATTTGCGGGTTCATATAAGCGTTTTCCATTTTAAATTTTCTAATCAAATGTTTTATGTTTACTGTATAGTCATCATCTTTTAACAATGAATTATTCATTTTCCATAAACCACACCCCTTTCGGGGACTATTAGTTGCCAATTTTAGAGTAATTGCACAATGATCGCATTTTGGAGCAGGCTTAATTTCAGTCGTCTGCACACAACACCACATTGAATCTGTTAATAGCCAATAGTCAAGTCGAGAAAATATATTTAATGACAATTGTCGCCAAGTGTATTGTTTTTTGAAAGGAAACATTTTCCTCCACACATCAATCATATGAAAGTGTTTAAGCAATTTCTTAAACCCCTGAATCTCTTTATAAGCATAACACATACCCCGAGTA
The DNA here is from genome assembly GCA_035222895.1 of Strongylocentrotus droebachiensis. Lineage (NCBI taxonomy): Eukaryota > Metazoa > Echinodermata > Echinoidea > Camarodonta > Strongylocentrotidae > Strongylocentrotus > Strongylocentrotus droebachiensis. The sequence goes on along the minus strand of JAVYIG010000832.1, from coordinate 23,886 downwards.
TCCAGCTGGGCATTTTGAACACAATTCCAATCTCCACCTAACACTAATGAATCGTTTACTTGTTTCACCTTTTTTAACCATTTTAATAAGTTGTTATAAAATCTTTCTTTTTCATTGTATTTTGTCGGTGCGTAAACATTTAAAATAAAATAAGAGTTTTCACCAACTTTCAATCTTATCGCAAGTGCTCGACCATCAAGGTGTACAAAATGTTCAATCTGTTCAGAATAATATTTACGTACAAAAATAGCCACACCTTTTGAGTGATTTGTGCCATGATTAAAGAAACAGTGGTAATCTAATTCTAACTTAATAATTGCTTCTAATCCGAGAGTCAAAAAAGTTTCTTGTAACATTATTACGTCTATTTTTTGCTTATGTATCCATGAAAAGATTTTGTTTCGTTTCAGTTTATTCCTGATCCCCCTTACATTGAGGGATAAAAAGGACATAATTTGTTTTCGTTCACCAGCTAGAGATTTTCATTTCCGTAATACTTGTCTGTTGATCCAAATTTCAGTCTACTCACTTTTTTGTGTTCCCTTTCTTTCTTTCTGATTTCCTCTTTTGCATTTTCTTTGGTGTTGTGGTTTTTTGTGGAGTAACTATCCGCTCTTCCTGGGTACTTTCACCTGAAGAGAGTGTACTCGAGTCATCGCTAGTGTGATCAGTGTCTTCGCGGCGGCTGTTTCTGGGTGGGGACGTTGTTGTCGATTTCGGGCGTAGATAGTGCGATATGTCCGGCTGGCGAGGAGTCTTCGTTCGTACGATTACGTCATCCCTACGCTGCGTCATGGGGATTCCCGGCTCTTCCGAGTTGCTTTGTGAAGCGTGATCTGTTGTGTGTTGATACTTGGTTCCCCTTTGTTGTGGTTGATCAGCGGTGTCGATCTGAGCCTCATCCGGTGTGTTTTCACTGAAGAATATAAATGGAATGAATGTAGTTATTTATAACAATTTTTTTTTCTCTAGTTATGTGAGTTATTTAATGTAGAGCCATAAAAAAGCCCATATTCATGTACTAAATATGTCTTGCCATGACGACGGCGAGGAGAGAAAGAAAGTGTGAGAGAGAAAAACAGAAAGGAGGATGGAAGAAATAAAGGAAAGGGGAAAAAGGAGATAGAGAGAGAAAGAGAGAGAGAGATGGGAAAGAGAAAGAGGGGGAGGTAGATTAAAAAAAATGTCTACATTGAATTAATGATTTTATGAATTAAAAACAAAAACAAAATCGATTCCCCCTTCAATTTATATATTTTGTTTACTTTCCATTATATTCTGTTGAAATTGAAACGAGGGGCGGGGGTGGGTAATGTGGATCCAGAATGTAAGAATCCTTCCCAGAATTTCCAAACAGCTGCGCATCTCGAAAAAGTTATGACATCAACGATCCTACACATTTACGTCCACCCACCTCAAGCGCTATCATTTTCGCGTTTTTACAGCAAGCTTCTCTCAAAGGCGATGCGGAGGAAAAACTCCGGAGGATTTGGGAGTTCGCCAAATTAATAGGATGGCTTTGGAATAATTTTGAAGGCGTTTTTGGAATCTTTGGCGTAGTAAGGATTGCTTGAATAGATGAAGGAAGATCGGCCGGTGACCGCTGCTGACTCTGCTACCGTGCTACGTGGGAACTGTCCTGCCATGAACTATCCAAGCCATTTCTGGCAATTTTGGTAAACCCCCATACAAATATTGGGAAGAAATTCGGGGGAGGGGGGAGCAACACTAACATTGGGGCCACAGGGGGCAGTAAACAAGGGGCAATTCTGTGGGGGATGGGTAATATAATCCCAATTCTCCTTCATTGTAATTTTTTTTTTATACAATAATTGTTGTTTTTGCTTTCGTTTGTTGCTACTGCTTTGGTAAAACAGAAGTATTGAAACTATAGTGACTTGTTTTAAACTGGTGGGTTTTCAGGCGAACGAACCGAAATATTTTGACATGTTTAATATGCCAAAAAAGCGTGACATGTTTATATCTTTTATTGGGCATTTGATGTGAATATTTTGTTATGGCACCTCGATTCTTTGGCTTTGGTATCAACCAGTGTAATCATTTTTCCTTGGATTTCACCCGTATCTTTTTGCTCCCCGCCCTCAAACCCTCCCCCCCCCCCCCTCCCCCCCCCCCCTCTATCTCCCTTTCTCTTTGCCCCTTTCTCTTCTTTTTTCTCTCTCTCATTGGTTTCCTGTACAATAATATTCTGGAATAGCCTTTCATATCGTCATCTATTCAGACTCTCAATTACCGTCGTCATCCGGTTTTCATTCCTATAAGCTGGGATCCATTAATGTGGCAGTAATTTGCAACACGTTCCTAAATGATCTGTCACCTTCTCCTATATGTGTGATACTTCTTTCAGATGCTTCTTGTATACTCATTCTATACCGTGTGCAAGTCATTTGCTGGTCGACCTATATATCATAGAAACATGAGTATTTTATTATATGTATAGCCTTATACCTACTAGTCCCACTTTGATCTTCAGATTAGGCTATTGTTTGTAAGCCAATAGTTGATGATGTTTAACTGCCTTTTACATCGGGTCAATCTGTAAAAAAGCCGGTTGGTGTCGTTAACTGGAAAAACGTTTGAAATAAAATAGATAATGATAGTAATTTAACAAGTGAAGAAAAGACGAAGTAAAAGTTCCTAGACTTGCTTTTTCCCCTTGTATGAACATGGCTTTTATATGTTGTTTGGAGGAATGATCATGTAATAATAGACACGTTATGAATTGTTACCGAATGCTTATTAAAATCCCTTCCTACACATGATAATCAAGGCTGCCCAGAAATCAATCATATGCAAAATACTGGGATTAAGGGGGCGAAATATAAATTTAATTTTCTCATATTCCCATTATATATATTGAATACACAATCTTCACAAGTATATAAGTGACCTCCCGTGCCAGCCTCTTAAAATATTGAAAATTCTGAAGAATTTTCTCGAGTGGAATGACAAATGGTTTTTCATCTTCGTTTTCTAGAAGTAGTTACACTATTTATCTGTGCTGATTGTTCAAGTGATAATTACATTTGATATGTAATAGCTATTTTGTCCGTCATAATTATGCAGGGTAGGAAAAGGCTTCTACATGCACAATAGCCACATCAAATCGGAATGAGACATATACACTGAAAGAACATATGCATTGTGTAATCATCAGACCTAATCTAACACAATATATCAATTATTCCAAAGAATTACACCAATTAGTAGAAATTCATGAAATAATTTGTTACACATGTGTGTATTATGTAACCGCAGCAAGAAGCAGTAGTGTACAAATTGCTTTTTTTAAAGAGGTACCAAGCAATAATTATTTTAAAAGAAATATAAATTTAAAATTATAGCTTTTAAATAGACCGGGTCCTTTAAAAGCGCTGCTTCCTGATGGGATAGACAATCCATTGCAAATATGAATTTGGCCATAATTATGTGAGGCTTGATTCGAATACGGAGGGTCAGGTTCAAATGTAGTGATCGATACAACAAAATGGTTAAAGATAAAAACCAGTTTGGTCATACGATTGCATTGTGAAAGAAACGTTGTGGAATCGATCAGAAAAGGTTGATCATCTAGCATATAAGTATTGGAGTGTACTGCAAGGTTCTGGAATCATTAAAATGATAAGAAATTTGGCCCAGTCTTCGTAAGGTTACAAGCACTGTACACACAAAGATGTATATGGGAATACGCACACGTGTACGACACGTGCGCTATATCTATCACGTCCAAATAGATAAACTAATTTACCAAATAAATCAATTAGTAGGCGGTTTCCCGGCAAAATTGTTATCATCATGTATTAGTCAAAACATATTCTTTCACATGATTGGTAATAAGAGCTACCATTTCATTTTTGGAGAGGGTGGCGTTTCCAAAACTGGTCTGTACCTTTAAAAGATTGACGGCTTATTGCCTCTAAAGGTTTATAACGGAAATTAAGTTATATTGATGTGAACGAAGAGTAGCGAAGTGTGACGTCATATTAGCCAAGTTGTCAAGGTTGCTGGTTCCAAACATTTTGTGCTAAACAATGGCGTGGTGATCACACCAGTGCCAAACATTGACATTGCCCTGCTCCAGCCCGTTGCTTGAATGATGTCACGGTGAACCTCGTGTAACCTGTACGACGAGCGAATATGACGTTAGCACATCGGTACTCTATCAGAGAGAAAATGGGATAGAGAGAAAGAGAGGGGATGAACGGAGGGGGAGTGGGCAGAGAAACTGAGAGAGAGAGAGAGAGAAAGAGAGAGAGAGAGAAAGGGAGAGACAGAGAGACAGACAGACAGACAAAAATGTGCTTCAGCGACAACCAGTATCATGTGTATAGTATAATTGTACAGTATGTCCAAAACTCTCTATTCATTATCAGTATACCAATATATAGGCCTATTTACTTGATTGCCACTGACACCTCTCTTCGGTTCGTGTACAGAAAGAAAGTAAGATTTCCTTAGAGGCGACTTTGGTAATTTTCAAAAAACATAAATATGTATGCTTGGGGATGTTTTTGAGCTAGTTTCCGTATACTTCGCTTATTGCCGCAATCCCCAAGACATTTTGATAAAACATATTTCCTCTGAGAGCATGTATGTAAAGAGAAGTTTTCTTTAAATCGATTTGATCTAGATTTCCGTAGCCCACGCCAATATTTTATCTTATTTGATCTGGTTTGTGGCTGGCAGCACACTTCCAACAGGGACGAAACACAAAACCTAAAAAAGTGATAAAGAACGAAAATGGATGAAATAATATATCGATATATAAAGAATAGATACAGTATAATGAATATGTAGTTTAATGAGCAAACAAATACAATGAAATAACATAATAAAAAGTATAAATAACAATAGTTAAATAAGGCATGGCTCCTCTGCGGAACAGTGTATAATTAAAGACAGCCCCCCCCCCCCCCCCCGGCCCCCCGCCAAACTGAATGCCTTTTCTTGTTTTGTTTAACTGTTATAATATATCTCCATGCGAGTTAGCAAACCAGTGATGTTTCACATTTGACTTTCTATTCTTGTATACTGTCCTGCGTTTGTGCATTCTTATTTCTTCTTCATTTAATTTAGTTCTGAAATATATATTCTGTTGTGCTTTCATGTCAAACATCTAATTTCTCTTGACAAGTTAGTATTTCTGTTGAATTGAATTGAATTTATTCACCATTTTCATAAAAACATACAAAGGCAAAGAATAAAATAGTTCCTTGCAAACATAGATAAACCACTAACATGGAAAATACACTAAAGGAAATTTGAGGTTAAAATATTATTGATAAGAACATGGGGATGCAGTTATATGTCAATACTTTTCTCCTTTTTCCTCTTGGCTTCTTTAAAGGTACTATGTCCCTTTTGCAGGCCAAAAAAATTAAAAGGTTAAATTCCAATGGTATTTGAAAGATAATACTAATTTAGAACTCCCCTTAAAAAAATGGGGATTTAAAATGTCTTTAAAGGTACTATGTCCCATTTGCAGGCCAAAAAAATGAAAAAGTTAAATTCCAACTGCATTTGAAAGATAATACTAATTTAGAACTTCCCTAAAAAAGGTGGGGCTTGAAAATGTCTTCAAGTGGGAAAATAACAACTATTAGTTGTCAAATCGACTTTAGGGCTATAGAGCCCAAAAGTAATAGTCTTGATTTTCAGACAATTGTACCGAATGGTCATACGTTTTATGCTGCGCAAAGATTCAATCAGTTTAATCTTGGCCATCACAAGAAGTGGGTTATTGATGTAGACAAATGCTCATGTACCCTTTACAACTCTTTTCATGTATGTTATTACCAAAGAAGAAAAAAAGCCAGTCAGTCACTCAATAGTGTCTGAGAGTGAAGTCTAGCAAGTAAACAGGTTTCCTTGCATAATTTGAATATGAGGACACTGCTAACGTTTAAATTTCACAGATAGGACATACATGACATATTCATAATTCCTGCAAAGTTCTACAGAATTTGAGGTTGGCTGCAAAAGGGACATAGTACCTTTAAGTGGGAAAATAATGACTATTAGTTGTCAAATCGACTTAGGAGCTACAGAGCCAATAAGTAATAGTCTTGATTTTCAGACCATTGTACCGCATGGTCGTACGTTTTATGCTGCACAAAGATTCAATCAGTTTAATTTTGGCCATTACAAGAAGTGGGTTATTGATGTAGACAAATGCTCATGTACCCTTTACAGCTCATGTTATGTATGTTATTACCAAAGAAGAAGAAAAAGCCAGTCGGTCACTCAATACTGACAATAGTGTCTGACAGTGGAGTCTATCAAGTAAACGGGTTTCCTACTTTCCTTGCATGATTTGAATATTAGGACACTGCTAACGTTTAAATTTCACAGATAGGACATACATGACATATTCATAATTCCTGCAAAGTTCTACAGAATTTGAGGTTGGCTGCAAAAGGGACATAGTATCTTTATTACAGGGTGTTTTTTTTAAATTAAACTTACTTAACGACTCGCAATGGCGTATCCATTTACTGGGGCATGTGTCCCCGAGCAAAATATGGCTTTCTTATTTTCTTTATTCGAGGATCAGATATTAATTTTACAGTTTTCATCATTTCTATGTCATGTGTTCGTGCTACGCTATGTACATTGTTAAAGTAAACTGGATAAACATGTACATTCAAGTAAAATTGTATGCATGTTAATTTTGTTAGATCGTTCGCTCGTAAGAGTAATTTCGTTATTAGATTTTACCCAGTACATGCACAGGCCTATTTAGAATCTCATACGAATCAATTGCCGATTTTGTCATTTCTGTGTAGGTCATTATTTCGTAATTGCCTTGTTGAAGTAGTTATATCTTAAGGGCTTAATGGGTACTTTGCACTTCCCCATACACTGTGCGCAATGTATAACAATAGGACTTGAAGCTACGTGTGGAGATAAAGAAGAAATAATTAAGACCGATAGATTTGATATTACGTAACCGGTAAGAATGTCTCTACGTCTTATCTTCAGAGATAAACGCACTGTGCGGGAGCGCGCACGCTTTTCCCGCATTGAACTACACAAAGCATCTCTGTTCACTCTTCCGTTGCTGATCGGTATAAGGCAAATCATCTGCTCCACACGACGTTTCTCTGGATCTATATTTATGAATATTTATGTGTGTAATGGCGATGTAATACATCTCTAGTTTGTTGGAATAAGGCTTCAGTCAAATAGGCTCGTGCTCTCTGGTTTTATTTGGAATAGAGTACCTTTATTTACAAGTTTCGTCGCACATTGTATGTTCATGAGCTATTTTATGAGCACACTCGGGAGTTTGAGGCAGATAACCCCCGGGCCGGCGAGCCTGGCAAGCAAGATCTGCTAGAGGATATTCATTATAACGGGTAAGGCATCACATCATGATCTTACTGTTTGATATAGGTATGCCAATATCTTATATTTGTATTCAATTTCTAATTTCCAAACAAGGTTCCAACGTCAATGCTGACAGCGCAAAGAGTAAAATTTTTCTCGCCCATTTCTTCTTTAGCATCATCTTACCTCAGACTTGAGACGAAAATGTACGTACGTAACGTAAATGACTTCTCAAAGGATAAAGTGTTCTCTATAGACGGATGAACAAGTAAAGGAGTGTTCAATTTATTGACCGTAATTCTGTTTATGTCTCTTGAGAAGTTGGGGCAACATAGCCGTACTGGTATCGTTAAGAAATTGCATACAATTAAATATCTATATATACCTGTAATTTACATCATCCCTCTTCACCGCTTTAAATCTCGTATTCGTCTACATATCCGGGAAGTATTTTAAAATCACTCTTACTTGAGATGATTAATGTTGTAATTGGAGCTCATTGAATATTTGTTGTTTGTAATTCTGTTTGTGTGTAAATGTACAGTTGTTCATTATGACAATTCCATTGCGTAATATTAAAGGTTATCATGATTTTTGAAAAAGAAAATCGTAATCGTTACTTCTAATTATGATCTATTTACAAAGAAAAGTAATGTGATTATTGTGCATGGTTAGTCATAAAACACAATTATGAAGTGTAAAGGACACTTTAGTAATTTGTCGTAGGTTTGTTTTTACCTTGTCGTTGTATTCAAAGTATTAGTTTCATACAAACAAGATAGAAAATGGCCCAGTCTGTTATTTCGACTGTTTATTTTAAGGAAACAACTTCTGGAATATCTCATGTGAAAAAGTGATGCACAACCATGCCATATTTCTTTACTCTTTACAATTCTGTAAATGGCCTTTAACTTTTGTATAAACTGGCTTACTTAGAACCAGAGATGATGTTGTTTGAACAAAATTAACATTTGTTGTATAGATCCATAGAAATGATTGAAACCACTCAGAAAACCTGAAGTTGCCACGGCAATTGAGTAGTCTTTAGAAGAGGAATCTATTGAAAGACGTGAAATGAATGACGTTCGTATTCAACTTTCAGTTGGCGGAGAAGGGCTATTCAGAATACGAGAGAATGCATTTCTGCAAATCGACTTTAGCAAAGATAATTGATCTATTAAAGCACTAGCAACAAAGGCAACCCTCCTGGTTGATGTTTTTGATTATTTAAAGCCAGCCTTACTTTAGTCGACAACTCGACATTATATTCTTTTGAAATGTGTAAATTTGCAATGTTTTGTTTGTTATATATTCGTAAAAACGCAAAAGAAAAAGAAAATCAAACAGAAATGAATAAGTCAAATCAAATCAAATCAAATATACGAAACGGGTCGTGGTGTGGACTATATGCAAACATTAAAGGTTTATTTATTATTTCCACAAATACTTGCCCTATCTTCGTTATCTTCCTGTGGTGTATATACAGTTATCTTTACCTGCTAACATTATTATAACGATGGAGCCTTTAAGGGATTT